>JAEPQZ010000020.1:0-384660 GCA_016758905.1 Umbelopsis isabellina | reverse complement strand
AACCCTAAACCCTAAACCCTAAACCCTAAACCCTAAACCCTAAACCCTAAACCCTAAACCCTAAACCCTAAACCCTAAACCCTAAACCCTAAACCCTAAACCCTAAACCCTAAACCCTAAACCCTAAGATTTAATTTCTAAATCTTAAATTTTAAATCCTGAATCTTAAGTCCTATCTCTTAAATTGTTAAAGTCTATATCGTAAGCCTTATACCCTAATTCCTTAGATCCTAACTCCTTAAGTCTAAAGCTTAAATCCTCTACTCTAATCCCTAAAGTCTACCTCCTATATTATCGTGTCTGTATCCTAATCATATATCCTAAATCCTTAAATTTTTAATCCTATATTGTAAACCCTAAATCCTATATTTTAAACCCTACTTATTAAACCCTAAATTCTATACCCTTCTATATTTTAAACTCTAAAAGCTATATCATAAATCCTATACCCTAAATCCTATATTCTAAATTCTATATTTTAAACCCCTAAAGTCTAACTCCTCGCCCGTATACTCTAAATAGTAAACCTTATATTCTGAACCCTATATCCTGTACCCCTGTATCCTAGTCCATAAATCCTAAAGTTTGAACCCCAATCGTATATTCTAAAGTTTAAATCTTGTATCTTATATCCTAATCCCTATATGATATTCCTAAATTCTGAACTTTAAATCTAATATCCCAAATGTTAAATCCTGTATTTTATTTTTATTTATTTTGTTTTATGTTCTAAAATTCCAATTCCCTAAATCGTAAACTCTATGTCTTATATCCTATCTTTATATTATTTCCTAAGTCTTCAATTTCCTACCATAAATATTTTAAAGTGTACATTCTAACTGCTACGCCTTAAATTTACAACTTACAATCTTATGTCCTAAATGCTAAATTTTAAGTCCTAACTTCTAACCTCCCTCTCTTAAATCCTAAATTCAAAATCTTAAGTATATATCCTATTTCCTATCTCCTGTATCCCTATAACCCTCGAGTCTATACCCTACGTTATGGGTTCTTGCATCTTAAATCTTATATTTTATATTCTATTGTCTATATCCTAGACTATGTTGTATCCCCTATATCATGTACTCTAAATATTAGTCCCTGTCTCCAAATCCTAAACCCTTAGCCTTCAAGTGTAGCTTTTTATATTGTAAACCCTAAATTCTACATTCTCAAATGTTATATCCTATATCTTATCTTCTAATATCTATAATTTTACACCTTGATTCCCAAATTCTAAACCCCCTTTCCTAATCCATAAATTTTGAATCCTAAACTCTGTATCCTATATCATAAAAGCTTAAATACCTAAATCCCGCATCAAATAATTCTCTCCTTTATTTCTTATATTTACAATCCTATGTCATTTATCCTAACGCCTAAATTATAGATTCTATATCTAATCTGTGTATCTAAAGTTTAAAACCTAAAGTTTCATTAAATCTGCTATAGCCTGAATGCTATATTTTAAGGTCTTAATTCTGTCTTATAAGTCCTCTAAATTTTTGAAGTCTAAACCTTATATCCTAAACCCTTTAATCCGAAATCCTGATTCTAAACCCTAATACGGTCTTAAATTGTAAGGCCATAATTATACAAATTATATGTTCTAGCTTATATGCTATCTCTTAAGCCTTTCCACCCAAACTCTCCGTGCTAAATTGTTATGTCTGAATTATATATTTTAAAGTTTAAAATTTTTGCCCTAAACCATTGTTGTTATATCTTTAAGTCTAAAGCCTACTGCTAAAGTTTACGTCTAATGTTAGAATTCTATTCTGTAATTTTTTTTTATCCTAAATCCGAATATCCTTGAGTTTAATATCATAGATCTTAAACTTTCGATTCTAAATCCTATGTTCGTAAAGTTTAAATTCTAATTCTAAAATCCAAGTTTTATATCCTAAATCCTGAACCTAGTAAATTCTATCTTCTTATCCCGGATCTGAATGTAAACGTACATGTTTATCTCAAATCTGAAGTCTATAGTCTGGATCTTAGCGCCTAAACCCTATATATTTATTCTTAAATTCTGTTTAATAACTCTCGTATCTTATATCCCTGAAGTTTCACTTCTAAATTCTAAATCCCTAGTCGTGTATCCTGTATCTCATTATTTCTTACTTATTAGTTAACCTTTCCAATTTTATATAACACCATATTAAAGAGCTATCATCAAACTCTGAATAAACTTTGAATCACTTTTTTACAACATGTGCGGGTGGTGTGATCGCAAAGTGGTGTCATTAACGAAGAATTTTGTATATTCAGCATATTGTGCCAAGGCAAAGCTCGCATACCACATATAGCTATTGAGTCTGCAATGTCATATTCACCTCTGCCAGTGTATGCTGCATAGATTCCCTTTTCATGTCCTACGCAAGCGTCTGTTTGAGGCTAGTGTTTAAAGATCGAATATATTTATAACCTAAAGCTCATCATTAAATGTTATTTTACTTCCAAAAAGTCGTTCGAATAAATACACATAAGTAGTTTGAGAATCGCATTGTTCCCTTGAGTAATGGTGAATACTTTCCGTTCCATTCAGTGGGAAAGGAACCACAGCCAGCTTTATCAACGTATAAGTATTACCAGGAGCAATCAACCGAAATACCCAATATCTTCGAGAGGTGTTTGCGAACTACGAAAAGATCTTATCGCCGTTTGTCAACGAGATTTTCAAAACGTAAGCCCGTCGATATTATGATTTGGGACACCTCAGATGCAACTAGGAATCTCTATTCTCCTATCTGTTGCCGGGGTGCTTTGTTTCCTCTGGCCAACTTCAACCTGTTTTATAGCTAGGTTTTTACATGAGGATCCAGGCGGCTGCAAATTGTTGGATTTCTATGCTTTGAAAGGGTCAATAAATGTGGGAAGGAGTAAATATATTCATCAATTATAAGTATGGTATAACACGAATGTAGAACAAACTTAGTCAGCGACTTTCACTACACCAACTCATCACATAATGATAGATAGCTTAGTGATATCAAAATCTCACTTGCGCAGTGATATGTAAGTTTGTTAAATTAGTTGACACTCCTTTTGATGATCCAGTAACTACAGTTGCCTTAGTCTCAACTTAAACCAATTCATTATTAGATGCTCGATCACAAGTTGCTCACTCGCAAAATACTTTGCTCGCTTATACAAAATTAAGCCTTAAGCTCTCAACACAAACTGATCACAGCTAGGCAATGTCTGTATAGCATTCAATGACTGTTAATATACTGTGTGAATAGATCATATTTACCAACATGCTTCATATTTTATTAGATATGTATATGCCAATCATTGTCGCATGCTTTTCAAATGAGTGACTTAACAGTCTGTCCGTGCTTCCGTATATGACACTTTTATATAAGATTCCACCATGGTGCCAGCCGACATTCATCTGTGGCTTCTTTGCATTAAACGCGCTCAGATAGCACAAAGGTTTCCTCCATTAATATGCTTGTCGTAATAAGAAACAAGTAAACGTTGTTTTAGAATTATCTTGCCTTTCAAAAGTTGATATTTGAATTGGATAGATATAGTCAGTCGTGACTTTTTTGAATAATTCCCCTTCAGTCTCTCTAACAGCACGTGGCCTTGCTGACCTACAATGAAAATATCGAACACGTGTGGCGTAGATCAAATTTGGTGAGCGGAGTTGCTTTAGGATTTGGCCCTGATAAATCACCACGAGCATGAATTAGCATTCACCCTCTACAGTGCTTATTTGGCGCATGTTCAGCCTGCCTGGTCGCATCCTTGAATTTTATTGGCTTTGAAGATTAATTTTCTAAATTCATTCGCCATAAGTGTGCCATAATCATTATCCCTCGATCAGTTTACCTTGTTGTAGCATTTGATTGAAATAATCGATTGCCCACACCGTATCAGTGCGTGTGAAAGCATTATGCATATGATCTTGTCCTTCCTGGTTGCTGTGTTTCCGCATTCTCGAGGATTTAGGCTTGAGAAAAGATATATTGTAGCACAATGCGTCTACATTTCGGGACTTATCCCACCAACCAGCACAGCGCAGTAAGAACATGTCCTCATATGGACTAATCGCTTATATTAAAGAAGGAAGTAACACTACATGCAACATAAATCTCACATGAAACGGCTGGCCGTTATAACAGGTAATTCTATCCTCTTTTTTTATTACTGATCTACCGCCTGGCCGAATACATGTCACACATGGTTCGAGTTCAATCGCACAAACCAGGCAACTGGAACTATTTAAGGGACACAGCTCTTAAGACTAAGTCAGCTGTGGCTTCACTATGAAAATTTCACTGCTTTCTACTGCTCTGTGCATTGCCACAGTAGCTTTCGCTGCTCCTACTCAAAAGAGAGCTGCAAACATTGTACCAGGAACAAATTATGATCGAATTGTCATTTTCGTTTTCGAGAACACCGATTACAGCACTGCAGCTGCTAACTCCTACTTGTCCTCTTTGGCACAAAAGCATACTGGTGTGTTGTCGACTCAGTATTGAAAAAAATGACAGTTGTCGACGCTAATACTTGGCTTTTCATTTAGGTGTTACTCTCACAAACTATCGAGCCATTACACATCCTTCTCAACCCAACTATGTAATTTTATTCTTTCATTTTTGATACTATTCCTACTGTCATTTTTTTAAATTCATTTTTAACCACATGTTTAACATCAGGTGGCTATGATCAGTGGATCTCCTAGCGGTGTTTTGCTCGATTTTGATTCCACCATCAAACGCGGAAACATTGTTGATTTGTTGGAAGCTAAAGGGATTAGCTGGAAGTCCTACCAACAAGCTTATCCTGGAAACTGTAACACTGCCACTAGCGTCGGTACTTACTACCGGTGAAGACTTTTAAACAAATGTATTGACACAATCATACCACAGCTAATTGATGATATATTCATATAGCAAACACAATCCTTTCATATCATTCCCTTCAATCACTGGTAATGCCACTCGCTGCGCCAAGATTGTGAATTCTGATCAATTGGATACCGACATCGCCAACAATGCTGTTCCTCAGGTAAATTGCGTTCCCCTTTTTTATTAACTAATGAACAAAGAGTATTGACCAATCTTTTTCTCAGTTCGTATACTTCACCCCTGACGTAACGTGTCTCAACTGTACAAAACACTCGCTTACATGCCCAGCTAGCTAATATGGAATTCTCTAGATCAATAACGATGGTCATGATACCAATGTTACTTATGCTGCCTCATGGTTGCAAAGTTACTTGGAGCCTCGTATCAGTAACCCGGCTTTCAGTACCAATACTCTTTTTGTCCTCACCTTTGACGAGTCCGCAAACTACTTGGTATGTCGATGATATTCTTTATTAGTAGTGACAAATTATTAATGATGCTACTTCATCAGAACAATAACCAAGTTTATACTGTTCTCTTTGGTCCTGCTGTTCAGCGCAGCGGCTTGACCGACGGTAACAAATATAACCACTACTCTATTCTTAAGAGTGTTGAAGATAACGTAAGTGATTGAAGAGTGCTTTTATTACGCTTTTATGACAATAGTATACAAATACTCATATCTTTTCAGTGGAACCTCGGTAATCTCGGTCAAAACGATATCAACGCTACACCCTTTGTGATCAAAGACCAAGCCAGTTAGTCATTGTTCCAGTTGCTATCCAAGCGTTTATTTATTACTTGTCGATACATAAATTGAAACTTGCCTTTCCTCATTAGCAAATGGAGCATCTGAGAAAATTAAGAATGTTGTTCTCTTCGTTTTGGAGAATCGCAGTTTTGATCGAATGCTTGGCTGGGCGAATTACACCAATCTCAACGGATTGACAGGCAAAGAGTACAATTTAGTGAATCCAGCTGATCCCACTTCTACCAAAATTTATGCTGGACACCACGCGCTCCTCCAGGACCCACTCGACCCACCACACGGAATTGATGATGTGACCAAGCAAATTACAGGTAACCCTAACGCTCAGTCGATTAGCAAGCTCTCAAGTGTCTCTATGAGCGGCTTTGTCGCCGATTTTGCTGCTAGTTTGAACATTTCGTTGACAAATACCACTGCTCTCGGTCAAATCATGAACTCCTTTGATCCGTAAGTCTCAAGTATACTGAATATGTTTTATACAGTCCAGTCACTAATACGAAATTCTTTGTAACACAACAGCCAGACTATTCCAATAACTTATGCATTGGCTGAAAATTACATGGTCATGGATAACTACTTTTCATCTTTTCCTGGATCGACCATGCCTAACCGTATGTTTGTGCACTCTGCTACATCACATGGTGAAATCAACACTGATGGCAGCAAGTATGTATATGAAATGTTAATGCTGTAATTTTCGGGTCAATGCCGATTATATGGCTAATTACTTAAATTAGGTATATTGTTGGCTACCCTCAAAACACCATCTATAATAACCTTGCCGCTTCCGGTGTTTCATGGACAAACTATTTTGAAGAAATCCCAAGTTTGCTCATATTCGACGAGCTTCGTACATCCCTCGGAAATTACAAGCAATGGGATTCTTTCAAGAGCGATGCCGCTGCTGGTACATTGCCTGCCGTTAGCTTCCTCGACCCAGCATACTTTAGCATTTTGAACTGTGTTCAAGAAGATGATAACCATCCTCCGGCTGATATTGCTGAGGGTGAAGCAATTTTGAAGCAAATTTATGAGACTCTTCGTGCTTCGCCTCAATGGAACGAGACGCTTTTGATTGTCACTTATGATGAACATGGCGGGTAAGTTTCAGTATATGAGCCTAAGCTAATCTGTTTACGATGAACTCACAAGCATCTATTACAGCTACTTTGACCATGTCCCCACTCCTCTCAGTGCTCCCAACCCGGACAATATTACGGTTTCTGATTTTGATTTCACCAGACTTGGTGTCCGTGTACCAACCCTTCTAATCTCGCCATGGATTGAAGCTGGTTCAGTTCTCTCAAAACCTAATGGTCCTCAGGCCGATTCTCAATTTGAGCACTCTTCAATTCCAGCTACTATTAAAAAAGTAAGACATCCCCTTAACCTAGGTCGGGTAGTGCCGAGTACAGCAGTAACAGATCTTCCATCCCTTGCATTAGCTTTTCAATCTCCCTAATTTCTTGACCGAGAGAGACGCGGTATGTAAACGTTTTTCGTGTTACTTTCCACTCGTTCCAGTACACTCATTTTTTTATTTGCTTTGAACCTTACTGATGATTACAGTGGGCTGCTACCTTCGAAGGCGCCATTTCTCTGGATGAACCTAGAACCGATTGTCCTACCACCCTTCCAGCTCCTCCACCGCCTGCTGTTAGCCACAATAGCACTGGTCCCCTTGGTAAGAAGAAGCGTCTGTAATGCCCTGGAAAGTGTTTCTCTAAACCTCATCCTTTTATTATAGACACTCTCATCTGCGATGCTCTGCTCAAGATTCTTGGTCTTGATTAGATTAAAGACCATAATGACCAAGGTCCTGGAGATGGTTTGGAGCCCATATTTAACTACAAATTTTTCATTTACCTCTACTTTGAACCTTCATCTCCAACAGCTACCACTCGACTTAATTTAATTCATATAATAACTGATAAAATTCACAGGCCATCTTTATTGAAGAGCTTGCCTACAATCTAATAAAATGAAATGTGCTTGCTGTCCCTGGTGATAGTCCATTTTCAGCCTGTGAATGGTCAGCCTTGATTGGACTGCCAAGGCTTGGTCTGAGACCTGACGACATAGAGGACGTTCGGCCGGTTCGGACAATAAATTATGCGGTATTAGTGTCAGTCAGAAATGACTTCATGACCCGTCAAAATACCTTTTTGGATAATTTTTAGCGAGTCTAAGGGAAAAAAGCTCTTCTTCTTATTCCTCACACTCTCATCTCCACCTGGAGAAGTGTGTAATTTCTAAATCAATCACTGTATATTACTAGTCCATTCGAATTGTCAATATCGTCATGGTCAGCCGTCTGAAATGGATCATATTACTGCCAATCATCAATTTCTTTGCCGCATTAGCCCTGTTTTTGACCCTGTTGCTATTGTGGGTCACCAGTGGTCATCCAAGGTACAAGAGCAATGAAGCTACTGTGGTGTATATCAGTGATGTTGGTAAGTATATATACAGAGTTGGAGACCGTCTTCGCATTGGCTTAGCTCACTAAACCTTTTTTTTTTTCCATTGTAGGCGCTGTCAACAAACCACTGTTCATTGGATTGGGTACCACTATCAGTATTTTGTTTGTATCGACACTCGCCATCGATTATTTGCTTCGACGTAAGAAGCGACTTCGGCCTATGGTTCGTCGGAAGGCTGAAAAACCCATTGCTTTACTCTCGATTCTTTTCTCTGTTGTCGCTGCTGTGGGCCTGATATGCCTTACCATCTTTGATGCGTTCAGTCATAGTACCATGCACTGGACGTTTGCTGCGATTTTCTTTGTTGGATTGGCCATTAGCGGAGCACTGAACGTGACTGAGATCGGCTTGCTACATAAAGATCATCCAAAGAGTCGACAGCTTAGGTGGAGTTTCCGAGCCAAACTAATCATTATCATACTTGCTGTTATCTCCTTGATCCTGATGGCTGTATTAATGGGGGTAAGTTTCTTGACCATGGCTGACCATCTAAAAAGCGAGCCAATCTGCGCGCATTCGACTGACAATCTTTATTTTTGCCTATTTAGGTATGCTCAAAATCACCGGACAAATATAACGCCCAAGGCCAAATGAACCAGACCTGCAATATTGAAGACAGTCTGTCGGCCGTATTTGAATGGGCTATTGCATTTTTGTTCTCATTCTACTTGGCCACCTTGGTGTTGGACATGCTACCGTATAGATTGGCTATGGAAGATGATATCTCGTTTGACGATGGTAACGATAGTGGCCATGCCAACAACTCCAACTCTGATATGGCTCAGGTGAACAACCCAGTGTAAATGAGATTGTTTGACACTGTAATTATCCACACACAAAGCTGGACTACTTGTACAATACCATTATAGAAATTTGTAATGCTGTGTTTCCTTTAAATCATATAATACACTTGCTCTCTGTGCTGTTTGAAATCTAATATTGTAATAAACACCCAAAAGCCCATTATATCTCTTACACAACCAATTGGTATACACAATGATCACAATATGCTTTTGGTTTTTAAATTCTAGTAATGATTAGAGCCAAATAATACATAATAGAAAGGAAGTGGCAGTACAAATATAATATTTTTCCATCGTTCGACAAGCAAACTTTTGCTCTATAGCGCTCTGCGACCACGGCTTTCAACAGGAAGGGCAATTACTAGAACGCCGGCTAGAGTAAAAAGCGCTGCTGCAATCCAGAAAGGAACAGTGGTGGTGAGAGCAGCGTTAGATGACATGGGAATAATAGAGGCGATGATGCCACCCAAGCGATTGGCTGCAGCTGCCAAACCACTTCCTGTTCCACGCTGGGGTGCAGGGAATACTTCGGGAGTGTATGCGTATAATACGCCATACATTGCGCCTGTTGTGATACTAGTAACACAGTTGAATGCTACCACCTGCTCGCTGCTTTTAGTGGCAGCGAACAGGAAAATGAACACACCGGAAAGAATAGTAGTCAATGATAGAGCTCCCTTTCTTCCAAATCGCAAGGTTGAAAGGTAAGCGCCGATGGCCGATCCCGGAATTCCAAGCACTGCATACCCAATGTATTGTCTGAATGATTGATCGATACCAGCAGCTGTGCTGATATTGTGAAGACGTAACCACAATGGCAAGAAAGCATTGAACAGTGGGTAACTCAATCCGATCAAAAACCAAATGAAGATGATCAAAGACGTATTGAATGCCAGTTTTGGTGATGAGAATAGTGGTGCAATATGGGTAACAGAGTATTTCTGCCATAATGTCTGCTTGGGAGGTGTGCCAGTCGATGGCTCTTCTCCTCGTTGTTCAGCTTCTTGAATAATTTCATCATCAACCGCCTTGAAATCCTCTTCCGATAAGGTGCTTTCTTTTCCATTGGTCTTAGCGATGATATGGACCATCTTCACAACCGCTCTATCGTCTCCCTGAGCCAAAAGATACTTTGGGCTTTCGTCAAGTCGCATAGTGGCTACACGAGCAATGGCCATGAGCAAAGCAATACCACCAGTGGCATAATATAAGTATCTCCAGCCCAAATTACTTGATGCTGGGCAGTTATCGGCACTTGAGCAGCTGAAATTAGTAATCAGAGCCCATGCCAGCAAAGTCACTACCAGTTGACCGAGTGCCCACCAGATGGAAAGCAAAGTCAACAACCATTGCCACTCTCCGGGTAAGAACTCGAGGAAAAGCGTTCCATCAATCGGAAGATTTCCTCCCATGCCGAAACCGATGAAAGTAACAAACACACAGTATGCAGGGAAGGTGGGAGCGCCAGCTGCCATTAGTGCGACTACGCCACCAATGACCAAAGTGATATTGAATGAGAAACGACGACCGACATGGTCACTAAGAGCACTCCAGAAGACAGCACCAATACAAAGACCAATTGCCAAACCCATGGCTCCCCAAGGCAACTGCTCTGTTGACACATTGTACTCCAAACCAACTTGATATACTGCTTGACTGTTGAGAGTAGCCCAGAAATTGTCAGCTGTCCATCCGATGCCAGCGAGGATGAAGAGTCTCCATTGGTACCAGCCAATACCGATCCTCGAAAGCTCACGATTCAATATTCCAACCTTGCGTGCATAGACTTTGCTGACTGAGGCTTCGAGAATAGAATTATCCTCGTTGGTGGAAGATACTTCTGATTCGTCGGCAACTTTCGGTGTCACCACCTCAGTATCTCGGATACTGTTCTTTTCTTCCTTGTCAGACACAGACATTGGTTTCAATGGATTTTGAAAGGTGGAAGGAAAGGGGGGATTTTTTCGTTGTGGACTTGTAGCTCAAGGGGAGAAAATTAAAAATGCAAAATCCAAGTCAGACTTCAAGGTTTATATTGCAGTCTGATTTTCAATCGCAACCATTTTGCCATACGTCGTTATTTGCAAACAAGTGCCCTTTTCGTTGGTCAGGCTATATTTTCTGCAACGTTGCACCTCGCATACGCCATATATGGCCAATCACTCAGAATTTTCAAATAGCGGCATGAAAGCCAGGTTTCAGCTAACCATTAAAATCGGGGCAATCGACGTCGATGATTGGCCAAGGTTCTTCCAAATGGTAGTACCAAGTATTACAAATACAAGGTGCATCTTGCGCCCACCCTTTATTTGCTATAAAAGCTCAGCGATCGCGCAATAGTTTAGCTTTTTGATTATTTAATAAGCCAGACTCCTAAAAAAAAAAAACCTTCAAATTTTGTAGCGTAGTACAACTGACTTACTGATGGCATCGCATCATAGAACCCCTGGAAAAAGATTGGTTTCGGAGCCAGAAACAGTAGTGTATGAAGAGAGCCCAAGATGGATACGAGGCTATTATCAAAACACCAAGGTCGTGGATTCCAAAAAAGCTTATCTGGTGTGGGAAGGCACTAATCATATTCCATTTTGGGCCTTCCCTATTAAAGATATCCAAGGACTTGAGCCAAATAACAACAAGGACGGAGGAAGGGAGGGCATCAGAGACCAATGGTACGATTTGAAAGTTGGGTCGGAGACCATCAGCAACTTTGCATGGTCCATCCACCAAAATACTCCAGGGTCTATCTCTGGGGCAGGCGATGTGGCTATTGTGGCGTCGCAAAAGCTGGACCACTGGCTCGAAGACGATGAAACAATCTATGGCCATCCTCGCAGTCCTTACGCTAGAATCGATGTTCGAGCCAGCTCTCGGCATGTTCGAGTAGACATCGACGGTGTGACTGTAGCCGAAACAAAGAATGCTATGTTTTTGTATGAAAATGGTCTTCCTACTAGGTACTATATCAATACCATTGATGTGAAGCGGATTGACCTTTTCCACCCTGTGTCCCTCAACACAATCTGTCCGTACAAAGGCAGCGCATCGTACTTTAGTGCGGTTGTGAATGGTAAGAACTATGACAATATTGTTTGGACATATCTTGAACCATTCGAAGGCTTGGAAAGAATCAAAGGCCGATGGTGCTTCTACAATGAAAAACTTGATATCTACGTTGACGGTGAGAAAGCTTAAAAGCTGCTTCTGCACTGACCCTCGGTATTCTCGATAGCCTTATTTGGTAGCCGTTCCCAAAGCAGTGGGTTACAGCCATGGAGCTTGCTGGCTTGATTATTTTAACATGTTGTAACTTTTTGTAAATACGTGAAAGAAAGTGATGGCGATGTGAATATGAATAAATCTATCTTCAGTCTGCTGTCCAAAAAAAAAAAAATCATCGAACAGCAGCGGAAAAATCAGTTACGATACTATAAGTGACGCAATTATGCACGATGTGTAGATAGATCAGCTCCCAAGATGTACAGGTCTGCACTTTACTTTCTACACCAATGTCAAGAGGCTATGTAGAGGTCATGGTTCAATGTGTGGTACGGAATACATCAAGGTAATTATTGATATTCCCTAGTCCAGTCAAGAAATCGTCAATACCGTGGTTCAAGAGACTTATAAACACCTGGAAGCATTTGCTATGCTCATGCAACCGTCTCTGAACCAACTATGTGTCTACGAGTCCTGCGAGAATCCTTCACGCTGAAATCAAGCACCATGAGCTGGAGTGGTTGGTCAAAGGCTGGTATGAGCAACTTGATGCATTAAAGGCAGCTACGTCTTTGGAGATTGACACATGGGGACGGCATTAAAAGTGCCGGCTGCCGGCTTTCATAGTCCGGTTGTACGATATTATTCGGCACCAAAATCCGTCAAGCAGTTTTGCCGTAGCAATGGATGATTTAGGCGATACTTTTTGTTCAACTTCATGGCTCTCTAATAACATTCGGCTTACTATGCCGCACCATGAGAAATTTCAAGTGCGCGCTCTCAGATCAAGGGTGTTTCAGGCGGAAAATACTCACGACAGTACCAAACTTATAAAAGCTGATCTGATCCATTAGCCTCAGAAAATTATCTACCCTTATTCACCTATCAACAAACATTTTTATGACAAGTAAGTTCGCCCTCACAAACGTAAGAGTTTTCGATGGAAACAAAATATGCGACCCAAACACTGTAGTCATCGACGGTGACAAAATCGGGACGGATACTGCAGGAGCAACAACCATTGACTGCGAGGGAGCTGTCTTACTGCCAGGCCTAATCGATGCTCACATCCACTTGTCTGGCTACAAGAACCTTCAAGACCTTTCTAGTCATGGAGTCACTACTGGACTAGATATGGCTACAGCTGACTTGGAGCTTCTTAACTCTTTGCGAGGACAAAAAGGCGTTGCTGATGTTCGTAGCGCCTACCTTGCTGCATCCGCGCCTGGAAGTGTTCATAGTAGATTTTTAACGAAAGAGAGCCTCCTTACAAGCACCGATGAGGCGGTAAATTTTGTAAATGACATGGTCAACGCTGGTGCGGATTATATCAAAGTTGTCGCCGATATCCCTGGACCTAGCCAAGAAATTGTTAATACCATTGTGGAAGAGGCGCACAAGCACGGAAAGATGTGTATTGCTCATGCAGCTACGTTCGCTCCTTTCCAAATGGCTCAAGACGCAAAAGCCGATATCGTCACGCATGCACCCTTAGACAAGGCTCTTGATACGAAGCAAGTGGAGCTCATGGTTACGGAGAATCGTATTTCTGTGCCCACTTTAACAATGATGGAGACTATGTGCAATACTTTTAAACGCGGTAATTATGATTCTGCACGTCAGTCCGTCACCGATATGTATAAGGCCGGAGTTCCCATCCTAGCCGGTACTGATGCTAACTCGCACGCTGGGGGCCCTGCAACCGTCCCTCATGGTGACAGTATGCACCATGAGTTAGAGCTGCTGGTTGGGGCTGGAATGAGCACTCTTGATGTCTTAAAGGCAGCTACTTGTCTACCAGCAAAATATTTTGGTCTGTCCGATCGAGGAGTTATTGAACCTGGCAAAAGAGCCGATTTGCTTCTCATTGGTGGCGATCCTCTTCAAGATATCAAGGCAACTCGTTTGATAAAGAGAGTATGGTGTGCTGGTATAGAGTGTACTCATGTATAAGCTTTTCAAATTGTGTACGTACCTTTGAAATACTCCACTCTAGCCATACACATATGGACTTTGAGCTCAAATAAAATATATCCATATATGGCTGTTCGCCACTGGTCTCGAACTGACATCAGTGCCCAGAGCCTAAGTTCCCGTTTGCTACACATGATACATCATCGCACAGATCCTAAAATGGTCTCAAAGTCTGGTCAACAGTTGTTAACTTTCCGTGAGCAAGATGTTACTTTGTTATTCTGGGCGTGGGATAAGTTAATTTAGCCGCAGGTTATACGAAAAATTGTCGGCAGGGGGATTTCTAGTCAGTATAAAAGTGTGCATATTACGATCTAACCAGGCCAGACATACTTATACACTCAAACTACCTGTAATAATGCTTCCGCTAATAACCCTAGAAGAGCACTATTTATCAGAGGCGGCCGCAAGCTCAGCCGCCTCTGCGAAACTTTTAATCCAACACTTTCCGTCAGTGTTAAAGGATAGATTGACGTCTCTCACTGACCTACGTCTCCAAGACATGAAGGATGGTAATATCTCGTTACAAATAGTTTCACACAACCCTGCCATTAGTTATGATGCCGACATTTGCCGAAAAGCAAACGACGAAATATACAAGGGCTGCCAGAAGTATAAATCATCATTCGCTGGATTCGCCGCCTTGCCTATGGCCGATCCAGTGGCAGCAGCTGAGGAGCTCACTCACTGTGTCAACGACTTGGGTTTTGTAGGTGCGTTAATCACTAACCATGCTAACGGCCGCTTTTACGATGGTGAAGACTATTACCCCTTTTGGGAACGAGCACAAGCACTCGATGTACCAATTTACTTGCATCCCACAAACGCTTGGGATGATATGATGCCAATATATCGCGGAGACTACTCTGAGCAAGTGGCTGGGATCCTCTCAACATTTGGATGGGGGTGGCACGCAGACACCGGTCTACACTTCATAAAGCTTTTCTGCAGTGGCACGTTCGATCGGTTCCCTAAGCTGAAAGTGGTAATTGGCCACAACGGAGAAATGGTTCCATGCATGCTTCAGCGACAAAGTGACTTTTTCGAAAAGCTGATACCCATGAAGCGCACCCTTGTTCAGGTGTGGAACAATAACATTTGGGTGACTACCAGTGGTATGTTTACTATCCCTCCGTTTTTGACTCTTATGCATACCACCAAGATCGACCGTATTATGTACAGCGTCGATTACCCCTATTGCAGCAATACGGAGGGCCTCAAATTCATGGAAGAGCTACAGAAGAGCGGGTTATTAACGGAAGAACAATTCAGACAGGTCGCATATGGAAATGCTGAACAGTTGTTTAAAGTCAAGGTTCAACGATAGTGAAATTAAATATAACTTCATCTTGTAAAAAAATAAATGCGTGTAGCAAAATAATCTCGGCTCCGGCAAATCATTACTGCGTTGCAAAACTAGGCAGTGGCTGGTGAGGGTCTGAGCTTAAACTTTCTCGGGGCTGATCTGCGCCTTTCAATTTGCCAGCGCAGGCAGAAAACTTTAAACTTTCTGTTGCGCAGCATGAGTACGAGAAAATGGAAAGACGATCACAACAACCAGCTGCGCAAACCAATACAACGAACTGGAAGGGCATGGTGTGTTACCATTGTCGCACGAATGCGCGCTTTTCGTTCGTCATGAGAATCCTTGGCTGACAAATCTCTTTGTTCTAGCGATGAATGCCGCCGGAGGAAAGTAAGGTGCAGCGGAACACTGCCAATATGTCACCGCTGTAAAGCTCAAGGCTTAGATTGTGTTTTCAAGAACCCGATTAAAAAGGTAAACATAATTGTGCGTTGCGATGAAAGATCAAAGATATGGTCGATTTACGTGTGTACAATGAAAATGACAGAGAGGACCGTCAAAGGAAAGTTTGGAGGATCGATTACACAAAGTCGAGGCGATGCTGAGCTCGTTGACTGAGACATCCCCGGAACTACAGTCAATGCAGGAAGATACTGAATCAATTGAAGGTCATAGCTATGGCAGTCCGGACAGCGGTAAGACGTTTACGGACATGCCCATCGGCAATGAGTCGTATTTTCCGGCTGTGCCTGCGTCTACAGATTTGATATTGACAAAAAAATACAGTGGATTTGCTGCGGTTGCAAAGTCACCTTCAAAGTCTATGGAGGACTCGAGTAGAGGATTGGAAAATCTGTGCGTCGTGGATCATTACGGCTACATTCGCTATTACGGCAGCGCTTCGGGTTTATCGCTCTTTAAGAAGGCATCATACTTTCGAGACCGTTCTTTCAATGTGCAAGATGGCAGGGAGAAAATTGCTTATTTAGAACTAGAGAAGAAAAAGGACCCAGAAAGATCGCCTTTGGTAGCGATGCCACCACCAGACCTGGCACAAGATTTGATCGACTTATATTTTGAACACTGCTATCCTTTGCTACCAATTTTGCACAAAGCGTCCTTTCTTGAAAAATTAAAAAGCAAAACGAATCAGCCTTCGCCATTGTTGCTTAATGCAATATTTGCAGTTACATCAAGATTTTCAGATGATGAACGTGTCAAAAGCGCTTCTGGTTCACCATATGACAATGGTTCAGTGTTTTTTGACCGAGCCAAAGAACTGTTGGACAAGGATCTCGACAAAGTAAACCTTGCGACTGTCCAAGCCATTATACTAATGTCCACCCATCAATACGGCGTAAAGAAAGGGAACCGTGCATGGTTGTACAATGGCATGGCTTTTCGTATGGCGCAGTCTATGGGCTTATTTCGTGATTGCGATCATTGGAATATACCAGCTACAGAGCGAGAGGAACGCAAACGAACATTCTGGTGTTGCTTCATTGTTGATCAAGTAACAAGTACACACTATGGCCGACCTACAACACTCAACGAAGATGATTGCGATACTACATATCCGAGTGAAGAAGACGATATTAGCAATGGATCGGCGCCAGTTGTAGAGTACATGAGGTGTGCAATTGACTTGTACAAAATCATGGGACGTGTGATGAAACATATCTATCCAGCAACACCTAAAGGATTGCTTTCCAAATCAGCAGATCAAGTTGTAGGCGCCCTACACGATGATTTGAATCATTGGCACAGCAACCTTCCCCCATCTATGCGCTATAACTCTTTGCAAGAACATGGCACCCACTCTGACACAAGACCACCTTTAGCTCTATGCCAATTACATATGTGTTTCTATACCGTCAAAATTATGCTACATCGACCGCATATGCTAAAGGTTGAGTCGCAGCCAGTAGTTTCGTTCCCTTCACTGGAAATATGTACATCTTCTGCATACGCCATTCTCAATATCATAGATGATTTGGCAAGTGAGAAGCGCCTACGTTTTATCGGTCACTATTTTATAGAGTGTATGCTTGCTGCCGGAGGAACCTTTATCTTTCTGGCCAGTTCTAGTAGTGCCAGAGGAAGAGATGAAGCCAAAATGGCTATCAAAAAGCTACTAAATGCTTTCGAAACGCTCGATGGCAATTGGGCTGCAGCTACGCGATACAAAAAGTTGTTTGTGGTTGCTGCGACGAATGATTCTCGAGAAGCAGATAAAACCGATCTTTCAAATGGTAAAAAGCTTTGGAAAGGAAAGGCCGTTCTTACGCAAAAAACGTCATCTTATAGCCATGATGAGGCAGCCTCGCTGGCAAGCGACTATGATACTCCATCAAACAATATACCCGACGCATCGGTCGTAGACACTCCTGTAAATATATTTTCCACCACAGACACGGCAATGGATTATCCCGTTGAAAGCCAATACAACGGCCAGAAGTCACCATTAATTACTGACACTGCTACTGTGCCCCTTGGTATGGGCAGCTTAAACGCCAGCTATGTTGAATCACACGGATTATATGACCCGCATGTGCTGCAGAACATGCAGGACTTCACTACCCAGTTTCTGGATTTCCCCACATTAGAAGAATTATTTGACTTTTGATTGTTCACACATATTATGACTGTAAATTCACAATAAAGATTGATATGCCAGTATAACTTCTGCATGTTTGATGACATTTTGATATGTCATTATATTGACAAGCAGTATCAATTTTTGCTGCGGCCACAAAACAGATAGTCATCGGCCTCACGGATTGAAGGCTCCGAAACGCTCAGGCTCACACAATATACTTGACTAAAACTGTCCAAACAGTTGATCTGATCGCTGTTCTCAAAGAGCAGGCAGTTTATTGGTTTTAGACAATGCTATTGTCACCGAAATTGTTTGACTTGACAACAATCATGCAAAACGGTACGACACATATCGGTGCAATTTAGCTTAACAGGGTATAAAAAAAAGCTGTAAGCAACTGATCTGATATTAATAGCGGCGACGGTGGAATGTTTTGCCAACCGAGTGGCTTGCAATTTGGGCGGTGCGGTGGCAAAAAATACCTCCGCCAAATAAAATATATATATATAAAAGGCAAGCCTGAGTTTTTATCAAAGTTTGCCTGGTACACCAATGGAGAGAACTACGACCTTAACGCAGGAGTTGACCAATCCTTCGCGTCAGGGAGATGAAGAGGAACATTTTGATGAAAAGCAACCACCACCTCCCGTCGATCATTGGGCATCAAAGCTGCTGTCCAAACTTACAACCAGAAAGCCAAAAATCAAAAAGCCGAACGTCAATGTAAAAGAAAAGGCTATTGGCTTCATTACACTCTTTCGATTTGCAACTGCCAGGGACCGGATTTTAATCTTTATTGCGCTGTTCTGCAGTATTTGCGTGGGAGCCATTCAACCTGTATCAACCATTATTCTCGGCAAGTTTCTGCAAAATTTCACATCATTACTGCAGGGCCCTCCTGGAACCGATATTCTGAGCCCAGTTATACCTGTGATCTTGGTATTCGTATACCTTGGTACCGCCAACTTAGTACTTGGTTACGTTTGCCAATGTTTCTGGGTTCTCAGTGGCGAACTTCAAACTCGGAGAATTCGCAAAATGTATGTTCATTCGATATTGCGCCAAGATATGACTTGGTTTGACCAAGCGACCGATGGGTCATTAACCACTCGGTTAGCCGCTGATACCAACATCATTCAAGACGGTATCAGTGAAAAATTTGGCTTGTTGGTGCAATGCTGTTCTCAGTTCTTGTCAGGTGTCATTATCGCCTTTGTGCGCGGACCTCGACTAGCTGTAGTGCTTCTTGCAGCGCTGCCATTAATGGGTGGGTAAAATTTTACCAAAGCCACAAAACCCTTTTTTGGATAATATTAACCGAGCATTTCTTTCAGCTGGCATTGGCATGTTCGTCACTAGCGGTATTCGGAAATTCACTATTCTAGGCCAAGCTTCCTATGCCTCCGGTGGTGCTGTCGCAGAACAGGCTATTGCTGGAGTGCGAACAGTCCATACGTTTTCTCTACAGAAAAGATTCATTGATCTGTACAAGGTCGAGGTACATAAGGCATATCTTGTCGGACGCAGAAAGGGTATTGTGCTCGGTTTTGGCTTCGGTGGCTTTATGTTCACACTGTTTGGCAGCTACGGTCTTGCCTTTTGGTATGGTTATACCCTTATCATTAACCATGTCAATAACATGAACGGATCTGATGTATTGGTGGTATTCATGTCCATGATGATTGGTAAGTCCCCCCCCCTAGTGTCGATGGCTAGTGCTACCGATCATTTTTAACAGGAAATGTCTTGCAGGTGCCATGTCGCTACTGCAGTTGCCACCACAATTAAGTGCTGTCACTAGCGCTATGGGAGCAGCCCATAAAATTTATGCTACTATTGATCGTATTCCCGACATCGATGCTGATAGAACAGATGGTGCAAAGTTGGAAACTGTCAAAGGCCATCTTGTATTCAAGGATGTCATGTTCACATACCCCACTCGCCCTGATACCACCATCCTCAAAAAAATGTCTATCGACATCAAGCCTGGTATGACTGTTGCATTTTGTGGCCCTTCTGGATCTGGAAAGTCTACTACCATTCAATTGATTCAACGCTTCTATGACCCCTCGTCTGGATCTGTCAGTCTTGACGGTCATGATCTAAAAGACGTTAACGTGGCATGGCTTCGACAGCAGATTGGTGTTGTCAGTCAGGAACCAGTGTTGTTTAACATGACTATCAGGCAAAACTTATTAATGGGAAGTTTGGAAAAGAATGTCAACCAGGACGACATTGTCAGTGCTTGCGTAAAAGCCAACTGTCATACTTTCATCCTTCAACTCCCAAATGGTTACGATACTATTGTTGGTGATCATGGAAGTATGCTTTCTGGAGGTCAAAAGCAGCGTATTGCCATTGCTCGCGCTTTGATAAAGAACCCTCCTATTCTTCTTTTGGACGAAGCTACATCTGCATTGGATACTGCCTCTGAGCGTTTGGGTAAGTCTATATATCCGATGACATATAAGGCGCATTATCGACATTTTATAATTAACCTCTTTGTTTGCAGTACAACGGGCTCTTGATCTTGCAGCTGCAGACAGAACAACTGTTGTGGTGGCACATCGTCTCTCTACCATCAAGAATGCCGACTTGATTGTCGTCATGAAGGATGGTAACCTCATCGAACAAGGAAAACACAATGATCTGTTGGAACAGAAAGGTGTCTATTACGAGCTTGTGATGAAGCAAAAGATCAAGCTTGAAGAAGATGCCAAAGCCAAAGGGATCACTGACGTTTCGGATGTTAATCCTTTCCATGATGACACACTGGACGATGAAGCCTTGGAGCGTGCCTTGCAACAAGAGACTGTGCAGCTGGCTACTGAGATAGCTGATGCTGAGAAGAATGCCAACGAAAGAGAAAATAAGAATGCAGAAATTGACGCGTATCAACTCAATCTCAAAAAGGAAAAGGATAGGAAGAAGGCCATGAAAAAGCAGAGTCCTCCACTCAAGAGAATTGCTCTGATGATGAGACCAGAGTGGGGACTAACCATCATCGGTATTGTAGGAGCCATCATTGCCGGTGTGGTCTTCCCTGCTTATGCCCTTGTGTTCTCTAGAGTCGTCATCATGTTGCAACAACCTGATTTGGCATGGGCTCCTCCTTTCCAAGGACCAAACCTTTATGCATTCATTTTTGTCATTATTGGAATTGGTGCCTTCTTCGGTAACACTGGCAAAGTAATTGGTTTCGAAGTGGCTGGAGAGCGCTTTACAGAACGACTTCGTGCCATAGCTTTGGAGGCTATTATGAAACAAGAGATCGGATTTTTCGACGAGGATTCTCATAGTCTTGGAACCTTGACCTCTCGCTTGGCTACTGATGCTGCCAATGTCAACTTGCTTATCACAAAGGTGTGGGGTGACGTTGCCCAATTGATCGCTACTATGATCACTGGTTTGGTCATTGCTTTTGTGAACGGATGGCTGCTTACTTTCATTGTGTTGGTCGTGACTCCTTTCATTTTGGTTGCTACGGGATACGAACTGAGAGTTCACCGTGGATTTGAGAATCAAGCCAAGGTTGCTTACGAAAAGAGTGGTCAAGTGGCTGGCGAGGCTATAAAGGAAATTCGAACTGTTGCTGCCCTTACTAAACAGTCGTACTTTGAAGAACGTTATGCTATGGCCATTGCTGAGCCACACAGATTGTCTATGAAGAAGGCTTATGTTTCTTCGGTCGCTGTAAGTTGTGCTTCATAGGCACTAACAATTTTTTTTCGTTATCTAACTTGTCTATTTCTTTATTATAGTATGGCGCTACACAGGCCATGAACATGTATGCTAATGCCATTGCTTTCTATGCTGGTATCCGCTTGATTGAAAGTGGTCAGATGGATTTGCAATCCATGTTTACGGTTTTGATGGCCGTCATGACTACTGCTCAACAAATGGGTCGTGCGTCCACTTTTACTGCCACTTATCAGAGAGGCAAATCTGCTGCTATCAGTACTTTTGAGCTCATTGACCGCAAGCCATTAATAGACCCTGATCTGGAAGGCATCGAGCCTGAAAAGGTGGAAGGCAATGTCGGCTTTGAAGATATCCGTTTCAGCTATCCAGCTCGACCAGACATTGAAATCTTTAAAGGAGACTTTGGATTCTCTGGTAAAGCTAATTCCACTATCGCGTTGGTGGTAAGTGATACTTGAATATATACTATCTGCTGTGATTTCTTATTTGTATTAACAACAATTGTCTAGGGTCCTTCTGGTTGCGGTAAATCAACGTCTATTGGTATACTTCAGAGATGGTATGATCCCAAGGCAGGAACAACCAAGGTCGACGACATCGATATCAAGAAGTACTCACTACACAACCTTCGCAAACACATGGCAGTTGTCAGTCAAGAGCCTGTGCTTTTTGACATGACTATCCGCGAGAACATAGCATTTGGCGTAGACCGGGACGTCAGTGACAAGGAGATCATGGACGCAGCTGAAATGGCTAATATTCACACTTTGATCAACGAGCTCCCTGATGGTTTGGACACCCGCGCTGGAGACAAAGGCTCTCAATTGTCTGGTGGTCAAAAGCAACGTATTGCCATTGCTCGTGCCCTCATTCGTGACCCAGCCATTCTGCTCTTGGATGAAGCTACCTCAGCATTGGACAGTGAGTCTGAAAAACTGGTGCAAGAAGCACTCGACAAAGCCATGTCTTTGGGTCGCAGAACTACAATCACTATTGCGTAAGTGTGCAGCCCATGCATTTTCTTATATTATACTATATCTAACATACATCTACAGTCATAGATTATCTACAATCCAGAACGCCGACCTCATCGTTGTGGTCAAGGATGGCCAAGTCGTAGAGTCCGGAGGTCACTTTGAGCTGTTGGCCCAAAACGGTGTTTACGCTGATTTGGTGCAACAACAAAACTTGAACGCAAACTAGAACAGCGTTTTTATACATAAAAAAACTAAAATATGATTGTAAAGACTTTAGCATACTACAATAGATACAATTTGATACCAATATATATCCTATCAGTCCTTGAACTTAGCAGATGACTTGTTATCATAGATCAGATTTTATTGAGGTTGGGATGTAAAGATAATATTTGGATGGACATATATTGTAAGCTTTCAAATCTAACAATTATGTCTTATGAGTGCCTACTTTACAATACGTTAACATCTTGGCCAAGAGCTTCACGACGAGAAACACTGGCAGGGTCAAGATAAGGCTTCTCGCCAAGGCCGACGGCACGTTGACCGGTTCTCTTCTCGTTATAATCAAAGGTGGCAGCATGGTATACACTACGGTTATCCCAGATAGCTAATATAAAGAGTTGGTATTTAGCGTGATTTACCCTTAATACGATGTATATGTCTTTTTCTTTGCTTACCCAGATCGTTCTCATTGAGCCACTTATGCCTGACCTGCAGGTCATGGTTCTCAGTAATCAACTGACGGAAGGTGTTGAGCAAATGTTTTGACTCGCGTTCAGTCAAGTCGTTGATTCTATCAACGTGGCTTCCTACGGCGAAAACACTCTTCCATCCGGTCACAGGGTTGGTGCGAATGACGGGGTGTACGGCTTCAAGTTTGGTGCCAATGTTCTCAGGAGCACCGCGTGGCTTGCTGTACAGTTCAAAACCGTTATTCTCAGCGGCCTTGTTGAATCCAGGTTGGGCATAGGTGGCAGTAAGAGATTCCAAGAACTTTTGGTATGGCTTGGACAAACGATCAAAGACTTCATATCCAGAAGCCCACAGAGTATCGCCACCAGTCGTGGGGAGTTCCACCAATCGAAGAATGGTATAGTCACTTGGAATGGGTTCAAAGGCTATACAGTGATTTGATGGTTACTAATGATACCGGGTTACTGAAGAACATTTAAGGCAATACTTACTGATATCACTGTGCCAGCCTTCGGCAGCACTTTGTTTCAAGGTGAAGGGAGTGCGATAGTAGATCTTTTTGGCTTGCTCACTTGAAATTACGCTGATTTCATTATCCTCTCCGCCAAGCTCACGCTCAGCATTGCTGACGGGGTGAATATGCAAAGTGGATGTAGATGGCTTTCCAGTGAGGACACCGAGCTTATGGGCAAGTTTTTTTTGAAGGTCATTGGTGAGACCGTTTTGAGCGCGGAAAAAGACAACACCACGCTGTGAGACTGGAAGAGGTGAGAACAATTATATGGACTGAAATACAATATCATTACAACTTACTGGTGATTGCTAAATCTCTGATCAGCTCATCCGAGTTCTCAGCCTCCAGCCACTCAGTGAGTTGTGCCGTGGTAAATTCGCGGCCAATAACGGGAGTAACGTCGAAGGACTCATACTTGTCAAGAGCACCGCTGAGCTCCAAGGGCTTTTTGATGTAATCTCCCTTGTTGTCAGATCCCAAAGTAGCATTCTTGAGGGCATTTTTGACGGCGTCGACGGTTGTATGCTGTTCTTCAGCACTGGTCTTTTGAGCAGTTTCAGAGGGAGCCATGTTGATATTAAAGTGATTGAATTTTTACTAAAGTAGGTACCTCGATCTTCATATTTATACACAGACGTTTCAAGATTGATTAATCAGAGTACGCAATCATCTGGATAAAGACAGCTTACAATCAGTTATTGCGCAATTATAGGCGCTAAACGCTACATTCATCTATTTATTAAAGAGAACATGTGAGTAAAACCGATGCTATTACAAACACAAGGTTTTTTGGAAGCATATATCTGCTATATTTCAACGCTAAAGCTGAATTATTATCTTTTAATTTTGAATTAATGTCATTCGAGGTCAGAATAATTTGCAGATCATAAATATGTAGCTGGACGATATCATGAATACGCGCTACAAACTCAAAGTAAACCAGGTGCGCACGTTCGTCAGGGAAATCTTATGTCCGGCTCTCACTACGCCACTCTGTATCAATTAAAAGAATATACAGGTCATGTCCGAACGAACGATTGATAAGTGGTATCGTGAGAGATCCTGGGTTTTGACGTGATCTGCGTGAAAAATGAGCGTAATTTTTAACGAATTCATTATGATGGTGTATGGAATGATCGGCTCAAACATGGATGAGAAGCAAGAGACATATTGATGGTTGACTTGTTTTACCTTGCTTTGTTTCTGGCTGATAGTAGGCATTTTTACGTATACAGTAGTAAAAAATTACATTCTCTGAAGTCAGAATTTCACCATTTGCGCGCTTATGGTGCCACTTGGCCAAAGCTTAAAAAGGCAGGATAGGAATTTCCCGGCGTGCGTTATGTGTGATTTCACGTAACCAGTGAAATACTGAGCTTTATTGACATTCAGAGATTGCTTTAACTTAGTCACCTCACTTCGAAGCTGTGCTTCAATGAATCTCACAAAGAAAGGTTCGGAAAGGAGTTTGAAAGTAGCAGCTGGAAATATACCTCATCTCGCCCTTGCTGGCTAAAAGGTGCTATAAGTAGATCGCTAAGCATACCAATGTTTTTAACAGTATTGTAATAATTCGCTCATTTCAATGAATTGCAATTCTTTCATAACGGGAATTGATATTGGCTATGTTGGGTCAATTTAACTAGCAGTTACTAAACCCCATTCCCAATCATTGCGGACCAGTCTTGGGCTTTGATGTATTCCCTTACTGTGGACAATGGCTCGTCAAATTCGAGCTAAAAGAGTGGCTAGGATGAATAACGACCAACCCTTACAGCAACAGCACCAACAAATGTACCTACATCTTTTGGTAGCAGAATACCTTCACCACCATCCCAGCCATATTCAGCATTATATGCGGCGCTCTCAGACAGTTCCTTTTTCATAGTGTCGGGAAGCTTCTCTTCATATTCTTCCACAGAGATCGTTTTGTGTCTAGCTGGCAAACCTAGTATTTCACTCCATTGCTTCAAATATACTTCAATCGTCACTTCTTCACTGACGCCAAGAAGGTCCTTGCCTGGATCTGTTCGTGTGAGAGACTTAACAAATTTGCCCGTATCATTTAGCGTATCCACCCAAGGTATAATGGTCTGAGGTTCAGTGCAATTGGTTTCTTCGAAAACACCATCGTCGGCTTTATTTAGCCACAAGAAAGCTCTTGACTTCTTCCAATTATCAGCATATAGGCCCATCTGCACGCTAGAAGTTTTCTTGGCTAGTTTAGGTAGCTTCTCCTTTATATAATCATACACATGTGCCTTGGAATCAAAATGATAAACCCAGGTGTATTTACCCTTGCTCCATTTTTTGACATCGGACAAGCTGGACCAGATATAGTGCTCCAAAGTGGTATCGGCAATGGTTGCTACAGCATCAGCAATAATCTTACCTTGCTGAAGTTCTACATCGTAGCAATATTGGTTGATCAGTTGACCAGGGGCAAGGCTTTCATGTACCTTAGGGTCAAAAAACGGTGCCCAAAAATCGGTTACTCCGAATACCACGTTCGCGCCTCGAAATGCAGCAATGAGAGAATCGACATCGTCAAAACTACCTTTGACGACCTCAACACCCTTCTGTTTCAAAGCCTTGCATGCAGCCTTAGAAGGGTCTCGATTCACGGTTCGGACTTTCCACTGTGGATCTTTCAAAAATGTTTCAATGACAGAGGATCCCTGGAATCATTTTATTGGTTGGTGCTCAACAATGCACGGACTTTATATGACCTTATACAAATACCTGGTTGCCAGTTCCACCAAGAACAACAATAAGCTTTGGCATATTTCAATTTGAGTTTTCAAGTATGGACAAAGCAATTGAATTGCTTGGCCTTCTTATAGGATGTGTTATTCACCTGTTTAGCATTTCTGACTAATCCAACGCCAATATTTTCGACAAGAAGATATTAGTAATTAAGGTTTTCCTTCATCCCTGCCCAATATAGCGAAAAAGATATTATCATGTATTTACGGCGTTCTAAAAAATCATGTTATCGGCCGGCATTTCGGCCGTTTCTAGATTGCCAGTAGCTGTAGACTGAAGCGCTTGAAATGGGCGTCTGAAATAGCCGAATCTACTAAATGCTAACAATTGTTGAAGGCGAGCCCCAAAATTGATGTGGTTTAAGGATCTGGATATTTGCGTTCTTGAGACCATTAATCAGTGAACAAGTGATATTCGGGTTATAGGCTAACCTTTCCAGCCCGTCCAATCATGCTGCCCGGAAAGCTGTGATATATTTCTTCTTGAAATCCGACCAGGTAAAGCTGTTGCACTAATGGAGCACCTGTCTACTTTACTGAGGATAATTTCTAATTGGAACGTTTGATACTTCAGACACAATGCCTATCAACATTGTCCATTGAGCCTGAACATCGAAGCCGCTGTGCTTGTAATACAGACGACAATGTAGTAAGTCAACACAGATCACAGCTGATCATATGAAGCTTTCTGTCATTTTGCTAACCGTTTTGCGGAACTGCTGCATCATTTTCCGTCAGATTATGAGCCGGATCAGAGCTGCTGCGCAATCACGTATCAGCCTTCTAGACATCTGGTTCATCGAGCTTAATTAAGCCTGTTTCTGATTATCTATTATCTCTTTGTAATGCTAAACGTAGATTTACTTGTACATATATGTGGATGAAGCACTCTTTATAGAAATACAATGCTTTCGCCAATGACAATGGGTCAGTTGAAATTTTCAAACCCCACTGATTTTCGGCACACCAAGCATAAGCAATGTCCAGCAAATATACGACTTACACGACGATCATTGTTAATTGCTATGCACATATAAAGACAATAGAATACGGTCAATTATATACGCATTTGGTAAGTTCCAGCCAATAAGTGGCCTTCTATGACTGGTTTCGAATCTCTTTTTTTGGGTGAAACAGACCGACTTTGTATGCAATATTATACTCCTGCTATTGAGAGCACCTTAATTTTGCAACATTCTCAGTCTCCATACTTTCTGAACATGTATCTCGCCTATAAAGCTTACAAAAAGCATCAACAAAAGAAGAAGGAAAGGGAAGCATCAAAAGCAAATGGTACCTACGAGCCCAGGTTGTCAGACACATCAAAAGTAACAGAGGTCTCTATGGATTTTCATCCATCGACAGCCGGTGGGGCTCCTCCTGCTTTCTCCTGGAATGAGACGAAGCCAGGATCCGCTAAGAAGCAAAGGCTCATGCTCTTCGGTACGCTTTTGGTTGATGTGGTCTTACCTATTATGCTATATGTAAGTTGAAACGTACAATAGAAGCTTGAAAAAATTTTTACCTTTCACATATCTGATCTCGCGTTTGCCATAAATAGGAAATTCTCAAGCAACACATATCCCAACTGGTAGCTTTGTTGATTTCCAGTGCACCACCATGCGCTATGGTCATATTTCGAGCCATTTTTCATCGAAGGCTCGATCCTTTGGGTAGCATTATCATCATCAGTTTTGCTATCACCGCCGCCGTGTCCGTGATCGATTCCAATCCTCGTATTTTGTTGTTCAAAGATTCCATCACAACTGGAAGTCTTGGTACTATCTTCTTGAGCAGCCTTATTCCTATCAAAATTTGGAGGTGGCAAATCAAGCCCATGACCTATAGCATAGCATCTCAAATGCTGGCCACTCAGCCCAACGTACAGTATTTGAAGAATGGTGAAATGATAGATCAAGCCTTTCCCGAATTCATTTGGGAAAATAGTCCAATATTTCGAAAGTGCCAACGTATTCTGACAGCTGGTTGGGGAGTGGCTCTTTTGATGGAATTGGTGGCCAAGTTGATCATGTATTTCAGCACTTTGACTGTCGATCAGATTTTCATTTATGGTAACGTAATCGCTGGTGTCCTGTTGGGTTCAATGGGACTGGTTACGACGGTTTTCAGTCACTTTATTCGAAAGTGGACCAAGCAGGAACTTGATCAGGTGAAGGAGAGGATTGAGACTGAAGCTGCCATGCATGCTACTTCTAGCGAGAGCTGCTCCAATGCAGGAGCCTCTGTGTAAACCTTGGCTCTGCTCAAGACGTATATTGGAAAGAGTAGAAAAATATACCCGAACATACTTTGTAACACTAAGATTTTAATCCTTGGACTGTTTTTAAGTATTCACTTGTAGCATAAGATTTTAAACTTACTTTTTCTGTACCTCTACGCTTACATATGATGGCCCAAATGAAAAATGTCATGTATATTGTGCAATCAGTCACTGTGAATACCATCTGCTTGTGTCAAAACTATTTCTTTTAGAGCTTGGTTCCATCGATCAAATACGGATCTGTGAGTCATTTTTTATGCTCTTAAGGATCAGTGCTTCGTTACTTATATACTGCTCTCGGTTATCATTAAACTGAGGGCCATCAAAATCAAACAAAATATTGATATGAAAGCGGTTTCATAAGGATGGTTCTCAAGTGATTTATTTCCACCTTTTTTACTGAAACACCATATAATTTGACGTCAAGAATTTGGCCAGCATGCATTGAGGTGCAAACATCGATACTATGGTAGACGCATCTCCATTTGTGAGTATAACAAGCATCAAGGGATTTGCTCATAAAGTATAATGACAGTATTGCTGTAGTTATGATTTCTGCGATGATTCTGATATTGAGTTGCGCATTCCTGAGTTGGACGCACATCAATCCATCGGTTGAAATGGCTTTATATAGTATTTCAACTGCTCTTGGACGTCTGTGTACGCTCACAGCCGTAACCGTGCTCATACCTTCCGAGTATATTGGGATCGGAATGGGGTTAGAGAAATGCTCTACGTACTTAGGAGCTACAGTTATGAACATTGTAGGAGAGATAGTTCAAGATCATACTCCTGGCAAGTCATATGCAGATAATTTGCTTTTTTGAAGCTACTGTAATGAACAAAATACAGAAAGAAGTGATCCTCATACCTTATATAAAATCACAGGTGTCATGATTCTGAATATAGTCATAGCTTGTTTTGGCTTATTGATATCTGCTGTTTTTTGCTTGCATCAGCGATTTGCCTCCGCAATATTCTAGAAGTCGGCCGGAAGAAATGCTATCAACGTTCGAATGATATTAGGGATGAACAATTGATTCTCATTAGAGGTGGTCAAAATCCTTACACTAAGACACGTATTGGGATTATGTATTACGTCTATCTAGGTATTTTCATTGTCTTCTTGGTTGCGGCATGAGTGCTTTTCTTTAATTTTGCTATCAATCGCCCTCGTGTATAATTCCAGGCTAAGGGTTTGTATTGGTATTGTATCATTTTGTCCTGTAATCATATACTTTTACAATCTGTTATCTGCTCATCCTATAAAAATACTTCCTATCTACAACGCCCAGAAACTTACCATATACCAAATGTGACCCTTGTATAGCATAAACAAACGAAGATGTTTTCAGTCCAGGCTATCCGTTTTTCAGTCAAATAGCGGGGCTTCAGTTTGGTTATGCGCGAAGCATAGTGTGAGACCGGCCGCCTTAACGCCACTACTAACTTTGTCTCAGACGGGATTTGTCAAGTGAAATTTTATATAAAATTGCCCCAGTTTCACAAAGCTTTTTATCAGGAACTCATCCATCTTCTACATATCATGTACGGAAGAAGAAGAAGACCAGTGCTTGGAACTGCATTACTTGTTGGAGCAACTGCTTCGGCTGCTCGAAGCTCTGCAGAAAGACAACAGTTGGCCATGGAACAAGCCAGGCTTGCTGAAACGACGAGAAGGTTAGAGTACGACAGACAAATGCAGATACAAGCAATGCAAACAGAAGAAGCAGTAAGGCGTGGTATTGCTTCCGCTGAAATACAAAGAAGGCAGTCCGAGCAGTCAGGAGTACCAGTAACTCAGAACAGCCAGCCATTATTGCAGTGTAATCAATGCAAACAGTTGAATCAAGTTAACAACAAATTTTGTTCAAATTGCGGCAATAACTTGAAAATATAGTGGGCTTTATATATGATTATATATAAAATACGTTGTATGCAATGAATGAGGTTATTTGTGATCTTGTACTGTGACAGTGGAAGAGTTAGTGCTGGCGCCTGTGCCATTCTCCAGTTCTATTTTTTGGTTGGAGCTGGCATTTTTTCGTTCGTCTCTAATAAACAATCCACCAGAAATCATACAAAAGACTTCAAGAGCTACGAGAGCGTATAATGCAGCGTGATACCCGCCGAAGGCGTTTGTTGCATGACTATCGGCTGCGTTGACTGCATTGATGATAGCCGTTACAATGGCCAAGCCCATAGCTGAACCTAACTGGCTGGCAGTGTTATACACAGCACCCACAGTACCTGTTTCGTGTACAGGTGCAGACAAAAGCATTGCATTTTGACCGGCTACATAGGTCAAAGGCTGCCCTATGCCCATAAGAAGATGCATGGGAAATATAAGTTTCCAAAAGCCAAGCTCGGTTGAATAAAATAAAGTACCAACATTGGCAGCAGCGCCAATAGTGGTGCCAATAATAACGAGAAGGCGGGAGCCCATATAGGGAGTCAGATAGCCAACAGCATTGCACGCTAGAAAAGCGGCAATGCCCATGGGTAGATAATATAAGCCGGTTTGTAGAGCAGTGTATCCAAAGACGTCTTGAAACAACAGTGTCGCCACATAAATATAGCCACTAAATGAGCCATAATTGACAAAGTTTAAGATAAAGGCTATGGCGAAATTAGTGCGGCGCCACCACGATGGATGCAAAAGTGGTTGCGAGGTTTTAGTCTGCCAGACCAGAAATGCGATAATTAGCAGTACTCCAATGATCAGCGTGACTGGGTCTCTGGCAAGATGCCATTGTCCATCAGACAAAGCAAAAATTATAAGTATGAAGCCGCTGGTCACAAGCGAGAATCCAACCATATCAACTTTCTCTTCTGTTTTCTCGTTCTTGGAATCAGAAACAAAAAGACCGGCAAGTATCAACATCGCTAGAGAACATATGGCCGAAACGTAAAATATCCATCTCCAGCCAATGCTGGAAGAAAGGACACCCCCAAGAATGATTCCTATGACCAACCCAATAGGGCCAGAAGAGCCAAATAGAGAGAAACCTAGTCTTCGTTCATCTTCATCTTCACAAATGTTGGCTATCAATGCTATACCTGTGGGGATTACACAGGCAGCAGCCAATCCTTGGATAGCTCGAAAGACGAAAAGCGCATACTGGTTGGGAGACACTGCATTAAGTAAAGAGGTAAGAGCAAAGAGCGATAATCCAAGCAAATACACCATTCTGTACCCATATATGTCTCCGAGTTTGCCAGCTGGCAAGAGGAAAGCCGCAAAGGCAATGGAATAAGCAGCCATCAGCCAAGGCAAAGTTGATGGAGTTAGATCGATATCTCGGGCGATTGTTGGCACTGCAATATTGACGGCCGACAAATTCAATACATCCAGAAAGCTAGCAAAACATGCCGTTGCGAGCGTTATAATTTTTGCAATCTTTTTATCGGTTGGCTTCAGGAATGGCTCATGAAGAATGTTGAGCATGTTGATATAAAATGAATGCTAGACTCATTGAAACGAATTTGATAGCGTCTTTTTATATTTGTCCCAAGAAAATCATCGAACTCCGTGAAGCTTAAATGCATCTCCTTGATATCCGGTAAAAGTGCACTAAAATGTTTCACGCTTTGTCCACACTATGTCCATACTAGTCGTGTGCTTAACTAAGTATCGCCATGATTATACCAGGTATTGCCATGATTAAATATATGGACGGGAATGGTATTCATGTGCCCAACCTATTTGATCTATTGCTCGACAATAAAATGCCCAACAGAATCGAGATCAATTGCAAACAGATCAAAAAATTTAATTGGCCACGCGTACTGCTTACGTGGACCGGCTCAATATTCCTCAGATCCGAAATTTCGATTGGAGATCGGCCGGGATTCTCTATCGGAGATCAACTCTGTCGGTTGCGAGAGCCACACCGCAGTCGCTTTAGCTACTGGCATAACTCAGTGCACGGTTCAATTTATAGCATCGCTATAAGCAGTAGCATGTCTTTTGCCAAAGTGACTCAAGACGAGGCACAAGTACTAAATAATATCACCACTGCTTTTGAGAACATTTGAGTTTCGTGGCCAGTGGTCACCGCCTCCAGTCATGCTTGCGACATTATGGAATCTATACGGTGCAGAATGCTTGATCTGGTACAGGCAGACGATCGTGCAGCCATATCAAACAAAGCGAAGGAATGCGTGTGGCTTTTACGTAATGGGCGAGACATTGTTTTCCCTCCTAGATCTTACCCACTTTACGGAAGCTAGTGACCACAAACAGCCAGCGAGCACCAGGTATGCTGTAGGACTGCTCGTAGTCTTTACACAATCACAAGCCAAACGCTACGAAGGTACGATGGAAGAGGTTTTAGTATACCATGCATATAAAGGGTGTCGGGACCGATCGATCTTACATATGAACAACGTGGAGGTATCATTTTGGAAGAGTGGGGCAAAAAATGGCAAACCATTATAATGGAAGCAGAGACGGCACTGTCGGAACCGCGGAACCCTATGTCAGACGACGTGTACTCAAGGTTTCTAGCAATGGGATTTTACAACGAGATAATCCGGAAACTTTTGGCAAAAACCATCACCAGCTTGATCTTTTCAAAGGAGTCTAAGTTTAAACTTTGTTACTGGGCACATATATACAAGGGTATGACAGGCAATACATCTGCGCCTATCTCAAAGGTTCTCGGAAGAGAATCGAAATTATTGAAACTTGACGATATCAACATGAGCATGACGGATGAAGATAGACTTAACCGAGGGGTTTCGGCTGGTGAAGGATGGCGAACTTCATTGATGTATTTACTAGCTGTCAGTAGAAAGTATCCTCAGTATATTAGCAAAGTGGCTGCTCGCGATACTGCTGGGTATTTGGAGCGCCATCGTGGGCACGGTAATTATGCCGCACCGATGATTACCTCGGATCAACTAGGCGATTGTGGTGTATATCTCAGTAACACAGGAGATGCTGGCTATGGAATATCCTTTCATATTGAATCCTCTGTCACTAAGGCCTTGAGTTTAGACGAGAGTGAGGTGACTTTTGAGGACGCTGTAAGATTGAGAAAGTTTGTATCCATACAAAACTGGGACAAAACTTGGCATTTTGAAGATTTCGAACCCATTACTATGAATAATTTGCCACAAGCATTCAGTCATGTAACAACTAACCATATCATTAAATAGAACCCTGTATATACCCAATAAACCTGTGAATATTAGACTTAAGCCGGTTTTCAGACATTTGATGCCCAATTTTGAAGATATTTCCAAGGTCACAAAGAGATCAAGCATCCAAAAGCCATATTTATCAAAGTATCAAGATTTATTAATGTTGCTTGCCTACTTGTAAACGTTGTCATTAGCTTTTGTATTTTCTTAGCAAGGGGTCCTTCAGCAGCTTATTCATTGCCTCAGTGGTGAGTGACAAATTTATGCTGACCCCACCATCGTACCAATGACTGGAGGCTGTATCACCGGACGCCGATTTGTCGGCCTCCATTATCTGGAGACAGCCATCAGAAGCTGGCATATGACTTCCAATGCATCGTGCAGTCGCTCCTGTAGCAAATTCAATGTTGTATATATCTTGTCGATGCCATGATGTGAAAAGAATAGTACGCTGGCCCAAAAATGTGTTCCATAGCCGCTGTGCGCAGACCTGGTGATTGTAATAATGGAGTAGGGCTGGTATAGTTGAAGAATTTAATTTGCCCAGTGTACTTCGGATCAATACCGCTCTCTTCCCTAATAGCGTATCACACGCATCTATTCCACTCATCTGTACTGCAGCTTGAGTGATAGGTGAACCCATAAAATTATTGGATAAAGCTGGAACCACTCGCTGCCTGAACCCAAAAGTAACGTCCAGGTTCACTTGTTCCGGATCCTGTTGCAAACCTCGAGCGCGATAAATCATACCGCACACATGCGAAAGTAGTACATCCATGTGGCTAACACGGACGCCTCCTAGTTCTTTGGCGGCTTCTAGTTTCATGTTCTCTATTTCTTGCGAAGCGAAGTGAATCAAATAAGTGGAAACAGGCTTGGACAGATCCCAAGTCGACCACGGTAAAGGAGTACCGAATTTTTCAATCGTGTTTGGATCAAGAGCCGACGGGATCTCAGTTTCTGGAAGAGCCCAAGTAGGACAGCCGTTAGCAGACGCCCAATAGTCATAATGATGAAGCGGCAAGGACTTTGCTATTTGAACTAGCTCTGTATCAGGCTTTGGAGTATCTATATCGCCTGCAGCAGCGTTATCAAGTTCAAAGGGATTATATATATGTGCGAACTTTGGCGGCTCTAATTCTGCAGCCATAGCTCTGTTCACAGCCGCCCAGTCTCTGACAAAGTTGATCATAGTCTGTGCGTCTGCAATCGAATGGTGAAACTTGGTGCAAATGGAGATGCCTCCGCATTCAAACGTTGTTAGCTGTACTATTAGGATAGGCAAGCCTTCGTAGTCAGTCCGGTTATGTAAGGCCAAGGGGATCGATGTAGACACCACTTCGAGCTGAGAGAATTGATTGGCGTCGTAACAGCCATTATCAGCCCGTCGACCGTCTGCATCAGGAACGATAGATGACAAGGAAGCTGGACAATGTGCGATGGCTAACTCGACACCAGGGTCAGTCTCTGCTCCATAAGTGAGCATCAAACGTCGAAACCGCTGAGTATGACCACCATTCAGATTATAAGGAGCCCAGTGCAGTTGGCCAGCCCACTGTGGGTAAGAATTGAGAACCTCGCGTAAAGAACGACATAGTGATTCAATGGATAGAGCTTGTTGCACTTTTTCTTCGTGCGGTCGATCAAAGATCCAGGAACCACTTGCTGATGGAAAATATGCAACTGCAGCATCCAATACCGATAACGGGACTGTCTGTGGGTTCGAACTTTTTGACCGCGAGCTTGGAAATATTCTTTCTCTAGACAGTAGGTTGATAGGAGGCACTTCCATCATGATTGCTTATTTAGGTGGTGATGATAATGAAGAAACCACTACTCTTAATTTTTCCTTTTATGCAACTTTTCTATAACGTCGCGCAAGCTGCGGCCATGTGCGACGGTGGTGAAACTATTACTGCGGCGAGGTTTATTTTCAACCCAATTTTTGTTCAACTACGCTAATCTGCAAAGTGAGATCTTGTGAATGTAGGATCTTACATAAGCAATTTCTATTTCCCTACTTAAAGGCTTTGTACAGGATATGCAGGCCGTATATTTGGCGTTGAGACTAGATACGATTTTTCCTGTAACTTTGTACCCGGGCTGCAAATGTTTTCGAGGACGAGATATGCCAATTTTTTTGGATCGAGAGGTCAAATTATGAAGAAATACTCAGTGTTACATTCTCAATTTAGAATGCAGTTTCAGGCACAAATACTCTTGCTTACAACGAAGGCGTGTTACCCACGTATTCGAAGTCCTGTAAGTCTACGACAATCTTCGAGTCACAAACGCTTGTCGATTTGGCATATGGATTACCATTTTCTTCATGTATCAAAACATACATATGGTCAATGGAAACAAAGATAGGCATGAGCCTACCAAGCGGAAAAACTCAAATTGGGAGTGCCGAAAGGTTAATTTGGCGATAACTAGATCTAATTGTGAGAGACATGATCCAGAGACAAGGTCGATTTTCCACAGAAAGATGGATCATTGTGGTTTATGGGACAACCTCCACAATAAAATACACTAGGGAACAAGTCGACATCTTTTATGAGACGTGGACTACTTTGATGCATGGCCGGTATGTCTGGCTGTACTTTGAATAGACATTGAAGCGCGAAAGGTTTGCTCCACTGTATGCTATCGAAACTCAGAATAACAACATCATATTGGGCTATACACTACGACATATTCATTTATTACAGTTCCTAATATATTATAATACTTCATTGTCTATCCTTGCTTTTGTACATGACCAGTCATGTTAGCATGCGGTGGTGTTGCCGCAGACATACATAGCGTTCAAATTTCCTGTCACAACGCCAATCACATTAGAATGGCCAGTTATGCCAGTGTTGACAAAACAGGACCCAAGATAGGATTCGTTTGCACATGTCGGGGAGGAGAAGAATTTGGCCAGAGCCACCTTGTTGACGAACGAAATCGACAGCTCCCATGACGCGTTGGTGAGTGTTATGCAGGTATCGCTCTCGATCGTGCTCCACGAGTTCCAGTTTGTGCTGTTGTAAGTCATTGAAACTTTGTCGGTTGGACCAAGGTAGTACGAAGTCAAGTTGACAGCGGCTGGATTGGTAGCTACTGTATTGTTAGCCGCTGAGCTGGCAGCCGCTGGGCTGACAGCCGTTGGGTTGACAGCATTATCTGCCTTAGGCTTGGTCGCTATGGCCCACACAAATAAAGCAATGAATATTGCCAGCAACAGTGTCAAGACTCCAATGATCGACCAAAATAACTTTCCCTGTCTAGGTTTAGTTACTGTACAATTTTCGTAGCTTGTATGCCTGAAGTTTTGGGCATGTATATTTGTTTTTGACTCATTTTGCACATAGACATTTGTTCTGGTGCTAGTATCATCATCAGAAGTGTTTGGCTTTTGTGTTGTCACATACTGCAAATTTTCCAACTTTTGCATTTTATATGTGGGGTATGGAGAATTGGATTGCGTGAAAGACGAAATTGTTAAAGGAAGAAAGGCTTAGAAAGCAAAATGAAAACAAAATGCACTTGATCAATTTTTCAAATTGCTTTTGAGTATCTTGCATCTAAATGTGTAACGCACAACTTGCATTCGAAGCCATATCACACGTGCTCGTTATATAGAGCGAGACACTTTGTATATGAAAAATGTTGGCCGACCATTTTACCAATAGTAAAGTAGGTTTCCAGATAGTTGGCTGCCGTTATCAAATTTTTCAGCGGTGTCGCATGGTTCGAACATATTGCAGCATGAACGCAGGATCTGTAGCAAAATGCTTCTTTCATTCATTTGATAGCCAGCCATTGGGCTAGGCCGAGCCGTGTCACTTCCAAGCCTCCTTTATTAGCAGGCTTTGCTTTGTATATCCCTCCTATTCTTGATTCACAGCCACTATGATTCCCATATTCAGTAGCCATTCTCCATGGTGCTTGCCCATAAATAACAGTAAGCTCATGCAATCGGAGACCCGAGGAACATCGAGGTTGCCATATACGGATACAATATGGTTAAGCTTCCCCACCATTAAGCACCATCTTCTAGTACTCAATCAGCCTTTACAAATATATATCTTCTACGTGAAGATGATTCATCCTCATTGCAAGGTTTTCTCGCGTTCATATGGCTCATTTCGGACAAATACAGTAGATTTGTCAAGCAAGTTACGTAGTACCAAGCTCGGTTATACTAAATTGAGCATCTGTCGGTAACTGACTTGATTTGCAACTGAACATAAGCGTAACAACCGCGCCACTATAAACATCATCCAATTTCTTGTCATACCATAGACCAAGTGCTAGTTACCATTTGCATCCATTTATTACGTTTTTGGTTTTGGTTTGAATACCGTCCTTACATAAAACGTCGGAAATCATCAAGCTCAAATATAGCTGCCTCGAAATGATCCATTGATATCCCGATATTGATCTGATCGAGTAGCGATACACCAGTGATATAGCTATTTGGGTCGCTGTGGTTAACAGGTATATTCTGACTACTGCAGCACACGCCTTCCAATGGATACTGCAGGGAACCTTTCATGGCCATATCGAACGATAGCTTGGTTGGATTGATGCAGACTGACATGGTGGTTCCGTTGTTGATAAGCTGCCTCATCTTGCACACTTCGATATGGAAGATCTTTAGAACATTGCTGGTTTCGCCGCTGCTTGCACCTTCTGAGAGCTTTTGAAAAATCTTGTATGCGGTTTCGATATCGTTGACATAGATTTCGGGGTATAATTTTGACGAGTTTTGCAAAAGACATATAGCAATCATGACGCCGGCTGTGAAAATGTACGGCGAGTACCAGAAATTGGGCACAAAAAGTGCCATATCACCATGCTGGCTCATTTCCACTATTCGTTGACATGCTGCAATGATATTATGACAGGAATTGAGAATACTGGACATGGCTGACGTGTACAGTGGGTGGTCGGGAGTCTGTATATATCGGTGGTATAGCTTCACGCTCAGGGAATTAATACACATTCTAGCTATACACCTGTGCATTTCCATCTTGGGATTAGAGTCTGTTTCAGGCGGTATGGAACTGATCAATAGCTCTATAGAGGCGGCAATTTCAGCAGTGCTTTCCAAAGAACGATCTGGCTCGCGCAAGTCCAACTCTCGCAAAACTCCCACCAGCCTCCCTGCATGACATTGATAGAAGAAGAACCACTTGTTTGTGATATTGGATAGATTTTGGATTGTCGTTACAGATGGAGAAATATCGTCATCGTTGATGTTGGCTGGTATTTTGCAAGTGACCTCGCGATCATTAACGTGTGGTGGGTATAACAGTTTGTTAGATAATGATCTATCATATATGTAAACATTCCACCAAGTTCTTCGACGCATTTCTTGTTCGAATGCAGAAAATGAATCTGACGCTTCAGGATCACGATGCAAACCCATTTGCATGGCAATAGTGACGAACGTTCCCCATCGTGGCCATATTCGACGTTCGATTGGACCCCGATCTATACAATGTAATGCAAAATCGCACTGAACCACGCCAGCTTGTATGTAATCAAGATCATATGGTGATTCGTAAGAGTCTGCCAGACACAAAGCATCAACAGAAAGCTGATAGAGGTCCTGTGAAGTTCTGATTTCCGCCGTACGCCTTTCCTTCGAATCCACAATGTACGACAAGACCTGCTTGCCTTGGGCCATAATGCCAGCTACTAGCGCGACGAACGACAGGGTCGATTCAATACCTGTGGTCAACTTTTCGAACCGGTCGTGGAAGGTTGGCCAATGCACAATAAAATTCAGCGAGTGTCTGTATTTGTAGAACAGCTCAAGCACCTCTTCGCATTCTTCCTTGCCTGGCATACGTGACAGAAGATGTGATATGGATTGTTGTTCTTTTTGGTCGTTGTCAGAATCTGGGCTAACACGATCAACACCAGCTCTGGAACGGTAGAGTCCGATAGGGTTAGAACCGTCAATAACCCGGTCAAGGATTTCTTTCAGCGTACTAGTCATAGGGCATTAGTTTTGCACTGCGTTTCCTCAGCCAAGCAATATTGATTACCTTGAATCTTTCTCGTCGCTGTAGTTGCATGAGTGGTGACTTCGTCGCTTTATGCATGCGGAGCACGGTCGTTGTCTATCACACTGTGGCCGAGAATCAGTACCAGTAAAAGGTCTACTTGAAAATTCATGTGCAATAAAGTACCTTTGATTTCAGTCGTTTACATTCAAGGCATACAAGTGTAGCACGATTCCTAGCTTTGCCCATGTTGATTGTAGAGTTTGGCAGGTGGCGAAGTCAAGCGCTGGGCTGATCCACTGAGCTCCGCTGAACATTTTTTGAGCTTTGCTGATTCAGCAAACGGTTTGAAAATTTCTTGCTAGTTATTTTGCAGCCTAAAGCCAACACACTGTATACGCAAGCAAAGCACGAACTTGTCAACTCCATTTTAAGCATCCCACCAAGTGAAAGGTGATCGCAAGTTACAAGCTAGAGTGGGGTGCAAAACTCGGGCTGGAGTATTACCATGCAGGACTATTGCTATTTGGTAGGCATGAACAGTGGTTATTGATCAAGAGCAGGCTACACTTTAAAAAAATATGCGACTACTGATGTGCTTGACTCAAAGCCCTTGATATGCTAATTAAGAATAATTACGAAGAAAGCAATCTCTTCCCAAGAGCTTTTAACCACTACTAATACTCTTAAGCCATAACCGGCAAATGGCCTTTGACTTCATGGTTGGGCACCATTATGTCGAATGGAGCTCCGCCAAGCATTAGTATGTAGTGTTTGATATCCGCGACTCCCAATACCCGCTTTAGCGTTATCAAAATAAACAGCTGTTATTCATGCGAGTCGAATGTAAAAGGTTAATACGCATATATGTGAATATTCATGGCTCGCGCGGTACTATAACCGCCGATATTAGCATTGCATCACCAATGGCTTCCTGACTTTCCTTGGTACTAGCATTGTAATGTTCAAACTCTAATGCTACTATTCGCGACGAGATACATATTTGACCGACACTATTGATTTGGTAACTTAGTGAGCCACAGTTTATATCTGACCGAAATTTTACAAGCCGAAGCAACAAATTAGGGTGAGGTGGGCTATACCGGGGGTTTCTTTCCAACATCTCTAATGACCATGATTTTTGTGCTTCAATACGCTGGGAAAAATCGAATTTAATGCAAAAATAAGCTAGAGTAAGCTCAGCTATATTAAGCTTGTACTCTCTACCATACGCCAATAATAGTACACCTGATGCATACCATCGGTAAGTGGATTGGTGTATGGGAAAAAAAGAGACGTATATACCGGCGAAACGATCGATCTCATTTCTCTTATGGTAGGTAGCGAGAAACGGTATGATAATTGCTTACGAGTGCCTCAAAAAAAATGTATTACCGGCTTTGGCACGGTGGAGGTTCCGATTCCCAGCGATATGGTAATTGACATATCTTAGCGTAATTACCACGATGTCAGGAAAAGCGCAATCAGAATACACTTGATCCGCGAATATCAATAAATCATAATAATTATAGCACCGTTTAATAATCTGTATGACCTGTAATTGCCCTCCATCAACTATTAAACGAAATGAAACTTTTTGTTCTGCAAATGACCTGTTCTGGATAATTTTCAGGATTTTGAGACACTGAGAATGTTATGCCAATGGCCAGTTTTCATATCGGAGTAGCACTTGCCGTCAATCAAATATCAAGGAGAATGAGTTGCCTGATTTCTACATGAATGTACATGAACAAGTGGGACGATGTGCAGCAACTTGCACGGGAAAGGATACGGTTGAACTGTATTTGTATTGTTATTGAAAGCCAAAAATAGCTTAACAACTCCCTGGTATTAACAAAATTTTCCGCAAACCCATGGCACGAAGCGGTTTTCCCGACACAATTTGTTATAAAAAGCCAACGTCTCTTGACAAGACTTTTGACAACATCATTCAACAAACATTCTCACAATGAAGCTCTCTCTCCTATTGGTTGCTTTAATCCCTGCTGTTTTGGTCTCTGCTGGCCCACTTCAAGCCCGCGGCGACGACGACGCCGATAGTAAGGGTTGGGATGGTAACGCCAAGTGCGATGTTAAGGGCTTCAAGATCAGCTTTCAGAAGGTCACCGACTGCTGCTTGAAGAAAAATGGAGGCTCCTGGTTCCATGATGATACTCTCACATGCACTCTTCCTATTAGAAAGGAAGGTCCCTTCAGAAAGTGCGTCAAGGACTTGGGTTTTGCTACCGCTGTCGATTGTGACTACTAAGCTCAAGCTAGGAACATCGCCATACCAAGCCCCAGATTCTCATATGAACAAATTGGAAATGCTCTTTTGTGATATTGCCGCTTAGTTGGTGGAGTAAACAATTCTTTATCCCTGCGAATCAATAAACCCTGCATGAAATTAACATAAATTTTCAACTTTGCTGAACATCGCAGTTCCTTTATTAGCATGACATATAATTAACGATTGCATATGCTTTGTAGAATTGCGTGTATTGTAATTGCTTGCACAGTGCTACGACTTTAGATAATGCATTTGTATTGTAGTAACAGTTTTCAATTTAAATTTGTTGACTTATGTATCATATATTGTTCAGGATTATACTTGCTGTTACCATCCACCGTGCCTGACGAGGCAAAAGTGCCTCCATGCCTTTTTGCGCACAGTCTCGTTGCCATGTGGCAGAAGAAACACAGTTATATCCGACGATCTCATATGTTGTTAATTGGCTGCACATAAGCTTATACCATAAAAATAGGATGAAATGGAGCCTTTTATTTTATTTTGTTTCGTTTATGGAATGCACGTGACGGCCAACAATATGTACTTATAGGAGCTATTTGACCAGCTTTGCAAGTCTCATTTTGTAGGTCCAATTAAACCATTATTGCCATCATTCGAGTCTCGAAATCTTTTGAATTCAATGTTACTTTGCTATAGTACAATTTTCTAGGAAAATGTAGGCAAGCAAGGTACTTTACTGGTTAGATTCATGCAAGAATATATCACATATTCATATATCATGGCGTCAACTGCGGATTAGTGCCACATTAGGAATTAGAAACCTGTGGCGTCCGGCCAGTTTTAACGTGGCTTGAAGAATGGTTGTCCACGTTTTGCTTGATCTTTGAATGGCAAGCTGCTATAAAAATTCCAGTTTTCAACAGGCTCTCTACTCCTTATAATTCCTCCAAGCTTCGAGTGCAAAAAAATTCATTAGCTGCTGAGATCAAGCATGCGGATAGTACAAATTTTAAGACCAAGCGCGTATTTTCGAATGTTCCAATTATGGAACAAAGCCTCCCGAGCTTAAACTCAGTTGCACTTGGCAAGCTTATGGACGGTGAAAATTTTGCCTAAAATGGACAGAACACTCCGGTTTGCCACCGTAGGACTGCTTTCTCCCACCACAGTACTCCTTTGTCGACTTCATATAAATAGTCTACACCTTATTTCTTCAATCAATCATTAAATCAATATCTCAACATCTCTAATCTAATGGACGTAATCTCTTCTTTGGAAAATAACCCAAACTACCGTTTTGTACCCATTGGTCCTGACTCGGCTGCTGGAATCATTGCTGCCGTATTCATCATTCTCCTCGCGGTTTGGATATACCTAGCTCTCAAGTGCGGAAAATTTCTTCTAGGCGCAGTGATAAGGTTGTTAGTGTATTGTGCTCTTGGTGCTGTAGGATATATACTTCGCATTGTTTGCAATAGCCTACTTTCGTCATTACACACTACCGATGAGATCAACAACTTTGTCAACCTTTACATTGCTGCCAACACTTTGACAGCCTTGGGAAACTTCTTCCTCTTCAACGCTATTGCTGCTGTCGCAAAAACTTGGGCTGCTTGCTCAAGAGATCCTGCACACCTTCGAGACAACACTATGGCCATGGCTTTTGAGAACAAGCTCTACCGTTATTTCAATTTGGCTACTCTTGTAACCATGATCTTAAACATTGTTGGTTCCAGTAACGGCAGCAACTCCATTAGAATTGCCAGTAACGCTATCTTTGTCGCCTTACTGGTCGTTTTAATGTTTGCCCTTGCCTACTATTATGTCACCTTCAAGTCTCAACCTCGCCCAGCCTATGATATTCTTGAACCTGTGGGCAAGCAGTCCACTGGCTGGTCTCACCCAGATTTGATCCCCGGTATCCTTTTCCTTTGCAGTTTCCTCCTCTTGATTGCTCAAGCCTTCAAGCTCGCGCAAACCCTAGTGCCTATTGGTACCCCAGCGTTGACCAACATCGCTTTGATCTACATTTTCAGTGCTGTCATCGACCTCATCATTTTGATTATCATGACCATTGCATGGCGCCCAGTTTTCTATTTCGGTTTGAAGGATAAGCAGATGGCTTTGGACAGAGCACAAACGGAATATGATTTGGAGCAACAGAACACAAACTCAGACGGATACCCAATGAACGAGCAGAATTATTCTGCATCAAACCAACCAGGTTACTACAATCAACCTGCCAACCTTCCTCCCGCTACAGCCCCACAAGGTTACTATCCTCCCCCACCCAACCCACCTCCTTCAAATAAGCAAGCACACTATAACCCACCTCCCACAAACCCATCTTATGGAGGTTATTAGAAGGAGTGTTATTGCTTTGATTGTAACATTATATATATAACATAATATTTTAATACGCCGTGTATAACAGTATCATAGAGGCATTGAATTAAAATACATCAGAATTTAAATATGAATCCACTTTTTTTTATCGATTGTATAGCCCCTTGAACATTTATAAACAACATTTGAAACAGATATGGCAATGGTTCATAATACATGGGTGGCAGCCTTTTATTTTACTGAGATGGTATTATTTGGTACCGCACACAACATTGGCCACAGCTTCAAAGCCATAATGTTCTTTGTCACCGAATGATTCCAAGATAACGTTTCGCATATGACCTTTGAACGTATTGATCTCCTCTTCTGTGAAACTTGAAAACATACCAGCTTTCATACCAGGGTTACGGGGCAAAGAGTCAACAAATTCCGGAATGTCTTTGCGTGCGAGAGGGAGCAGGCCAGGCACGTGCACTCCCCTGACCTCACGGAATCCCGCAGCCTGCAACTGTTCCTTGTTGAAATCCAGATCAGCCCAGCCTTTAAAGGCGAAGGGGACTGGGGCTGGTAGATTTTTGGTCAAAGAAGCAGCTTTTTGCATCATGGGTAAGAGTCCCTGCGCGTTCCAGGTCACGCACGTCACGGTGCCGCCAGGAACTGCAACACGTAGCATCTCGGAGAGAGCCTTTGCAGGGTCAGGAATGAGCATGACACAGAAGACACAAAATACAGCGTCGAATGACGAGTCGGGTAGAGTCATATCCATAGCGTTCTGCACCTGACCTTTAACATTAATCCAGCCGTCGGCTTTGGCTCTTTTCTCCACCGCATCCACCATGCCCTTTGCAAAATCCGTCGCCAGAACCTGTGCATCACATTGTGGTCCGAACTTTTCAATAATGGCTTGTACCATTGAGCCAGTTCCACATGCCACGTCGAGAATCTTGTTTCCATTCTTGGCCTCCACACCAGAGAAATCCAGAGCTCCTTTTGCAAAAACCAACGTGCCATTGTGAGCAAACGTCAAGTAGTCGTCCATGTTATCGGACCAATTGTCTGGATCGTTCATGTTGAGTTAAGAAACTGGAATGAGTGAGCTTACGGGCTATCCCTGGTTACGCTTCTTATAATGTAGAGAATTCCACGCTCGGCATTAGATTTTCCGCATTTTGGCATTGGTCCAGCGGATATTGTTCTCCGAATGTAGGAATCCAGTGTCGTCATTGAGCCATTGATAGCCAGGTGTAAGCTCCCCGGCATGAACAATCGTAAGAAAAAAAGAGGCTGTGCTTCGATGAGGTAGATGCCAAAAATTTAATTTATGATCGATGCAAAGCCACATTAGGCTTTGACCATGCGTGGAGATTCGGCAAGTACAAACGTCAGTATGATAATGCAAGCGGTTATTTGAAAAGGAAATCAAACATTGACCCAATGGTAGGGAACATGGTATTATAATAATTGTATGATTCGTGCGCTTTTATCTGAGAGAAACAAGATGACTGGCTATTTATCCAGTGAGGCAAGATCATGCTAATGTTTATATACACAATACAGTCCTTTGAATAGCAAACAGCAGTATAAGTTATCACGAACCAGAAAGTTGGGCCTAACGCGCAATACCTGTCACCCAACCGTCCAACACATTTTACTTTTTACATAGACAAATGAGGTTTTATATGAAAATTATGATTACAAAAGTGTATATGATTATAGAGTAATGTCGTGAGCATTGAGGTAGTGATTTCGCGGTAACTTCTTAAATCTTAGACTAAATAATGGAAATCTATATTAGTTTTTTACGCAGAGTTTTGTGCCATAGGCAACTGAGTAGTGCGCCACTCGGCCATCTTGGTGTAGATATTTTTGTGGAACACGGGACCCCAAGTTATAGCCAACACAATAAGAATGATGAGATCAGGGATAGGGCCAAAGATATAGACCAGAGCGATGCTTTTCAAGGCCGGTGAAGATACTGGAGCAACAGACTGAGCAAGCTTGAATGCCTGAGCAGCAAGCAAAACAATCAAACAGAATGCCAAGGTAGCTTGGACGGCATAAGTATGAGAAGTCCAGCTGGAAGGTTTTGACGTCTGTGCAGTGCTTTCAGGAGAATCGGCAAACACTCTATGGTAATAGCGAACGACGATTAAAAGGTAGAAAATCAAGAACAAGAAGATAGCATTGCCGATAATTCGAAGAGTGTTGTTGTTTGTTGCTGATCCTGCTATTGTCAAGGCCAATGCCGCAACGGTGAGCAGAATGATTGCAATATTGAAGCGACGTTCGCGGGGCATCTCTGGCCTTTCTAAAATTTGACGTTTCATGCTAACCCAGTTGTTCAGGATAGACAGGATAGCCAAAAACAAAACAAAGTTGCCAACGGCCGTCAAGGCACTGGCGGCAATATAAATAGTCAAAAACTGGCTAACATCGGCTGAGGTGGGTGCTGGGTTGTTGAGCTTGATATTACACACGATTCGTAATATATAGCCTGCTGTAAGTATCGCACAGAACAAGTTGATTCGCACAATGGAGAATCTGAGAAAGCCGCGATAACGTATGGCATTGTAGATAAAGGCCAGTAGCAAAAGGAAGAAGGCAGCTACCATGACGCCTGCAGCTGATGATGGGCCAACGGCAATGAAGCGATAGTTGGGGTCGTTTTCGAGGTATGACTCAACGGCTTCCATGTTGTTACTATTAGATTAGATTAATGTAAAGTTGTAAAGGTAAAGAACAAGAATTAGATTTGGGGTATTTTAACCTGATTCGAGCTTTATATAAAAATTGGGAAAAAAGGTCTTCTGTGCCTGAAAATCAAATCTAATTCAGGCTCAACCGCGCAGTTGCAGTGGCGGCAGCCGCAGCTTTATCAAATGGGAATTTTATTGGCTGAAGCTTCAACTACGCATCGGACATGTCACCTTCGCCGTAGCACATGGTAGTTTCTTGGTAAACCTTGGCTGCTGTGCAATAAGTCTTGGCCGCGAACAATGGAGAAGTGCTTGGCATCAAATATGTGTCAGATCAATCAGATCAGCAATCATTGGCAATGGTTGGCAATGCTGTACCGTTTGGCGTATCATCTCATGACCTTTAAAAGATTTTTTTAAGGAGCTGCCGCGAATACCAACATCATTGATCATTGGCAGCTTAGTCAAAAACTGTCTATCTTATTTTTTTTGTTTCCAACCCCAACACCTTAGTTCATAGCCAAGAAAATTGATCTATCGCTTGGTGTAACCTGCACTGCGACTGTATTCATCAACATATTCAGGCAAGTGTGCGCCCTTGACATGAATAACTCACATGCATGGCGAGAACCTGGCTAATACACTCATCCATCAAGCTCCAAAACTATTTAACCCTTTGTGTAGAATTTAGGTGCATAACTCGATCCAAATTCTCTGATTTGGACACTTGCAATAGAAAGTTTTGCGCTCGAAAAAGTTTACCCAGTGGAAAACAGAAAACCGAAAAAAATTGATTGCGGACTTCTTGCCGCTTGAAAATAATGCAAATCAGTGCAAACAGTATTTTTACGTAACGTTTGCACATCTTGAGTAATGTGGCTGGCGTCCTCATGAACCGCATATGAACACAAAAAACCGCACCTGATCCCCGTTACAAGATTCGCTGTTGCTGGTGTTGATCTAGTCAGCTCTTACGTAACCAACACTGGTCACACACAGACATTTAATAGAGTTATAGTACAAAATCTTACATTCGGACCACATTATCAGATGGTTTGCAATTCATGAAAGCAATAAGCATACATAAATAGTCGTACAATACATCCTCGCGCCATCCGGATTTATCTGCACCAACATGCGTAAATAAAGCCCACTGATCTTCAAGCCTGCATGCGCAGCAACTTTGTGCGAACATACAGCATATACACGCCATATTCTACATACTATTGGTTGATTTATTCCTTATTCGTGATCAATATCATTCATCTTTACAACACTGCTTGTTTCATTGGTCTTGGATTTGCGGAATCGTCTTCGCGGGGTCATGAAGATGGCAGCAAGCAGACCACCGATTACAAGAGCCACAGCAGCACCGATGAAGCCAGCACCAACTGGCGACACTGGCTGTGAAGGACTACTGGTTTGTTGTAAATATTGACATCCTCGCGAAGCAACATTGTTACAGGTACTACACCAGGCAGTGAGATTGTTCATAGCTCGCGAACTGATGTTACCCATAAACATATCCAAAGGCATGCCTGAGGACTGCATGCCAAACATACCATAAGGCACCAAAGGCTCTCCAGAATCAGTTCCGTTTCTGTACAATACACGGAGTGAGTAGTCAGAAAATTGGTTAGACTCAGCACCGGTTTGGGTAGAAATCTCAAAAACGAGAGCGGAACCGAACTCCGTGATGGATTGGAACTCGGGATTGCTATCGGTCAAGTTGTACAGGTCAAAGAAAGAGATGAACGTCTGGAAGCCATCTGCATAGTAATTGAACTTTGGTGTTTTGGTCGAGCTTGTTATGGTGGTGTTGATGTCTTTATACAGCTGTGAAGCAAATGTGGCTCCGGCAATGGTGTTGATACTGTTGTAGTTGCCGCCATAGGTGTTGTATTCGTACCAGTTGGCCAGCGACTTGAGGTACAGATAATTGCTCACACCGAGCTGTTGATTAAGCGTGCTATTGTAGGTATATTGGTAGTTCAAATAATCGTAGATATCATACACAGCTGAGAAGCTGGTGGGCCGACCGCCCAGCAACGGAGCCAAACTATCCAGGAACGGCTGCGCCTTCGTCTTCATGTCATTATAGGTCTGGCTGTTTTGAAAATCGCTGAACCCTTGCTTCATGGTGTTACAATCGACCCAGCCGTCCAAAGCAATATCCGCGTCATCGGGCAGGGTATTCACAGGCACAAATTGGTAGCCTCCCAGTGGGGCATAATATGAGGTGCCGTTGGCCAAAGTCGATACCATGGTAGGGTCAGTCGAATTCAAGACTGGCGGGAAAACACCTTGCAAAAAGGCATTGGCGGACCCAAGAATGACTTCATTGTCAGAAGCAAGAACGTTCACTTGTGCCATGTTGTAGATGGAAGAAATATTCTGGATCATGGTTGGTGAAGAAGCGTCAAAGTACGTGGAGTGAATGAACTGCCCTTGGTTATTCAGCATGGTTTTGCCCAACGGCGTGATCTGATCGGCAGCTTCAGTGAAGTTCCAAGGATTGCCATAGTTGGCGGTTCGGTCTCCATGACGAGCAAGTATAAAGGCAGCGACAACCTTGCTCTGAGCCATAATATCGGTGTAAGGTAAAAAGATCTGATTGCCGTCCCCGAAGTATCTTATTTTGCCCAAATAACATATTTAAAAAGCAGTCTCATCGTTACGATTTGAGTCGGAGCTGCGGATCATGGATGATTGTTTTTACCCAAACGTTTTCACTCCATGAACTGAACTATGTCGTACCATGCTTCAGTTAGCCGGATTTTTCATGGGTACATAATGCTTGATAGTCTGAACATGCTGTAGATAGGTTAAATTTTAAATGGATTTTTAAATCAATAGCAGCATATCTACAGCCCTGATCTCACGGTATCGAAGTCAGTCGAGAAGATTCAGTGAGCACAAACAAACCGGAAACACTGGAGGTATATTTAATTTGCTTCAAGAATTAATATTTTTTGGTGACATAAATATATATGCACATTATTGCAAGTTGTCCGCCCTGAAACAAGACTTCCAACTGATGACACACAATCAAGAACTTACCATTGCTGGTACCAAGTATGTTTGTTAAATGGCGCGGGGACGCCACCTATCTGGCCGAACATCTAAGTGAAAAAAACCATCTTGAGCAGTATATGTCAGTTTTACCGATGAAGTATGTCAATGCTACTTTTTGGGCAAGCCTTTCTCATCGGCATAATTACAACCTAACAAAAACGAAAGCTTGCAAGGCAATATATTTCAGCAGGCATGACCTGTTTATTAACAAGTCTAGGTTATGTTCGGTATGATTTTAACTATATTTCAATCAATGATGCTTGCGTCGATAGTGATAGAAATATGTTTACAGTGTATTTGTGTGAAGATGGGCAAGTATAGCTATGCTGGACAAATGAGATGTGGCTCTAATTTTTAGAGCAAGTTCCACAGTAGGTTTTAGTGCCTTTAGGGCAAGATCCTCGGCAGCCGACATGTTTGACATCGTAGCAAAGGCCGTTGCATTTGTGAGGACCGCTTTCATAGTAATACCATCCGCAAGGGCAAGTAAATTTGCAACGAGTTTGGTACCATTTTGATCCACATGAGCTGGCACTATCTTCATGCAAAGCAATTGCGTTCTCGTGCATGTTGGGGTGCACTCCTGGGCTAGCAGTGTCGTTGTTGGGCACAACACCTGGGATGCCTGTTAGATCATAGTTTTCAATGGTGTCCTCAATAGGTGATGCATGCACAGAGGCAAAAGAAAGCAAGGCGAAGACGCAGGCAGCAAGAGAAGCACGCATTGTTTGTTAGTAAAAATTTGTTATACTGTAGCTATGCAGGGGCAAACGGAACTGTATATTTATATATGCAGTGCTGCTGCGCAATTGCACGCAAGTGGTAGTAATAAGCCATAAAATATGGTTGCACTAAGAAATCATGTTCACCATTTCGGCGTACTTGTGGCTGAGTAAAGTCGTGTTTCCCGGGTAAAACGCTACTCTTCGTGGGGCAAATTATTTTTAGTGGTGGCAAGATACAAATAGTAAGGCCAAAGGGCTTGTTAAATAATTGTCTGAGCATAGCGCAGTAGACATGGTGACGGAGAAGGTAGTAGCTTGGGCGGTCTATCCAGTAGGTAACTTTGAATGGTCTACCTAAATGGTTTGTGCTAATAGTGCGTTTCTCATTAATACTTTAGCTTTGACTGATAGACACTAAAGCTAGGCAGAGGCAAAAAAGAAGCTTGAAGTATCTCTTTGAGAATGTGCATAATATCAACCTTTCCAAGAACAGTAATCTTGCATGCAGCTTGAGCCACAGGGCCCGAGCAAAGACATTGAAGCTTGAAAATGGAACTTATCAAGATGTTTGGATTGGATTGTGAGTAGTGCATATCGCTTTTACTCATGAGAGTGGTGCATAAAGCTTTTACTCAAGAATGTGCCAATCTTTGAAAAAGTGTATGTTGATAGATCAACTGGATCAGACGACGGCCGTATGAGATATACTGTTTCTCGATTTTAAGCTGAGTCCGTATCACCTAACTTAAAATCTAGATCTGACATGAAAACGGATCTGCTGCAGTTATGTCGTACATTTGACACTGCCGGATCATACTTCTAGTATTTAAATACACATCTGTAGTTGACAGCCCCAAGTATTTGGTAGGATTTATATGCCATAGCCTTTGTCATGAGCTTTCAGGCACGAAGAAAAATTGCCGTTTCTTAGCCCCTAATATTGAGTGGCGTTGATGGACACTACACTTGTTTAGTTCAACACAGTCACCCACATATGAAAAAAAAATTTGGTGTGCATCCATCAACGATATTAACACATTGATGCCAGTATATTATTTCTGACATGAACGTTGAAGGTAAGCTCTCAACTTTGCAGTTTGAATGCTACTGTTGTTTCAGCACAATGGCAATCAAAGGCACTTGCCCGATACGAATTTTGCCAATATTGTTACTCGACGAATTTATGCTGACATTGCAGGCTTCAAGCTGTAGTTCAGTAACATGGGATCTTTGAGTGCTCTTGGAAGTTTATTGATGGGATATTGATATCGTTGAGGTGGTGGGAAGCTGCTTGATGTAGACATCAAGGTAATTGCCGATTTGATCGCTTGGTATTAAATGAAGATATTAATGGCCGGCTTAACATCCATTCAGATGTACCTGAGTCATGTTTAACTCTTATCATTTAACAAAACAGACTGGTCTATAATAAAATGCGATGTGGCGAAATAAAGCACTATAGACTGAAGTCCATGAAGCTTTACTATTTTTTGGTAGTAACTCACGGTTTCTATGAAATAGAATCATAAAGGTTATAAAAGTTATCAAAGCATCATGTCTCGCACCGCTACTGAAGATGTTTTTTAAAGCATTGTGCTGACATATAAACGGGCAACATTTTTTGGTACTTCTTGACTGTTCTCTCATCATCTTATCGTTATAAAACCTATTTGAGCCACGGTCTCCGTGATTTATATCGCTCAATTTGGCTACTATGTATCACTGCTGACGACCTTTTCAACATGCTTAAGTTCGATAAGGTGTAACCATCAGCTACTGTGACTCGTCTCAGAGCCCAGAGCCCAGGCTGTGTAAAATGTGAGTTAATTAATTTGAGTAAGCGGGTTAGAAATTGGTTGGTTGGCTGTATTTTGTCCCACCCAAAAATAAAGGGGCCAGCTTTGTACCCCCGACAGACGTATGACTTGAAAGGTCACAGGACAGCTTCACTAGGCGTACAGTACAAAAAGTATCTTTACTCTTGAGATAGTCTACAGGACGATGATAACAAGAGACATAACTATCTAGCAATGAACATCGAGCATTGAAATTACGTTATCAGGGAAATAAAAATAAGTATAGATTGCTTGGGAAGGGATCCAAACTTGACCGCATCAAGCGGCTGGTATTTAGACCTTTTCAGTATCATAGACTGGAATATCCTCCTTGCCATCAGCGTTTTCTCTTCCGAGAGCCTCAAGACGACGAGCCTCAGCAATGACCAAGGGAGCTTGGTCACCATCGAAGATCTCAGCAAGTTCTTCAAGAGTACGTCCCTTGGTTTCGACATACCACTTCCAGACAACAAAAAGTTCAAGAACCAACCAACAGACATATACGAGGTAGTACTTCCAGCCAAGAGCACCCAATGCAATAGGGTTGACATATGAGTTGAAGAAGAGAGCAAGATTGACGCAGAGACCTTGGACAGCCATACCCTTGGCACGGATGGTGAAGGGCATGATTTCAACAACATAGGAAACAACTAGAGGAGTCCAAGCAGCATCGTAGGAGGCATAATACAAGAAGATCATAGCAATGGATGCAGTACCGGCGGCGCCGATATTGTGTTCAGCGTAGACTGCAGTACAGATAGTTTGCAGAGTGAAGAACAGAAGCATACCAGCAGTAGACCAAAGCCAGAGAGGACGACGGCCAACTTTGTCGACCATCAATGCAGCACTAACAGCGCAGATGAGATTCCAAATTTGAAGACAACCGTTGATAAGATTTTGTGTGAATGGATCAGTAATACCAACAGAGGTAAGGACCTTAACGAGATAGTAACTGACGAGACCATTTCCGGACCATTGGGAGAAGAAACCAATGGTGAAAGTTATGAAGGTACGCATGCGGTTTCCAGGAGTAGCCCAAAGTTCAGCATAGGAACGCTTAGCGAGTTCTTTTTCTTGCAAAATGGCGGCTCTGATTTCACGGTATTCCATTTGCACGAGCTCATCTTGTTCATCTCCATTGGAGTGCAACTTAGCAAGAATACGCAAAGCTTCCTCATCACGGCCCTTGCTGACTAGCCAACGAGGGGATTCCTCATACCACCAAACGGACATGAGTTGGATGACGGAAGGGAAGGCTTGAATGAGGGAGGGAAGTCTCCATGACCAGTCGCTTTTAATGGTTAGAGTTCCAAAGGTGACCCAGGCAGCAACAACTGTAGAAAATTGAGCATCAGTCATTGAAGAATTGTGGGGGTAAGAACATAAATGTGCAACTTACTTGAACCAAGGTACCACATGGTGTTATACAAGGAGGTAATCTTTCCTCTGTGAGAAGGATGTGCGATTTCGATAACCAAGGTAGGAGCAGCATTGGAAGTGATGGAAAGACCAAAACCAAGAATGAAACGAGCAGCAATGAACATGCCAACTAAACAAATGACCAGGAAATTAGAAAAGACAACTCCGACTATGTTGAAAATATCAAGTCAGAGAGAAAACATACTGTTGCGGGCACCACCTTGAAGACCAACTCCGAGAAGCATAATGGTTGAACCGAGGATGATAGCCTTCTTTCTTCCCAAAATATCAGAGGCAGGAGGACCAGCAAACACACCAATAGTGCCACCGACAGACATGATAGCGTTCAGAAGACCCAACGTAGAATCAGATGGATAATTGAAATCTGCAAGTCAATTCGTTTAGTTGATAACATTGGACATATCTTGCATGCTAGATGAATACATACACTCAACCCAATACGACAAGGATTGAAGACCGTTCATCATAGAACCATCATAACCATTGGTTGCGGAATTGACGATTGCGAGACCGCAAAGGAGGTACATACGCCAGTCACCAGCGTTAGGCATGTTGGTAAATTAGCTTGTGGGTGAAAGATGTAGGGTATAGAGAGATGTTTAAAGGTGAGAAAAGGCTAAAAAGTCCGGCTTGATTTACTAAAGAGATATACAGCGAAACCCTTCGCCTTTAAATACGATTTGCTGGCTTTCAGAGAAGTTGTAGGACATTCCAAGAATAGGCAACGGGAGAGGCTCTCCCCGAGCGGGAGCCAGTAAAACGTATCGAAAAAGGCAACTGATTTGACTTCCAGCTACTGTGTACCTCTGACCTGATCTGGCGCTTGTACCGCGTTCAATTGCCATACAAGGAAGGCTTCCCCACATTGCTTTTGTGTGAATATCTCTAAAGAATTTGGAAAAACCAAAGGAGCGGAAGAAGCAATTGCCAAAAAGCTTAAACCGCGCATGGATCAGGACAGCAGGTGCGTCAGCATGAGGATATGTCTTGATCAAACTGTTGTATCAAAGCAAGTATAGAATCTTCCTGCCAAGATATCTGCTTCTCTCAAGGTTATACCTTCCCCGCATGGAACTGATCCGATCAGGTTAAGACATCTATGGAGACCAGCAAGGAAATTTTTTTGGTGTGATTTTTGTTTGTGTAAGTCGGCCACGCAGAGATGATTTTTGTGTTACCATGTTCATTTGTTTTGAGGCGACCATAAAATTTGCCCACTTCTTTGGTTGGGTACCATTGGCCCGTTTCCTATTCTAGTTCGCCGGTATCACCGTTTTTGTGAAAATCAAGATATTAGGGTCACAGCATGACCTTTAACCCGCGGCGTTCAACAAGAAAAAACTTTTTCGCTGTCATGGTGTACATCAGTTGATTTTTTTTGTGTTGTGTTTGCGACCCTGAGTCCTCTTGTCTAGGAAAAACGTTTTGTAATACCTCTAGGTTCGTGCCATGATTCTCTTCTGTGGCTGTACATCTGCGAGAACACCGGTGATTGTTGAGGTTGCAGATGGGTATTGTGAACTTTAACATGGGCTGTGTCAATATCGGACTTTTATCACAAAGATAATCTGGCACCTTGACGTTCAAACATGAGCACTAAATCTTTGGTGTTCCCTCCTTCACAATGATTAAAGGCGCATCTAGCCAAGCAAAGATGGATCTAGCCAGTCAACAACCATGGTGAAATGTGGCTCCTGTAAAAGGTTAACGCAACAAGTCAGGCATCCCCAGATTGTGGCTTAACCTTATTGGCAATTTCCATTCGTAACAGAAACCACGCTGCTGTTATTAGTTTTTTGGCAGTGGCCACATTGACCCCACTGTCTGCTACATCCGATCAATGACATTTGTCGCAGCATGACCTGATGCCCTATCCTAGTTTAACTTCCAACATGGTTTTCAGCGTGGCAACTGCTACAAGGGGTAGACAGACGTGCGGTCAATAAATCTCAACCAATTCCGTGGACTTTGTGGGAATCCATTAGAGTTTCCAAATTTGTGGTCATGTTTGGCTAAATGCAACATTATTGCCAACGAATCTTGCATACCTGTTTCACATGAACTTATATCGTTTCTCTGCCATTGCATAAGCTTTCAAAAGTTATTTTTTTATTGCCAGCACTTGCATGTTAGTTTGCCACGCTGTTTGATCTGCTTTAACTCGCTTCAAACCCACGTTGTTACTGCCCAGAACGTTAGTAAACATACGATGGTAAAAGGCAAGTCCCACGCGGAACGCCTCATTTCTACCCTCGGCATCCATGTTCACACCGGTGTCTTCGGCAGGGATGCCTTGGCCGGCCGGCAAACAACAGCTTGGTAGCATGTGACCGGCTCATGGAGTATGTTTGCACGCAGCAAAGTGGCAATAGCATGCAAAACTAATATAATATTTTTTTAACATGAATTTCATCAACTAATATATATAGGGAGCAATTATATGCTTCGCTTAATCGCACTCGGCTTAAAGTGAAATAGCTAGCCTATACTGTGGCACCTGCCAGTTTCCTATATGTAAATTACTATATCATCAGCCAATCAGCTTCATCTACTGCCGGCATTCCAACTCAATTCTTTCGAACTTACAAAAGTCAAAACGCCATCATGGACCCCAAAATATCTTTGGGACACATAAATTTCATGCTCGGATTCTCAAGACTCTCAAAATGTGGATTCCGAAGACACCGTTGGGCTGAGATTCGCTATGTGAACGAACAGTTGATTATGCGTCATAAGAGTAGCCACATCACTGCTGAGCTGGGAGATGACTAGATATGGCGGGAAAGACACAACCTCGAAACTTTGATTGTGTTTTCAAAGAGGATACAATCTATTCCAAGATTTTGTTACCGCCTGCATCACCGACAGGAAAAGCTTGGATTTTGTGTAATGCAGCTTGTGTCGACGTGAGGAGCATTAAGCTGATGGAACAGATACCGCGGATCAGACGAAATCAAGCCTTTAGGTCTGGCGGATGCGATGTTATCAGATAATCCCAAAATTAATCAAAGTAGTTGCTTGCCAAATCGATTGGGGCTTGTTATGATTGAACGACCAGCTGGATTACAGAATTGTCGGTAAAACGCAATCTGAACATGTTGAAAAAAGTGGTTTGATGTGCTACGCTTGTGATCAACATCATGCCCAACGTTATGCCGGAAATCCAAATTTACATGCAAATAATGCTGTTGTAACCTTTACAGCAACTGGCATCTACTGTAGCAATATCCTTTTGCTTATGTGGTAGTACATATATCACAGTAGACACCAATTTTTGTCCTATTGTCTGATTGGTGGCGTATAAAGTAATTCGTCACAGTCTACATAATACCGTTGATATAGAAGCTGTGGGTTATCAAGCTCTGTTCTCTTTTTTGCATATGTAGTTGAAAATCTTTGGACATTCGTATTCGTACAACCTATATTTTTCTTCAAATTAGGACGTACTTAATAAATTCAAATATCTTTTCTTTGAAAGTCATATCTTGCGAAAGCTCACCATGGACATCATACCAGCTTCTCATATACACATCAAGTAATTAACCAGATTGTATTATCATTTGGATGAAATTTTATTTCAAAAGAATAAAAAATGAGACGAAATTGATTATTAGCTTTGGCTATGATTTAGTTTGTTATATAGCGGGATTGATGGATTCGAAAGGGTTCGCCTGTTAACTTGGCAGATTTCAGTAAAAGCATTTAAATAATTAAGCGTAACCCCACATAAAATTGTCTTTTTCTGACGACAGGAGCCGCTAATACCGATGCAAACAGAATATAAAATTAAATTGATTTGTGGTCGCCTACGGTTATATAATCTTTAATATTTGAGCGACCATACCCAGCACACAGTGTTACGATGTGATGCTTCTCATTAGAGAATAGAAGCAAACAACCTAAGTGTTACGCTCTTATGTATAGAGTAACATCGATACCTATCAAAACATCCACTTCTCAACTGCCAATGAGCGCTAAATCATCAATTCTATTGCAGTTTACATTATTCATTACCTTCTTCGATTAAAGTCAAAGGTAGCCTTGTAATCGCAGTCACCAAGTAATACCAGGAAACCAAATGAGGGCTTAAAAATCCTCTTATCACGTTTAGCTATCGTTGATGATGCAATTTCATACCACTTACTGTGAAACTGAACTCAAAGTGCCCATTCAGGTCGGACAGCAAAGCAGAAAATGTAAAGAGAGAAGAAACGAATTACTCATATGATCTAGTTGCAATAAATATGAGATTGAATTCATTAGGATGTGCTTTGGCATAATTTTACTTTTGCACAGGTATGCTGCAAAATCATCTTCATATATCATATATAAGGTAATTTGTTAGATTGGAACACACCTGTTGCTCACAACTGTGTTTTACCAAAGTATATAGCAAAGCTTTGATATATGATACAAATTTATGAGGTTAAATATTTGAAATTAAAGTTGTACTTTGCGCGTCGGAAAGTTACTGCACGAATTTTATCAAGGGTTAACATTCTCATTTTGAAATTTAAGGACTTTTGAGTTAGACACTTTGAAAGACACTGTGGAACGACAATAATGAGGTGCGTGTTCAATTTGTATGATTTACACCTGTAAACTTGATCTTCTGGAAAAAATAGCATTGCATTTCCTATTTTCAACAGCTTCATTGCAGGGCAGACGATTGAGTTTTCGCAAACATATCCATTTTGACAATCACAAAAACATAGCCGAAATATAATACTTATTTATTAGGTACACTTCTTTACTACTTGTTAACGTTGGGAGAATGTGGATTGCAAAAGAGCGTTGTTTAAATATCACATCAATAAACTATGCTAGTTGATCAAAGGTCTTAGAGTATATAAGATTTGTGGCAGTTGGATATACGCACTTTGTTCATGCTCAACTGGAAACAGTTCATTTGATAAATTGTTGAGTACTGTGAAAATGTAGATGCATCGAAGCGTCAGCCATGCCGTTTTTAAAGTATGTCCTTTGACAGACAGTGTTAGCTTATGCTGGTATGGCGTACCTTCCTTAATTACAATTTAACACATGGTCCAAAAGCATTGAACAGATGTACTAAGTCTCAATGTCTGACTAATGTATAAACACTAATTGAAGTTCAGTGTTTAATACGGCAAGCCCATCGTTGCTGCATAATTAGAGAAAACGTTCATCACAACTGACACTGCTTATATGTCCCACACTGACAAATCGGTTACTGTAAGCAAAAGTGATCCAGCGTAAAAATCATACCTGAATAACATTTATATATAATACGGGAACAACATAGAGGTCATATCCGTAAATTGGTTAAAGCGATACTCACCTCTGTCACTGTCATGTGACAGAAGCCTCTGAGTGTCTTTGAGTGAGAGTAAATAACAGCATCAAAAACCGGCCCTTTTATAGTGCCGTAACAACAGGCTCAAGTTATTAGACGTGATCCCGGTTCAAATAGAGCCAATAATTGCGGAGTACTTTGTGTTTGCGCATTCAGGAGTATGTGATTCAACATGAAATTAGCCGTAATTATCCGTAATCTTCGGTAATATACTTTTTGAGAGGCTATGTCAAGTTGGTAGTACAAGCAGGCACATCACTATCGGGTGGCCAGTGACCCGTTAACCGATGGGCAACGTAAGACTGACAATAGAAAAGCTAGGTCGAAGATCATTTCTCGGTTACCGGAATTTTATATGGACCGAACATGAAATTCAAAGACCACTCAGATAAGGAGTCGACTTGCAGGTTATCGTTTTCACATACAGGAACGCTAAGAGTCACGAATTGAAGAGTGTACTACAGAAACACTAAAATGGAAAGGGTAGGTGTGTCGTCAACATTCCGCGTAATTCAACGTAAAGGATCATGAGGCGTAATTTTGTCGTATGTCGACAGGAAGAAAATTTTCAGCAAGTAAAGAAAGTTTTCAGTAAGTGAGAAAAATTTTCTATTTTTTTTTTTTCCTGACCTGTTCAGCTTCTTGACGTTCCATGTCGCAGCATGTCGTTCGTTCAGTCATGATCACAGAAAGACCAGGTCAATTGCTTTTGCTCCCAAATGCGGTGTATATTTTCCGATTTTGCCGTCTTGTATAAATTTGTCCAATTCGTTCGGTCCACTCCGTTGAACAATGATGTCCAAATGTGGACTGAAGGCGCCGAGCTGCCGTTTGTAACAACCATCGACTATCAGCTACACAATGAATAAAAATCGTATGCGTACCTGTGCTCAGTGGCGGAGTCAAGGACAGAGCATACGAGAGTAAAGTTCCTGATTCCAAACAACGACTGGTAACGATTGGCAATGTTGGAGCGGTTGCGCGTGTAAGGCGAGTAAATTTGGACCCTCTCCGCAAGTTCCGATTGGGTTATGGTTTAAGAAAGTTTGGCAGACCAAGTGGGGTTCAGGGAAATAAATGTGAGTGCAAGTGCGTGGCTATGTTTTTCTAAAGAAATCCGAAATGCCCTGCATTACCGCGCTTTTAGCAAACAAAACAGGGGTTGGGTGGCGAAAAAACTTTAGCATTCCCCTTAGTTATTCGAGCGTTGGATATTACATCGCATATTATCAAGCTGAAGGATTATAATGCTGCCCTGCTACTTGAATGTCAGTGACACTCTTTGGCATAAAACCGTCGTAAAAATGGTACTGTAATATAAAGCTGACTTATATGAAAAAGTCATTTAAGGATTGGATACCCGAAAAAACGGTGGGCTGTACCGCAGCACAGGCAACCTTTTAATGCGGATGGGCGACTCACCGCAGTCAGTTAGCTAAGAATCGAAGTGCCAGCCAATAGGAAAACTAGGAATTGGGATGATCCGCTCGCTGATATTGAAAATTTTTCTTCATTCGGAAATACGGCCGCCATGAAATTTTAAGGTATAACGGCTATATAAAAGTCATCAGAAACTTCAATCAAAGGTTTCCTTTCCTTATAAAAAAAAGAGACATATACTTTTTTGACTCTCATATTAGGAGCCTATCGTTTTCTCTGCTCAAGAGAGTGTCATCTCTAATCTATAATCCCCCCTTACACCCCTTTATAAATTCTACTCGCTATACCATCATTAAAGGACGGAGATATATCTAATTATACCGGATGCCATCAATTGAAAAATTAAATGCGAGAGAGGAAACCTCTCAGGGTCATAACCCTGCTCAAGAGCCAACTACCTTTGCTCATACTACATCTTCAGCCGACAGCACTGTCATCGACACTGGCTCAGATGATGACAACATGGACGTTGAAAAGAACGTTGACATGTTTCGTGATCTGGAGAGACGCATATCCCAACACGCTGACGATCATGCGTTGAAGCCAACTCGTACGTTATCTCGCAAATCCGACAAGATTGATGAGGAAAAAGCTGGAGCTCATGCAGATGAAGACCTCCCTTTCGATTTCCGGGATTATCTTGAATCAGGAGTGAGAGCTGCCGACTCCAACGGCCATCGTCATCAAAAGATGGGTGTTGTGTTCAAAGATCTCACCATTGTTGGTGAAGGTGCTGATGCCTCAACTATTCTCAATCTTACGTCCCCCTTTGTCGGATTTTTTAAATTATTGAATCCTATGCGTTGGGTTTCTAAAAAGACCCACGGTACAGCCTTTGACATTGTGCATAAGGTCACTGGTTTCTGCGAGGAAGGTGAGATGTTGCTCGTCCTCGGTCGTCCTGGAGCTGGTTGTTCCAGTCTGTTGCGTGTACTCGCCAACTCTAGAAAAGGTTTCTTGAACATTGAAGGTCAAGTGAACTATGGTGGTATTCCCGCAGAGGAGTTTGGCAATTACCTCGGTGAAGCCATTTACTGTATGGAGGAAGATGCCCATTACCCCGAGCTTACTGTCAAGGAAACCCTTGGCTTTGCATTGCGCATGAAGACCCCTGCTAAGCGTCTACCGGGTGTTTCTCGTACTAATTTCCAACAGGAATTCATGGATACCTTGTTGAAGATTTTCGGCTTGAAAAAGCAAGAGAACACTGTGGTTGGAAATGCTTTCGTTCGTGGTTTGTCCGGAGGTGAGCGTAAGCGCATGACCATTTCTGAAGCTATGACAGCTCGTAGTGCTATCGCTTGCTGGGATTGCCCCACCAGAGGTTTAGATGCTGCAAGTGCTCTTCATTACAGCAAGTCTCTCCGTATTCAATGCGATGCTCTTAACAAGACCACCGTTGCTACCTTGTATCAAGCTTCTGATAGTATCTACAACTTGTATGATAAGGTCATGCTCATGTACCTTGGAAAGTGCATTTTCTTCGGTCCTCGTGAACGTGCAAAGCCATACTTTATGGAAATGGGTTACACCTGCGAACCACGCAAAAGCACCCCTGATTTCTTGACTGGTATCACCAACCCTAACGAGCGTATCATTGCTGAAGGGTTTGAAGGCAAGGTCCCTGAGACTCCTGAACAATTCGAAACGTATTTCTTGCAATCTCGTGATTACCAAGAGTTGACCGATGCTATTGCTCAATACGAAGCCAAGGTCGAGCGCGAACAACCGGCTGCTGAATTCAGTGCTTATGTCCAAGAAATCAAGCAAAAGGGTGTCCGCAATCAATCAGTGTACTCTGTCAACTTCTACGAACAAGTCAAGGCTTTGACTATTCGTCAATTCCAAATTCTTTGGGGTGACAAGCAGGCACTTTACGAACGTTACATGTCTGTTTTCATCCAAGCATTTATCTATGCTTCCGTCTTCTATCAAATGGCTCTTAACTCTACCGGTGCTTTCCAAAGAGGTGGTGCTCTTCTCGCCTCACTCTTGTTTAACGCTTTCTTGTCACAAGCTGAATTGCCCAACGTCCTTACTGGCCGTATGACACTTCAGAAGCACAAATCTTACGCTATGTACCATCCATCTGCTTTCCACATTGCACGCGTCGTCACCGACATCCCTATCATTATTGTTCAATGCTCTTTGTATGCTATCATTGTTTACTTTATGATGGGCTTCGATCCACGACCAGACAAATTCTTTGTGTTCTTGTCCATCAACGTCCTTGCCACCTTGTGTACCACTGATCTTTTCAGGTAAGTTTGACTATTTATGTTTAAGCACACAGTGTGCTATCCAGTATGCAATAACTTATCTTTGGTTCTATTTTTTAGATTGCTCGGTAACATCAGTCCTTCTATTTATGTTGCCTTCCAATTGACTGGTATTCTCCTCATTACTTTGATCACCTACTGTGGTTTCTCAATCCCATACAATAACATGCATCCATGGCTCTATTGGATCTATTGGATTGATCCTTATGCTTATGCATTTAAGGCTCTGTTCACTAATGAGATGCGTGGTTTGACCTTCCCTTGTGAAGGCCAAGCCGGTTTAGTTCCATATGGTCCATCTTATACTGATCCTACCCATCAAGCCTGCGCTATTGTTGGTGCTGAACAGGGTCAATTGTTTGTGACTGGTGATCAATACTTGGAAGCTGCTTATGGCTACAAGACATCTCAAATGTCCATTGATATCATTGCTGTTTTCTTGTTTTGGTTGTTCTTCATTGTTCTTAACATGATTGCCATGGAGAAGATTACCTGGGTTACTGGTGGTTTCGTCAAGAAGGTCTACAAGCGCGGAAAGGCTCCCAAGCACACTGATGAAGAAGAACTTATTCGTCTTCGCAATGCTCAAGAAGCTTACGACCAGATGGGTCAAGACTTCGCCGCTGAGGCTGGTATCTTCACCTGGGACCGTGTTAACTACTGGGTACCTGTTCAAAAGACACAACTTCAACTATTGGACGAGTGTAACGGTTGGATCAAGCCTGGTCAAATGACTGCTTTGATGGGTGCTTCTGGTGCTGGTAAAACCACATTGCTCGATGTCTTGGCCAAACGTAAGACCATTGGTAAGGTCGAAGGTGATATCTACTTGAATGGCAAGAAATTGGCTGCTGATTTCGAACGTATCACTGGTTACGTCGAACAAATGGATGTCCATAATCCCAACTTGACTGTTCGTGAAGCTCTTCGCTTCTCTGCCAAGATGCGTCAACCTGCTGAAGTTCCCCTTCAGGAGAAATATGAGTACGTTGAAACCGTTTTGAAGATGATGGAAATGCAAGACTTGGGTGATGCTTTGATTGGTATTTTGGAAGCCGGTCAAGGTATTTCTGTTGAAGAACGCAAGCGTCTGACCATTGGTATGGAATTGGTGGCCAAGCCTCATATTCTGTTCTTGGACGAGCCTACTTCTGGTCTGGATTCCCAATCATCATACAACATTGTCAAGTTTATTCGCAAGTTGGCTGACGCTGGTATGGCTCTTGTTTGTACCATTCATCAACCTTCCTCTATTCTTTTCGAACATTTCGATCGTCTCTTGCTTCTTGCCCGTGGTGGTAAGGTTGCTTACTTTGGTGATATTGGTGATAACTCTGCTGTCATGAACGACTACTTTGAAAGAAATGGCGCTCGTCACTGCGAGCAAAGTGAGAACCCTGCTGAATACATCTTGGAAGTTATTGGTGCTGGTATTGATGGAAAGTCAAAGCAAGATTGGACTGACGTCTGGCGCAACAGCGCTGAACACCAAGCTGTGCGAGACGAACTTGCTAGATTGAACGCTAATGTCGGTACTCTTGGTGTCGATGAAAACGCAACTGAATTTGCCACCAGCACTGGCTACCAAGTTTGGGAAGTTTACAAGCGTATGAACATTATCTGGTGGAGAGATCCCTACTTCAACATCGGTCGTATCTGGCAAGCTTTCTTCATTGGTATTCTCAACGGTTTCACATTCTGGCAGCTTCAAGCTACACCAAGTCAACTTCAACTTCGTGCTCTCATTGTGTTCCAAGTCATGATTATGGGTCTGACATTGATTTTCTCAATTCAACCTCAATTCATGATGCAACGTCTCTTTTTCCGTCGTGACTATGCATCCAAGTATTATGGCTTCTTTGCTTTCGCGCTTTCCATGATTTTGGTAGAAATCCCCTACATGTGTGTTGCTGGTGCTGTTGGTTTCTTGCCCCTGTACTGGACTGCCGGTATCCAAACCACTCATCTTGATGGTTTCTACCTTTACCTCATGCTTGTTGTCTTCCTCATGTTCTGTATTTCGTTTGGTTTGGCTATTGCTGCCATGTTGGAGAGTATGGCTCAAGCTTCTATCGTCACTCCAATTCCGAATACTTTCTTGTTCTTGTTCGCTGGTCTGTTGTCTCCCGCTGCTGCTATGGTCTACTTCTGGAGAGTATGGATGTATCCTTTGGATCCATACCATTATTTCTTGGAGGGATTCATTTCTACGCTATTCAACGGTATGCAAGTCCAGTGTATAGATCAAGATTTTATCAAGTTCACTCCTACATCTGGTCAAAACTGTGGTACCTACGCCTCCAGCTACATTGATGTTGCTCATGGTTACCTCAAGGACCCATCTGCTACCGATGTGTGCGAGTACTGCCAGTACTCTTCTGGTGCTCAGTTCTTGAACAACTTTGAATGGACCATGGATAATCGTTGGAGAGATTTTGGATTAATGTGGGCCTACTACGTATTCAACGTCTCTGTCTTTGTTTTGTTTGTATACATCAACCGCAAACAGAAGCGTTAAGTTACTTCAGATACGCTTTTACATAGTTTTCTATACTCTACATATCGCACATTTGCACTTTTGAATTACTTAATTATACGTACATAAGGCATTACATCCATTTAACTCTTAGAGGATACCATCTAGCGATGAAATATCCAGTTCATATACAATCAAGCTGACCGCTTTGTGCATTAAAAATGTTGTTTCATTTACAAACAATCCAAAGAAAAGCTTATTTTTTGAAAGTTTTGACGCCATTCCGTATCCACTCTTATCTTCGGTATTAATCGTAACGATTGTTCTAAAAAGCAATACTAGAATGCACCGGCAGATCAACCAGCTGTATGGTAAGCTATGGGAGAGGTAAAGATGTATGTACAAAAACACATTTGGCCACGAGATCAGCTTAAAATTTCATTGTTAGCTGAACCTTTGCCGTTTATGTTAAAGGCAACCAGCGGTCCCACGGTGTACTCCAGAGATGCTACCGTTAAATGGCCGAAAGTAAGAGATACTTTGCTAGGTAAAGCTAAAAACAAAACGGTGTTTGGAAAGTGGGCGGCTGCTGCTTATATTAAATAAGAATAAAGATCATTGGAAACTCGTCATCTCACATACCCAGCATCAATCCAAATCTCACCCGGTAAATGTATTTTCTATATATTAGAGCATATTAATCGTCCTGAAATCACTTCTTTGTCTTTCCTCTTGTTTTGCTGGCAATTCTCCGAATACTTTCAACATTATGTTTACGCTTACGAGACTTCTGACAGTGACCTTTTACCTTTGTTTGCTTTTCGGCACCATGACAAGCGCACTTATGCGACAAGGCTGCTCAGCCAGTCAATGCAGATGCAATGGCTTAGTAGACGGAATCTTCTGTGGTGATGGACGGTACGACTGTACGCCGGGACATATGTTTCAATGTAACGACGGCCCATACGCTTGTGATATCGGACCGCACGACAATTGTAGATGATTGTTCCCAACAACCTGATTTACTCCTTCATCATGACAAAAAAATCAGGCTGCTTCGTTCAAATATATACCATCAAAAACCTGCTCCATTTTTGTAAAGTGATTACATTTGAAACATGCTACAATCTGCTGAGTTGTAGAACCAAAGACGAAGTTGTTGTATGTCAATGGAAGAAAGCGTGAAAATAAAATAAAAAATTTAAATTACAGAATACAATGTGTTAACTACCCCACAACGGTAACCGTTTTAGTTTGCTCATACATAACCGGCTGCCCCAGAGCCCAATAAATAGCTCATCCAGAACGCAAAAATACCGGCAGATGGGTTAGCAGCCAAAGTTACCAAACCAGGACCTGGGCATACACCACATAGGCCCCATCCAATCCCGAACAAAGCCGATCCTAACAACAGACGACTATCAAGGTCTTTTTTAGTTGGCCAGTCGAATCGACTGTTAAATGTGGCCTTTTCCTTTTTCTTCAGAAAGAGTTGATACGCAATCATGTTTGGCACAAGGCCACCAGCAACAACCATGAGTAAGGACGGATCCCAGTTTTGTGGCCGGGTCAAATCTAAGAAGCCTCGAACTTTTTCGGTATTGGTCATGCCCGATAAGAAAAGACCCAATGCAAAAGTCAGTCCCGTCAAGAAACCAACAATAGATTGACTAGTACTATCTCTTGCTTTCTTTTTGATCATGGCTGGAAGAAGCTCGAATGTACTAGCTGCTGCAGTAATGAAGAGTATCAATTTAGACAATTCATCTTTTGACGGGTAGACTGTATTGTAGCGTGGAGGGACTCCGCCGGTGAAATACACAGTAGCTGCACCGGTAGCAAAGAAAGTAGCAGAGGCCACAATTGATCTTTTTGATAACCTAGCAATACCACATAGCATGTGGCCAGATGTACAGCCTGATCCCAGCTTTTAACGAAATCATTTAAAAAAATCATTATTCACGCTCTGTACCACTCGTACCACTCAAAAAACCGCGGCATAAGTACTTACCTTTGTTCCAGCTCCTACAAGCAAACCAGCTGCCATAGCTTTCCCAATACTAAATGGAAAAGCTGGAACGCTATGGCCGCCAGACAATTGAGGAATAAATTTCAACATGATTCCCATTGCACCAATGCCAGCCAGGAATGCTCGTCGCCATGGAGCTGAATCTCCAAAAATGGTGTTATTGATAATACCACTGATACCAGCAACTTTGCCGTTGTAGGCAGCAAGGCTGGTGACTGAAATAAATAGCAAACCACCTCCAAACAAGGATTGCACTGGAGTAAACATGTAATATGAAAGAATAATAATTGACAGCTCAGTTTGAAAAACGTGGTTTGCCAGGCGCAGAAAATTTAGTCGACCAGCTTAGCCATGATTTGGCTCAAAAGTTATAGCATGGTAATATATCATAGTAATGTATCAAGTGTGGTATAGAATTTGCATCAAACCTCGAAAATGAATGAGATGTTCATGAGTTTGTAAAAAACCGTTAGTTTTGCTCTTCTATTTAGCAATACCAGCGCTTTGCACTGATCGATTGGATACCCCACACACGTTAGGCAGCACGCTGAGATCGATTTCCAAATATGACAAACTAATAAGGTATCAGAGATCCTGTCCTTTGTTTAATGCAGGTGTTATCTGCAGTAGCCACTGCACAGGGGGACATGTTTGTTAATACGCCCGCAAAATGATATTCCGTGATGCATATACGGCTTTTGACACCGAGGATTACGATTACGCCATCCTGGGAATGGTGTTTGTCATCGTCTATAGCTGTTTCTCAAGCCGCCGCTTGTCTTGTGCGGCACGTGAATAGTGCAAGTGCTTAAAAGCAGCGAACAAAACGGACATACCTGGCTCGTTCTCCACGCTTTGTCATGTCCGATTCCAAAGTCATTTTGGTAAGTTGCACTTGATTAATTGCCATTATGGCTACCTGAGGCTGACGCTCGATTTTTTTGTTTGTGTGTTGTAGCACTCATACCCTGCGTCGCCTTTCGGCAAAAAGGTCGAGTGGGTCTTGAACTATAAGAAAATCCCTTACAGCTTCGTTACTATTCCCATGATCGCAGGACGACCACTTCGAGCTCCATTGGATGGCGGATATCGCAAAACACCTATCCTTCAGATTGGCAGTGATATTTACTGTGATACACACTGTATTGTTCGTGAACTCGAAAAGAGATACCCTACACCAACTTTGTTTCCTAAAACGCAATCCGGCTCTGATATCACTGGCATTGCTTGGATGATGACTGCTTGGTCCGACACACAGCTGTTCTCATCTGTAGCCGGCCAAATCGATTTTAGCAAATTCCCCAAAGAATTCTTAAAGGATCGTGAGGCTTACAGAGGCGGCAAAGTTAACCCTAAATTTGTTGAGGTGGATAAGGACAGAATTCGTGCTCAACTGGCTTGGTTGGAACAACAGTTGACTGGTAAGAAGTGGTTGTTGGATACTACCGAGGTATCTTGGGCGGATTTCAATGCCGCTATGCCAATTTGGTTCATGACCACGCTCAAATTGAAGTTCTTGCACGAATTCCCAGCTGTGACCAAATGGTTTCAAGGATTCATGTCAATTATTCCCAAGACCAAGTACGTCAAGATGACCGCGGAAGAGGCTTTGGAAATAGCAAAGAACACACCAATTGTGATCAAGCAGTCGACTGATAATAACGAACCAAATGGGCTAAAGCCCGGCGATGAGGTTACTGTCACCCCATGGGACACTGGTCGAGTTCCCGTAGCTGGAGAGATTGTCAGCTCTTGTATTAATTGCGTGACTTTGCGACGTAAAGATACTGAAACTGGGATTGAGACTCTCATTCACTTTCCACGTTCCGCAGTTCATGTTGTTAAGACTGTGTCCAAGTTGTAAGAATGAATTATTTGACTTCTGTTCAACTTGGTCAGCTCTTACCTCTGGAGGAGCGGAAACCCATTGTATATGATTGTAGCTTAGCAATCAAATGTTGAATAAATTTAACAGTTGATGCACTCATTGTGCTCTAGTCTGTCAAGCTATAATACAAAATCTACAAGCGAATCATTAACAGTCGATGCGCTCGCCTAAATCCGATTTGGTGATGTGTGCTATGTATAAAGTTGATTCATCACGTTTACTAAGCTGTAATCGCCTTAACGCAGGGCAACGTATTCATCCTATATAGATATTGGAAGGGAAATGATATATTATATCAAATTTACTGCTGTACAATGGGAGTATAGAGTCTAGGAATATCAAGAACTTCACTAGTCTACTTGAGTTCAACCTTGGAACCACTAGCTGGCTGTTCTTCGCTACCGAGTATTTGAGTCTTCCATCCTGAGTTGGCATTCTCAGCTTGGACAGTACCTTGGCTGACCTTGATGATGACACACTCCTTTCCACCAGCATCAACGATAGCCGTAGTAGCATCCACATCTTTAGAGCCAACAACAACAGTGAAATCCTGGGTATAGTCATATTCAGGCTTGGAATCATCAGATCCGAGGACAACTACATGGTTTTCACGGAGCAGGATGGGCAAAGACATAAAGTCATGGTTTTCCTTAACCCAGCGAGGACCTACTCTCTTCTTGCCATCTAGTAAGCCAACCCAAGTACCTTCTGGGACATAGTACTCAACATCACCAGTATCATTGAAGATGGGAGCAATTAACAAACTTGGCCCCAGCATATACTGCTGATCAAGAGGCCAAACAGAGCGATCTTGTGGAAATTCCCAGAACATAGGTCTCATTAGAGGAGTTCCAGACTTGTTGGCGCGAACAGACTCACGCCAGAGGTAGGGCATCAAACGCATTTTAAGTTTGACAAACTTCTCCAAAACAACGCAAGCCTCATCGTCTATAATCCATGGAACACGATACGAGCTAGATCCATGAAGTCTTGAATGAGAGGACAGCAGACCAAATTGAACCCAACGTTTGTAGATTGCTCCAACTGGGTTAGTAAAGTCATTGCCACTACCAGTCTTGAAACCAGCAATATCATGCGACCAAAAGCCAAAACCAGAGACAGCAAGGGAAAGGCCAGCGCGAAGAGTTTCGGCCATACTAAACCAGCTGGTATCGCTATCTCCACCCCAATGTACAGGGAACTGCTGACCACCTGCAGCAGCACTTCTTGCGAACAGACAGGCTTCACCCTTGCCGCGTCTTCTTTCAAGAACTTCCCAAACACATTTGTTATACAGTTGAGTGTACTGGTTATGCATTTGGACAGGATCAGATCCATCATGGTATTTCACACCTTTCCATACAATACGTTCACCGAAATCAGTCTTGAAAGTATCGACGCCCAAATCCATCAAGTGCTCAAGCTTGGATTGGAACCATTTGCATGCATCGGGATTGGTAAAATCGACAACACCTTTACCGGCTTGCCAGTCATCAGATTGGAAAGATGTACCATCCAGTCTCTTGACCAGAAAGCCTTGCTCATCCGCCTCCTCAAAGATGCCACTCTCTTGGCCAATCCAACTGTTGATCCAAACACAAACTTTGAGTCCACGCTTATGCAAGTTATCCAAGAATGATTTTGGATCAGGGAAATAATCGCCATCAAATTCAAAATCGCACCAGCGGTAAGGCTTCATCCAGAAACAATCAAAGTGGAACACGCTGAGAGGAATATCTCTATCTTTCATACCGTCCAAAAAGCCGGTGACAGTCTTTTCATCATAATTAGTGACAAATGAGGTTGATAGCCAAAGACCAAAAGACCACTGAGGGGGGAGACCAGGTCGTCCCAGTAGAGCGGTGTATTTTTCCAAAATAGCGGCTGGAGTGGGACCGTAAATAACATACCATGTGATGCTCTCGCCTTGTATCGACGCTTGTACACCACTCATCTTTTCTGACTGCACCTCAAACGAGACTGCTTCAGAATGATTGAAAAAAACACCGTAGCCTTTGTTGGTCATGTAAAATGGCACATTCTTGTAGGCGATACCGGAGCTGGTACCACCATCTTCGTTCCATGTGTCGATAGACTGACCGTTCTTGATCCATGGTCCAAATCGCTCACCTAGTCCATAAACATACTCCCCAGGAGCTAAACTGAGTAAGACACTCATATGGTTACGGACTTGGATGGTGCTTTCGGTATCAGCAGGGTTGACAAAGCTTTGAGTCGCCTTCATACCCTCATACAAATCACTTTTAGCTTGAATCCAAGATACATCCAATGCTTCCGTCAAAAGTTCATTTTCGGATCCAGAGTAAGAAATCTTGAAGCTGGAAGGCTCAGTGCTTAACTTGGCCGTTAGTCCACCCGATGAGATGTTACAGCTTGTCTCTTCGATCTTAATGTCAGCTTTCACATTTTCAGACTTGTGAACCTCAACTTGTTTGTAGGCTCTGTTTCTGGCGATGAAGTGCGTAGCTTTGGTGGCAATAACATCCTTGGCAGGAGAATATGATTCTAGAGTAACAGTGGGTCTGTTGAGTGTGTCTCCTCTATGTTTGGTGTGTTTTGTGGTACACAGCGCGCGCAAAACCTCTTTGTTGTCTCCCTTGATAGCAATGCTTCCAGGCACGGTTTCAATAGCGTGTGAAAAGGTCACGTCAGTCTTATCACGCCAGCATCCGTCGGTAAACTTCATATTGAGGCAATAAAGTTTATGAAGAAGAAGACAAAAGAGTTTGTTTCATACTTTATAAGCTATGCTTGCTATATTAATATCGACATCTCGGTCGCTTGCAAAAGTTTCTATGTACTCAGCTGAGGTAAGGTTCGGACATAAGGAGATTTACGATTCCACGCGGGAAAGACCACTAAGGTTTGTTAATGTACAAGCCCATCACGGGCAATCATAAGCTGTAAAGCGCGATCATCCCACTTTCTGGTTGCTTTTTCGGCTGCTCATCTAACTTTATTATGAGAAGTGACTCTCAAAACTTGTCTTTTAATACGCTTTTACAACACCACCTTCCAAAATACGATTAGTCAAGGCATTATAATAAAACACAATCCAATTTTTTGAACTGCAATGAGTTAGTTCTATGATTCGCTGGAAATATGTACCAGTATTATGGGAATTGTACCGAGTATTGCTCGATACGCTGCTGCACAGACTTAAGCAACATACTATACCTTGTTGTCAAATTGCTGCAGAATGCCGCGGCATCCAAAATAAGAATAACGAAGTACTCAGCGCCGCAATAGCTGGTGAGTGCCTAACATGATGTTCAAGGGCATAAGCCTGGGATTTGGTCAGCACCGTTCATTATATTGGTACCATTTGGAGCCCAGAAAGAAGTTTCCGAATTCTCCATATTACCCCGCTTGGAAGTTGATGCTCCATTTGGCTGTACCAATGCTGTCGCTTGTCTATTCAAGCATCCAAGAAATTCAGGTCTCAGTTGCAAAGCATAATGTTACCATGTATTTGAATTTTTGGTATAATTTGTCTCATGTATTCCTAGTAGTTCGTTAATGAATACGTTTAAGCCATCAATGAATGATAGAGTCCAGTGTCAAACTACAGCTGATAAGAGTTGCCATGTGGAGGTTTCCACATTTAGCGGTGGTGGTACTTCATTATGTAAAGGTTCCATCAGATAATTCCAAGTACTCGTAACATTATATAGTCACAACGAGCTTATAATCAATAACACCATGCTAGCAACAACAAAGTATGCAGAAGTTCTGCTCGAAAAATCTTGTTTGCAATAATGGTCAATGTCAGTGTGATGAGAATTGATGATATTGGATTCAAGAGCAACCATACCTTTTATGGATGTTATGCCACTTGAAAGGTGGGGATATTGTCAAGTGACGGAACATTGGTTACCGGCTGAACAACAAAGCATATATAAGTCCGCCATCCGTATAATGGAAATGCAAATTACTCACATTTTCTTTTTTGCACGTACTCTAACAAGAAACCTCTTCTCTCATCTATAATCTGCTACGATTGATTGAAAAATGAAGAGTGCAAATTATTTGTGGCTATGTGTGATCCTAGTGTCAATCGCTGGTGACGGTGTAAACTATGAAAACGGTAAGAAATCAACGCAGAAGCAAATTGATAGTGACATAGTGTTCACCGATATTCTAACGACGTAATCAAGCTTTCGCTGGTGGTTTGGTACAGCAAAATGCCTTCTTGTGGCATATGGGATGGACGGAGACCACAATTCCGTACACACTGCATCAACTTATTGGTCCAGTAGCTAATTTGGGTCAGGTAAATATGGTTCCCGCAAGACTCAATCCAAAATTGTACTAAGCTCTAACCTTCAATCCACATCTCTTCAAGTTGGTGGGAGGTATTTCTGCTGGTATCTTTAATGACTACTTTGGCAGAAAGAAAACTCTGATTATGGGCTGCATTATCACCATCATCGGTAATGCATTGCTCATCGCATCTCCAAACGTCCCAGCTTTGATGATTGGTCGTATACTTATGGGAGCTTCAGCTGGATTTCTAAATAATGGCGTAGCTATGTATTGTTCTGAAGTAGCGCAGCGTACAACAAGAGGTACAGCCAACAACATTCAATTCTTGTTCGGGCAAGCTATCACCATCGCCGCTAGTGGTGTCAACTTGGCTATATCTGGTCTCCCCATCTCGGCTAACTGGGGCTGGCGTCTGGCTTGCTCCATCATCTTTGTTCCCATGGTGACCATGGGAGTGGCCATTACCTTTGTCTGCCCTGAATCTCCTAGATGGCTCATCATGCAACATAGATACGATGAAGCGCTCGAGGTGTTGACTAGAATCCGCTCGGATGGGGAGCAGACTGCTGATGTCATGTTGGAGTATAATGAAATGAAGGCTGCTGTGTTATATGAGCAGGAAAATAACGAAACTAGCTGGTGGAACTTTGTCAAGAATAAGGGTGCTATCAAGAGAACTCTTATTGCCATGTCATCATCTTTGTGGTGGATCTTTAATGGCGGTGCCATTTTCAGTTACTACTTCACTACTGTATATGCCGGTGCTGGTATCACTGACACCTACACTCAATACCTTTTGAATCTCATGAACACATTGCTTGCTTTTGTTGCTACATGCATTGGCGCTTACGGAATCGACAAATGGGGTCGACGATTTGCTGGTATTACTGCTACTGGTGTTGCTGCGATTTCTCTTTTCATCATGTGTGCAATTTCTGTCAGATATTTGGATGGTAACGATAGTCCAAGTCGAGCAGCTGGCATTGCTTTCATCTTTATGTACAACTTTGAGACATTCGTTTGGCAAGCTACCTGGAACACCATTGGTATGCTTTACGGTGCTGAGATTTGGGCTCCCTCACTTCGAGCAAGAGGTTTCTCTCTTGGCTGTACTACTGGTATGGCTGCTGGCTTCGTCTCTCAGTACACCGCCCTCCCGACCTATGATCGACTTAAAGGCTACACCTGGCTCTTATACGGCTGTTTCTGTGCGCTTGCTTGTTTCCAAGTCTGGGCTACTTGGCCCGAAACGCTCGGCAAGAATCTTGAGGAGATTGAGTTGTACTTCGATACTGGAGCGGCCCAACAAGTCCGTAAAGTCATGGAACATGACAATATGGAAAGAGAAGGTGCCGCTGATGATAAAATTGAGGTTTCTGTCGAAAAGAATGCGACTGATATCTATTAAGAGAGCTAGATATGTACCTTTAGTGATTATCTAGTTTGCATGCTTTGATAGTGTAGCTTTTGAATTCTCTTTATATGTAGATATTTTTATTATAGTAAAAGACCACTTTTTTCATGTGCTTAAAATATCTCGTTGAACGCTGGGTTAGAACTTATCATTAATCGGAAAAGAAAGTCTAGCTCGAACCATTCTGATGTTCACTATCCACATAAGCTCACCAAACTTTAAACGCTGTAGAACAGTGGCCCACTTTGGAGTGAGTGTTACCCGCGGGCTCAATGGTAATGGTCATCTACGGACTAGGAATATGTGAAGTTTGCCGCTATTGCTTGCGACGAGCAGTTACATGTAATCGCACACTTTGTTGCGTAAGGCGCACATCATTATGTTTCAATTGTAGTAAAGCACACATCAAGTAATGATGTTTACCCATTTTTATGGTACAAAAACGCAGCTCTGTAAACATAAGTGAGCCTTGCGTATTGGTACAGCTATGGAGATGCTGCCGAATTACTTGATATTTTCCTTTTACTATCAATATGGCTGTTTCTCTATATAGTGGTATGATGTCTCATGGATCTTTATTGATGTGAAACAATATTTTCTGGCAGAATATGCATAAATTTTTCATGAAACAGTGATTATAGTCTTGGCTTTTCCCGATCACTTCCTCTTTAATGTCTACTCTAGACGACTATGATTTTCCCGATAAAATACTAGTCGTAAGTGACCTACTTTTGTGAGTTTGAAAACAAGCATAAAGGTAACAAACACAATCGACAGCTTCCTATAACTGTTAATGCTATATCACTCTTCGTTGGGTTATGTGTTGCCATATCTTTTCTTTGCATGGTATATTATCGACCAGGTCTAGCAGATCGAACATCATTAAGACTAGTATTTCTTGCCAATGCAGCTTCGTTGTCGTATTCCATATGGGTTATAGCTATGCTTGGCTCCTCAAGTACGAGTGTCGGCTTCTGCATCACAACAGCCATTTTCATTATGATTTCTGATACGGTAGCAGCCATATCAATTTTGTTAGTCGGTTTCAACTTATTCATACTGGTTGTTGTCAGCAAGTCCAAGTATACACCGCATGAGCGAATTTATTTCATACTGATATGGGCTTTCAGTTTTATCAATGGTTTGGTTGTGTTCTTGTACAGCATGATCGTATCACAAGAGATACAGGAGGGGGATCTAAACGAAACTTGCTGGTAAGTTTTGATGAGCCTAAAATGTTGTACTGGAGAAGTTGGAGAGCGATATAGTAATATAAATAACCAATAGGCACGCCAATCATTTGAATCTCCAGCATGGCAAAGGTTTCATATTTGTACGATATTGAATTTATGGAAATTTTTGGAAACGGCCGAAATTTCTAACTATCGCATTTGTTCGTTGTAGAAATATTACTTTTATTTCAGAGGCTCAGTATTTCTATTGTGCGTTGTCCTCTTCATCAGCATTATTGTTGCGCTTAAAGTGAAGAAAGACTGGTTCAAGAACATTCTCTTTTCGAACAAGTCTAAACCAAAAGACGAAGCCAACAAGCAATCAGAGAGTTACGCGAGCGCGAGCTCTTATCAAGCATTAAAATCCAAAGATGAAGAATATACCACAATCTATCATAAGGTCACACTTCGGTGTCTGCTTTACATTCTAGGTGAGTATCTAGTCAGGTTACAGAAGTCTCAAAGGAAGGTTCACCCACTCGTAATTTTATATATCAGTCTTGCTCGTCACCAGAATTTTTGGAATTGTGTTCATAATTAAGACCCAAAGCTTGGAAGATCAAGATTTAAGTTATCTCATTGCTAATTATACTCTGAGCGGATCGGAAGGTAAGATTTAATTTTTGTGCAAGACTCTAATTGTGTATACTCAATGTTTAACATGATCACAGGTATATTTTTAGGATTGATATACTTCTCTGATCCTGCCGTCGTGGCATCGGCTAAAGACTTAATTAATTATTGGAGAAGTCGCCGCTCTATACAATCTTTAGACCCAGAAATGGGCGTGGAGAATATATAGTGTTGGCGGCAGAAGATTACAGTTATGTATTATAAAAAATACTGACCTGTACATACCCAGACAAGGATTTGGAACCGAATAGCATTAAGTTAAAAAGACTGATGTACTTCAAACTTATTATGTACAAACTAAAGAAAAAATATCCTTGAATAAAAGTGAGATCTGTACGTAAATAACACATTCCATCTAATTGGAATATAGTGTTTGGGATCAGCATAAGCATTTGTTTAGTTTTGGTGACACAAAGGCTCTGAAGATATCCCCGGATTACCACTGAACCAGGTAATATGCTTAACTTCCACAACTTTAAAATTCTATTACTACCCAGGTTGTAATATGAGGTTTCCCATGTGTTTACTTTACATAGGCATTGTGCTGGAAGTACATATTTCTGTGGATATTGCATTCGACCATAACAAGTAGAAGACTTATAGTTGATGTCTTTTCACATCTTTTCTTGAATGCAGCCAGCTGCTGCGCAATATTGATCTAGGCCAACTCTAGCTGCGCATCCAGTGAAACTGCGCATTGGTGGAAAAATTACCAGATGCGGCAATAAAGAACGTGCAGATCCACCATATTGTAGACCCATATTAGTGTACCTGAATGCAAAGACCTGAGAACCACTTTGCTTTACATTAGCGCGCCCGGTAATACATTTGCTGAGAATTGTTGTTAACACACTGTTCCTCAGCCTAATTCTTATCAATGCATTGGTTTAGGTCCAGCATGTGTAACATCGCAGTTCATAAATTAATAATAATACATCTTTTTTTCCTTCGATTAGCTTTAAATGCATAGAGCTTGCGGTTAGCTTAAGATAAAGCGTCCTAAAAGGATAGGATTGAGAGTACAATTAAATGCAGTATGCAAATTATGTTACTCAACATTCTCAATGCGCAGCACTCAACATTGGCTTTGTTGGTCTGCTGTGTTGGATATAAAAAAGAGCTTGAAGTCCCTTTGAAGAGGGCTTACTCAATAAGAAAGCAACTTGTAGCCATGCACTTTACCAACATTCTTCTATCCGCCTCCCTTGTGGTTGCTGGTCTGTTTGCCTCTCATGCTGAAGCATGCATCACTGCAGAGACTGATCTAGATGGACGCTCTGCTCCTAAATCCAGTGCTTCCCGAACTACCAATGTTTACAAGACTGGGGCATGCATCAATGGTTAGTTTTTGCTCAATGACCAGCCTGAATGCGCAATATGATTGCTGATACATTTTTTTAGTTAAATGCCAGACAACCGGTGATACTCTTTACGGTACCAACATCTGGGATTACGGTACGGTGAATGTTTAGCTGCATACATGATAATCTATTGTCTAAATGAACCGCCATGTCTCACTTACATTATTAGATGGAAAATATTACCTTCCTGATGCATATGTGAAGACTGGATATTCTTCCTTTGACCCCAATATTCCTGTGAGTAACAGATAACCTGGAATTAAAATAGAATATGATCAGTCATTAACAGTGTTTGCTTCAGAGATGTAGCACATCTGGTGGTGGCGGATCCGGCGGTGGCTGTGGTGGACACATGAATCAGGTTGGTCTTACCTTCCTTGAGCAACATGAGGGCTGGTCTGCTACTATCTATAATGATGGTGCTGGCCATCCTACCATTGGATATGGCCACAACTGTGATGCGTAAATACCTCTTTTCATCTCGGTCAGAGTCAATTGTGAAAATAAGACTAATGATTGATTTATAGCGACTCCCAACACTGCAAACAGCTTAGTCCACCTATTACCAAGGCAGAAGGTCAAAAGCTGCTTCAACAAGATCTGGCTGGTTTTGAAAAGACTGTTTGCAACGCAGTTAAAACTCAAAACTGCCCTCTGAATTGCAATCAATTTAATGCACTTGTGAGCTTCACCTATAATGTTGGCTCTGGCGGTTTCCTAGGAAGCAAAATCTACGAGCACATGGCCAACCGCGACTATCAGGTATGACATTGTCCTATACGCGGGTTACTTTCGTCACCATATATCTAACATATACTCTCACAGGGCATCTACAACTTGTTCCCTCAAGAGTACCTCAATGGCGGTACCCTTCTTAGCCGCCGCAAAGCTGAAGCTGCGCTCTTCAACACTGCCACTAGCACCAGCTCTGGATGTTAAACTGAGCATCGGTAGAATCAGTTGAGAATCAAATTATGACAAATCTTGTATTAAACAGAATACTGTTAAACAAATCAAATAAAAACAGATTTTAAAACACCATGTTCAACAAAATTTTGGCACTGTCGTTTAGCTAAAATTGAGCATTTTATTTATTATATTTTATATGCAGGCGCTCTATCTAGCTAGCAAAAGCATGCATACTAATTGAATTTATGCGTTTTTGACATTGGTTTCCAAGAAGGCAAGTATATCTTGAGAGATCTCCTCGAGATGACTTTCCAAAGCAAAGTGGCCAGTATCATATAGCTTAACAATAGCCTCAGAGTTATCCTGCTTGAAAGCTTCAGCACCCGGAGGAATGAAGATAGGATCATTTTTACCCCAAACGGCAAGTACTGGAACCTTTTTGGATTTGAGATATGCTTGAAATTGAGGATACAGTTCCACATTTGTTCTGTAGTCATAGAACAGATCAAGCTGAATTTCGTTGTTGCCAGGCCTATCTAGAAGAGCCTGATCCAAGTAATATGCTTCGGGTTGAATCTTGCTTGCTCGATCTTCGGACACGCCGCCAAAGTACTGTGACTTGGTAACGTCCATTGTGAAGAAAGGTCTGAGAGCATCGCGATTTTCCTTTGTGTTGTCCTTCCAGTACTTTTTGAGAGGCTCCCAGAAGCCTCCCAAACCCACTTCATAGGCGTTTCCGTTTTGTGAGATAATGCCAGTAATAGTCAGATCAGGTCGGGTCAAAGCAAGTCTGAAAGCGGTTGGCGCACCATAATCAAATATGTAGACCGCGAACTTTGTAATCTTCAGAGCAGAGAGAAACTCCCCAATAGTGTTGGCTATATTTTCAAAAGTGTACTTGTAGTTTCTTTCATCGGGAACGTCGGTGAAGCCAAAGCCAGGTAGATCAGGAGCAACAACATGATACTTCTCGGCCAGGATAGGAATCAAATTTCTGTACTGATGTGATGAAGAAGGAAATCCGTGGAGAAGGACAACGTGAGGTGCGCTCGCGTTGCCAGCTTCTCTGTAAAATACGTCGACACCATCGACAGCTATGCGTTGAATAGAAGTAGTCATTTTGGAAGTTGTTAAAATAAGTGAGTTGTTTGTTGTTTGTTATTGAAAGTGGATCTGGCCGACTTTATACTTTTTGGATTTGCATTGTGGGACAACGGGTAAAACTTTTCAACTCAGGCATTAATAATGGGCTGTATGTTTGTAATTCCTAATGTGGATCTGGGAATGTCATAAACATCGTTCTGAACTACTTTTATATCAGTGCCTTATGAATCGAAAAAACTTTCAGCTCCCATGGTCTATATATTACTTCGAGATTATGCTATAGTTTGACTCCATTCCCACCTCGATCAGCGACCACATTGTCAATCTTGTTCTCGGCGGAGATTCAATTTTACTCAGACTACCTGGCTCGAGCGCCTGGATCAAATTCGCACTTTGACGAGTAATGGAGTGTTTTACCTCGATTTTATCTGAATAAAGTGTTAAAAGTCTTTAAAAATATATTTTTCAAGTGATTGGTCTTGCTAACATTTGAAATTTCAAGGTTGGTCTAGTGTAATCGTCTGCGAACTCATGTTGAAGTGGACTGGGCATTATTAATAATGGTAATATGGTGACTGCTCAATGTCTACTTGCGACTGTCATTCCCTTGTCGGCGAAATTAAATTATCAGATCATTGACGTCGTTGCTCAATGTTTGATTATAAATGGTTGAATTAAACCACCAAAGCCTTGTCTGAAAGAGTTTTCATTATTAATACCTTAGCTACAATTGATTTCTTGATACTCATATATGTTGTTAACAAAACACTCTTGGCAGTTAACAACAGTTGTTTACATATATGAGATAACTTAAGGATCTCAGTTACACGTGGAAGAAATAGTGACCAAATTGGCATTTATGTGTATGAATAATACTGTATGAAAGGCTATTAATGAAGAATGGGGCGATGAAAAAAGAGGAGCTTGATAGGTTGATCTAGTTGATGGTATCTCATTTGCAAATTTTCAAATATGATTCTAACTATACATCGACCTGGCCACTGATAGCAAAAACAAAGAAAAGAACCCATGCCACTAGCAAGCAGACGATGAAAGCGCCGATGTAAACATAATTGAGAATGCCGCTCGTGACATTAACATATGGATCCTCTCCTTGTTTAGTAAGGAGTAACTGTTGATCGTTGATTTCTTGCATTTTCTGAACGCGCTTTTGGTGACCAGCTTCCAATAAATTGCCCAGATACATTCTTTGTGACAACCATAGAAGCGCGATAAGCAGGAATCCGATGCAAGATAGTACAATGAACAAAATCATGACGCCAGTGTATGCTTGCCCGGCAGTATTGTCTTGCACTACTCCCACAACAATATCCAAAATGGAAGTACCAACATTGTTTGAACTTTTGTACAATCCCAAGCCTGTACCAATATAGTCGGAGGGTAGTATCATGCCGATAGAGGTGATCATACTAATAGGTCCAAATGCAAGTGAGATGCTATAAAACACCATTCCAACGACGGCATTGACATACGTCCATCCCAACAAGGCGCAACTCAATATAAGAAACACGGCCGATACCAGTACTGCAAAGAATATCATCAGATCTCGTGTCTAACTCTAAGAATCAATCGAACAGAACTTACGTATGATTATGCGCTTGCCAAAATAGTCCATGAAGATTCCAAGCACAGGGGTGGCGACAATTGGGACGACCAAGGATGCACTGGCAGTATAGGCAGCTAGAACCTGAGTTGTGCCAAAATGAACCTGTACAAGGTCGGTACTGATGGTCTGGAAAGATGACCATACGGCGGCAAATATGAACTCAATGAGGATGATGTGCCAGTAATAGACGGGAAACTTGGTGATAGATCTCCAATTGAAGGATTTTTTGGCTTTCAATTCCATGACCTCACGTTTAGTGACGACCTGGCCCCTCAAGTGCCTAACCACCAAGGCGTAAATGACATTCATGAACACGGAGAAAGCGCAAATGATAAATGAAAGCCAAAACGACCATACCCAGTTTCCTGTATCGTGGACTATAGCGCCGGCAGCAATTGTACCTAAGAAGGTAGCCAACCGACTAATGGAAAGCTGCAGTCCAATAGCGATAGACAGGTGCTGAGTACGGAACCATTTTGATAATAGCGATTCTTGCATGGTGACAATCAGCCCGCTGCCAATTCCAAAAATGACCCTACCGACAATCATGAGTGCGAATGACTCAATGTGTGCAGCAATGGCTGTCAATAAACATCCGACAATGACAAAGGCATTAACTGCCAGAGTGCCCCAGGCTGAACCAAAAGCATCAATAAAGAAGCCACCAGCTATAGGAAATATAGTATTGATAATCGAAACCGAAGATGACAACACTCCGTATCTCGTATTGTTGATTTGCAATTTCTAAAAAAGTTATCAGATTCAAGCAACTGCTTTCAGCTAGTAATTGAGGTCTTATGTACGTACCGTTTTAATGCTTGATTTCATTGCCGATATGGCACTTTGTGAGAAATGAGAGCCGACTGATCATTTGAGCAACTTTTACTTTAAAATCACTATCAATCCAGAAACTTATGTTATTTCTCTCTTACTTGGTAGCATCAGAGCTGTTATGAGAGCCACGAGCTTGTACTGCCATGGAGCAGTGGCCAGCAAGGCATCTGTTTGTTTCTCCTCTTTCGAGTCTACATCTGTTTTTACTTCTTCTGAATCTGGGATGTGTCTCTCCTTATCACTTTCTTCCAATGAAGAATGCGGCTTCTCGGTAGGATATGGCTCGGTCATTTGTGGATAAGTAGAAGACCAAGCTCGTATCGAATGCCAGGAACGAAAAGGAGTTTCATTATCAGATTCTGACATTGAAATGAGTGGCGGGCGTAAACTTTATCAGATTATTTTTGTTGACTTCTTGGTTTGCTTTTATAAACTATTTTCACTTTAACGAGAATTTCAAAGTGAAAAAGGTAGACGCCACGGGAAGGAAAAGGCAAAATTAGCATTTTATTATTGCTTCTCTAGGATGAATCATGATCCCACACTGCCTAATTGCATATACGGCATTTGGTAGACACTCATCAAAATTGGAATTCTAAACCCCCGGGTTATGCGGTATTCGGTAAACCAATAAAATATGAAGACCGACTGCTACTAATAGAACATGACTGCCTATAGCAATGTACACGGCTATGTGGCCATCATGAAATTCAGTAGAATCAGATCCTACTGCATCGATCTCTTCTTTATTCTAGCGAGAAGGACTTCTAGACTAACAACAGGAACAGCCCATAAAACCTTCACATCTTGGTCTGATTCGGCTTTTACTTTGGGACTAGTAGTACGAACTCTTCTGCTTCTTTTTTGCAACGGATACACATCAGAGGTTAATGGCTGCATATATTGCAAAATGGACGTTTGCTATATATTAGAGGCAACTGTGAGACAGCGTTGACGCAACCAGCTTAATGACGAGTATGATCTTACTTTAAAACCACGGCTCTCGAGATTGAGATTAGGGCATTCTAGAAACTGCAATAATCTTTCGACCAGCCGGTCTTTCGTCAAATGGACCGGTAAGGAAAAAATTCTACATACTTCCATGATGAGTGAATGGGTACGTCTGAGTAAAGTTGCTCTGAATGCCTGGAAAAGCAAGTCATATCAATATTTCGCTGTTGCCCGGCCAGATATCATACCAACATCTATCGTACCCTGTTGGAAGTGAACTCCCAACCCTTGAAAGCCAAGATGTTTGCAATTAAACGAGCTCCAATATCACTTCTCGCGAACAAGATCTGATGCAAAGCTTGCTGCGTCTTTGCTGGCGAATTTTCGACCCGCTTTTTAACTGTGAAAATTTAATGGTAAAAAAAAAGCTGTTACACCTGTGCACGACCCGACGAGGCAGATACCCTGCCGGGATAAGTCATTTTTTACCTCCTGGTAAATCTCGTAGACAGATGCCACGACCGTTAGGTATTTCTGTAGGCTGTAACACACCTTTCTCCTGTATTCTCAGCTTGATGGGTAGCTTTTGGACGCGCCCGAAACGAGTTATAGTCGGTAGCGGACTAACATCGCCGCGAACGCGCTTGGAATAGACTTTCTCCTGCGCCATGACCAGTAATGGAGCTTGGAATGGCGAATCTCGGTACAAATGTAGTAGTGTAAATAGCAAGTAGGTGTAGAATGTCGAAAGAACGTGATTACACCGAGATTCAGTTTATTTGACAGAGGTGGGTTTGTTTCGAGGCCCTTACAGCATCTGCATCTCCGACAGTATTCCCCTGAAGCAGCAACTTCTAATGAGAAATGATCTGCGTCGCAATCCTATCTGTTGGGCGATATCGTCTAGGATTTACGGCTTGCATCATGCTACTTGGATAAGATATGCGGGCAACTAAGGATGGCAAGCTGTGGTGTGAGTAAACCAGATGAAAATACTTGTATATAAGCTGACATTGACAATAAGAATGTGTTATAATATTGGTACAGAAATATGGTAGCATGAAACAAGTAGTCGACATAGCGCTAACGCAGAAAGTTTGTCGAGGGCATTTTGATTTATGACGGCTTAGCATCCTTTTTTGTGAATATCTTGTAGTTATCACAAAACATTTGCCCACTACTTATGATTGCTCTCAGTTTTGACACACTACATCAAGCGAGATTCCTTACTGGTCAGTGAGCGCAGTGTTTGCTTGAGGAACATCTCGGGCCGCCGCGTTGTACAACCATTTCCATGTATAGACATATGTAATATACCTGATCGAATCAGCATCACCCCCTGTCTAAGTCTGGTAATATGTCCAAAACACTCCAATGGTAAAAAAACTCGATTGACATATATAAGTAAATCCATATCGTTCGGATAAGATTAATGTTGGTCTCACATGGCATGTGAAGTCTGTTTGCTCACCCATACAGTCTGGCTCCTCCAGTATATTGACGACATGGAGAGAAGTACTGTGATTGATTACTTTCATTGATAAGTTACAGAAAAGTTGAACATACAATCAATCTTTTCACATGTGGGTAAAGGATGTTGTCTACATAAAATCCATTACCGTTTATTTTTTCAACTGAGCATAAATTAAATCTAGGCACCAACACTTGCCCGTGTTTAATCCTAAGTGATCCATCCAACAACCAAGTTATACCACTCACCTCTCTCAAATCATACCGCAGAAAGTAATTTTTCACATCCCAAACGATATGTTTTCCCTCTCATTAGCACTACAGACCGGTGGCATCCTTGTGTGAGAATGGAGTTTGCCTGCGGTGACGAAGGTGTGGTGAAGGAGGAGGGTGAAAACATTCCGCTTTGAACTCCGACCAAGTCGTCGACAACAGCGAATTCCCTTTGCTGGCCTTGTTATCATCATCAACCTTTTTACCATCTTTGCATTTCGTCATGTCCCTCCTTGTCAATGATCCCGACTTGGCCGCCGTCTACGATGATGTTCGAGACGACAAGTCCGAAACCAACTGGGTTTTCTTTGGTTTAGCCTCTGGAAAGCCAGATCGCTTGCAAGTGTCAGGCAAAGGATCAGGCGGTCTCTCTGAATTCGTACAACAGCTGCAGGCCGACACTGCTGGATGGGGATATGTCCGTATGAACATGAGTAATGACGAGTAAGTTTGATTGTTTCTCCCCATGAAAATAGATGTGGTTTTTAGGACGGCGATCCTAAAAAAAAAAAAAAAAAACCTTTGGTTGTTTTGTTCAGGTACTCGCAAAGAGTCAAATTCGTTCTCGTGCCCTGGTGCGGAGAGGCTGTGGGTGTCATGAAGCGCGCTCGTCTAAGCATCCAGATCTCCGAAGTCAAGAACGTTGTCCGCAGTTACCACATTGAGGTCCCTGCCTCGCATGTCCACGATCTAGATGAGGCTGATATTCTCACTCGTTTGCGAAAAGCAGGAGGTGCCAATTACGATAGACAAACCAGCGCATACTAAATTAACAATATCAACGTACATATTAAACAAAAACTAACAAAAAAGAGAAAATGTGTGTTTTTTTAAAAAAAAAAAAGAAAAGGGCTGTGTAGATTCGCATTTATATACAATGGCCAGTCGATGGTAACATTGGCGCGATGACCCCAAACAAAACAATCATTGGAAATACATAGGTGGTTTTTATAATGAGGATGATCTACTGTCTACAGGAGGATTATTGAGAATGGTCGAGGCACCAAAAACAATGATGGATGCTACTGCATTGGCTGTGTCAGGGTCATGTGTAAGCATTGAACTAAAATTGTGTCTATCAGGGAGGCTTTCTGATTTGTTTAGCACATGCTCTACGTTATGAAGGACTGTGGAGGTTTGTCGCAGCAGCGCGTTAATGTCTTCGGCTTCTTTTCTCAATTGTTCTCGTTTTGATTGCAATGTCTCCAACGCTACCGTCTCTTCGGATGTACCATGGGCTGGCATTCGATTATCATCCTTGTATCGGTCTATTATAGAGCTGATAGCCGGAAGAGTGGTTTCTTGATTTGTTACAGGTGGTTGTTGTGCATGGTTTTGTTCAGCAATGACTGTATTTCGTCGAGTGTATTCTGGAGAAGCTGTCGGGTCCAGTTGATGGTATGAAAATGTGCTTTCACTTGACTGATTACTATGGCCAGCATTGTAACCAAAATATTCTCGTGTTGCAATAGGCTCATATGCTGAGGACGAATCCACAGGAGGGCCAAGGTGACTAGGCTGGGCTGTTCGTTTTCGACGTTTAATAACGGCTTTTTTCATGGTGATCGGTCGGTGTATGTGATGTAGTTTATAATATAATCCACATGCATTACAAATAGTATTTCCACTTTCATCACGTCGCCATAACGGTGTGTTCGTGGTGCCACAGTTATGACACTTGAGTTCGACTACTCGAGCTGAAAATCGAAAGTGCTGCTCACAAGCTTGGCAATCATCGCAGTCTGCTTTGGACGAAGATGGTCTGCCGTCAGAGCTCTGACTCGTACTGTGTCTCCGTTGGCAATCTGGGCATGCTGTATTAACACTAGAACCGTCTTGCATCGGTATCCGCTGGTTGGGTTGGTTTGACATAGCTTCTGGAATTTTTGACATGATGAGTTTTTAACCGAGCGTAGGAGTTGTAGCGCTGATTACGAAAAAAAGCCGATGAAATATAATTGCTGAGGGTAATGGCTGTTGTTGATTAGATATGCACAAAGAAAGTACGATAAAACTATGGTACAGGCAAAGTGAAATATACTCCATAGGCTGAATCAAAGCGTGATACGCAAAGATAACAGCTTCCGGGTCTAAGCTTATGGGCCAGCCAGGCTGATAAGATAATGAGAAATGGTGGCCAAAATGGTTGCTTCAAATTTGGCCCCTTCAAACGAGATAAGGAAATTTTCGATTGTCTCCGACCACCTGTTTGGTCAGAATCTACGCCCATCCAACAATAATACCGTGGAAAAGTTGCATATTATCTACCTTAAGGGTTCAACTGTTAACACAGCCTTGCGAACCGATAAACGTTTTTCCTACGATACAGAATTGCGATAATTCTCGATGGGGTAATATACATTTTGTTATTATCTAGTGAAAGGGGTTGCACACGGAAAGTCACATTGCACGCTATGGGGCATTTATTGTATGCATATTATTAGCTACTATCAGCTACCTCGCATATTGGTATTCTGAATAGCGTATTGGAATGATTTCTGAAAACTGTTGCGGTATTATCGTTATGTGGTTTATGACGTGCATGCTTTTTGAATTATAGTACAAGTGCTTCGAGCATAGCCATGCGTGATGAGACGGTATTGCTCTCTTTGTTATGGGTATGGGCCTGGCTATTGGTAATACAATCGGTAATGCTTAGACTTGGCCATGGTTAATTGCTCACCCTATACATCAGTCTTTAAAGTGCGATTCGCTTTTTTCTTTGGCTGCGGTGCTGTGAATGCACATTGTTAGGTAAAATAGGGTTTGCTTGCTGCTATCAGTAGAATATCCACTTACCATGATCATTTTCTCGCACATAAAACTTTCGTAACAAAATAATGGCATCTTCTCGCCTATGCCCCCCTTCAGCTTGGTACGACCATGATCGTGGATTTACGAGTCTATCGCTGATGATACGTGTTAAAATCTTGCCATGAGAGTTGTGCAAAGCAACAAGGATGGATATCTTACTCGTTGTGGACATTCAGCACAGAACCATTGCCACCAAACTTTTCGTTTCCGCACCCAAAAAATACTTTACGAATGGCTAAATGCGGTATTTTGTTATTAATATGGTAGTACGTTGCATGGGGAGTTATGGACATACCCATTTGCCGAAGAGCGGAAGCGCACATGATACAAGGCTCCACTGTGACATAGAGATCAGTATCCTTGAACACGGACGCATCGTGCGTGAGTAGAATCTCATCAATAGCTTCAATTTCAGCATGCCGAGTAGCCTACAAATAGTAGAAAAACATGTGGAGTCAATTGGGTGTCTGCACTCGCCACGAGATGGCCTACTCTCTACCGTACGTTAAGCGAGGCGTTTGGTCTATTGCCTCCGCGTGCCAAAACTTGGCCGTCTTTCACAAACACACATCCCACCGGAACTTCCTTGGCTCGGTACGCTTCGTGTGCTGCTTCCATGGCGAGTTCCATGAATTGAGGATCGTAAACGGCCATGTTGAATTGACAAGGCCCTGTCAAGCACTTGTCAACTGTAAAATTTAAAAACGCAGCAGCTTTGCCGTGACTGGAAAATTTTCCCCATTGCTGATCAGAACTGGTCTGTGATCAACCAAAAATCTCAATGTACAGGACAGGTCCAAGGTAGATTAGATTACACGTTTTCATCAACGCAATTGAAAGATCTAGTAAACTAACTGATGCCTGTAGATATCCGTCGTCAGCCAAAAAAGCTGCGCCAACCACGCAATGCCAGAAATGTTTAGAGTACGGTCACTGGGTAAGTCTCCAACCTCACAACCTCTAATCCACGCCCATGGTCATTGTACAAAGACGCTAATCAACGCATCCCTTATAGACATATGAGTGCAAAAAGCCAGCTAGTTACAAAGCTCGACCAAGTCGTACTCAGCAACTCAAGAAGCCCCTTAAACTTGCTGAACCTGAACTCCCCGACGAGTTTTTAAACAAGTGAGTTCATATGGTTGGATATGTAATTATGGTCAAGCTGCATTTAACTCACGCACATTTCAGGAAAGGATTGGCTGAAAAGATATTAGCAGATAAGCGGAAAGAAAAGGATAAGCGCAGGCGAAGAAGGTATATTTTATATGCAAGCTATTGAATGTTAAAGGCGCTGTACTGGATTCTAACCAAGAAATTTATATGGATTGATAGATCTCCTAGCACCTCAAGTTCTGGGTCCTCCTCTGGGTCTGAGTCAGACTCATCCTCAGGTTCTTCTTCTGGTTCATCCTCAGGATCGAGTTCAGGGTCAGAGTCGGATAGTGATTCGGATAGTGGTTCGGATCGGCCAAGACGTTCACGGGCTAAACGATCTCGCTCTAAGTCGTCAAGTTCCGAGTCAAGAAGCCCACCAAGACGCTCAAGATCCAGGCGATCCCGCTCTTACTCATCCAGCTCCCGATCAGACAGCGAGTCTGGGTTAGACTCGTCTTCATCGTCCTCATCACGAAAGCGACCCAGTAAGAGACAACGTTAAAATAAAAAATGGAATGACCAATGAGAATGCAAGAGTTTTGCTAGTGGATTGCCTTGGGCGATATGAACAATTATAAAAACAAAAATGTACGAATGAAGGAAACGTGAAAAGGCAGTAGTGCACAGCAGTAATGCCGAGTTCTGTGGTAACGTGTTCACAGCCTTCTTAAGTGCCCAAACCGGCTCTCTTTCTTCTTATCACGGCTTCTATTGGTGTCGTGATGCCCTTGTTTTCTGATCCCAAACTATCACCTTCTTTCCAACTAATATAATAAAAAAAAAGAAAAAAAAAAAAAGAAAGAAACATTCGTTATTAGTATGTCCATTGATGCTATATTTCGCTAAATCAAAAGCGCTTACCCCATGGCTGCCAGCATTCTATGACCAACGTTGGTGGTATTGATTGGTGCGGCCTCACTTCCCACAACAGTGCCATGAATCGGCGCGGCAAACTGCTGTGATCGACCAGCACCACCACCGCTACCACCACCTTGTCCTCCTCCTCCTCCTCTTTCGCCACGCTTGGGTTTGTTTTGCCTGGTGACAAATTTAACACTGCGTGATTTCGTTCGCGACTGTTTCACACCGACAGACCTTGGCACGTTTCTGGTAGTCACTTGAGCTGACGATTTAAGTAGGTTAGCTTGAGCTTGTGCTAAGAAATCATCTATAGCGCTCCGATCGTCAGGTATATTGGTTGTCCTGGCTCTGTGCAAAACGAACTTTGTTCTTGATCGGCCCATCTGTTGCTGTTGCGCTACCAGCCCATAGCATGAAGCCAAATTCATGAAATACGGGTTGGACATGTCTGAGACGGAAGGGAAACTGACTGAGATCAAATCCGTATTGGATATGAAGTCGCGGAACGACTTGTCAAGCTGATACAAGTTGATATGCGGATTGGATCGCAGACTAAGCTTAGGGTCATCGATAAATGCAGTAGCATCATCCCTGATAGGCGGATCAATGTTCTTTTGTCGACGCATGCGTGCTCGCAAACCTGGTACATGTAGTTAGCACAATGCTCTATTTGAAAACGTCATTTTGCGTCATGAATGCTGAACTTACCATTATGAAAGGACGGAGGTACATCATCAAAAGTGCCTTTTAGGATGCGTTTCAAGGTCTTATGGTCATCAGGGTGTTGAGTGCCAGGATCAGGAAGATCCCAAGCGTTGTAACCTTCGAATAGAGAGCCACCGCTGTCGTCGTCTGAGCCGATTGGATTTTCCAATCCGTGAAGCTCATCATCATAGCCATCCACAGATAATTGTTCATCAGTATCCGAGGATATCCATATAGGAGACGCATCTTCAACATCATTAGCAAAAAACGCATGATCGCCCATGTCATCTTCGCTATCCTCTCCATCGATATTCTGAAGGTAATCCAAAGAAACATCCATATCACTACCATCTGAAGATGCGATGAGTTGACTGTCACCACGTCTGCCTGACCGCTTGGCTTGTTTTCGTTGCTTTCGGCCCAGCTTTCGAGTAGTTCGGTTATCATGCTTCGGAGTCATGCCCAATTTCACAACATCGGCCGACCGAGCAAACTCTGTTCGATCACGGGTATTTTTTAAGCGACTGGGTTCGTCTGTGTCAGTCTTTTGAACAACTTGATATTCAGGTACGGTGTTTGATAATTGGTTGCTGCCTTCGGTGTCTAGCGTCCATTGGATGCCTTCCATGGTTGTTTCGGTGGCTGTGGCTGAGGTTGTAACCTGTGAAGCCGAATCAATGACAGCAGTGGTGTTGTAAGCTAATGCGCCACCCCAACCGATAGAAAAGTTATTTGCCTCGTATTTTGCCGGCGCTGGCTGACTAAGTGCCGTTCCCAATGCATCTCCGTCTAACCATTCGAATCGTTGATCCAAGGTATCTACAAGAAAATGCCAATAATTAGAAATTTTTTAGGATGAGATGTGATTAATCATATTGATATATTACCTGGCAGCGAGTACGAGTCAGATTGATCGCCGTCGTCTGAGTCCAAGTCTTCAAATTGATGGTGCAAGTCAGATATTTTCATTCCTCGCTGGCCAGTATCTGTACAAAAGCGGATTAGCTACGGTGACGGCCAGACGATCAGCTCATTCCATTGAACTGTTGGTACTTACTCTGCTTGCGGAAGGGTTGCTGGGATCTCGGCTTTCCTGCCACTTTGTTTAAAACTTTCGACATGACAGGATCATAATTTCCTCGTTTTCCAGCTGATGGTTTGAAGTTGCGTTCTGATCTCGGGTTGATGCCCAAACCTCGGCGTTGCTGGTTCTTATTGGTCTTGAACCTTGCTTTGCCGTGTGCCATTAGGGGTCGAGTGCAAAAAGATCAGTGCTCGCAGTAAAAAAGCCTGAACAAACTATGTGACTGTTTAAAACCTTGCATCCAAAAGCGTAAGTTTGATTGTGGCAGCAGCAGCTCGATGGTTTTCTGTAGGGACTGACTGCCTGTAAAAGTAATGATATAAAGCACATACATTTTCCAACATGATACAAAACTGGTGTTTATTATGGGTAGTTATATATGTCTCAAGCTGTTTTCGTCAGCACTAGCATTAGTATTCTGTGACTCTGTTGCTCTGTGGGTCGACTGCTACCAAGGAGCATTAAGCCAGTCGTCAGCTTCATTGTATCCACATTGGGCTATTTCTATCTTCCTCATATTTTTACCTTTATTATTCTATTATTTTTTTAACCATTTATTTTCCTACGGTTGACCAACACTCAATACTATCCACAAATAACACTGGTCAATATGGACCATTTGTCACAGCCAAAATTGGCAGCAGAGCTGAAAACCAAAAAATTAGGAAAATCGACGTCACGCAGTTGGGGCCGCGCAACGCAATTTATGGCCGCGTAAGGCCCAGCCAGCTAGCCTCGCGTGAAAAGATCCCAGCTCTTTAGCTTTTGTTCAAACAATGAGTCGAGGTTCAAGCGCAGGTTACGATAGACATTTGACCATTTTCTCTCCAGAAGGTCGCCTGTACCAAGTTGGTAAGTTTGCCCACGCAAGGAGTCCACCTCTACCAATGGCTTGAATAGTACCCCTGACTCAGTTGATTCAATCACCAATAGAATACGCATTCAAAGCCATTAGCAATGCCGGAATTACATCTATGGGCGTTCGTGGAAGAGACGGGTGTGCGATTGTCACCCAAAAGAAGATCCCTGTATGTAGATACGCCGTAGCGAGAGTGACAACCTGCGAATGCAAAAGTGTAACCTGCCAGCATTTTTACTAATCCATCTTTTACCTTTGCTCCACAGGACAAGTTGCTCGACCCTGATACCGTTACCCACATCTTTGCATTGACTCCCAGCATTGGCTGTGTTGTCACTGGAATGATTGCCGATGCTCGCGTTCAAGTCACCCTTGCTCGTCAAAAGGCTGCAGAGTTTCGATACAAGTATGGATATGAGATGCCCACTGATATGCTCGCCAAGGCTATTGCCAACAGCAACCAAGTGGCAACTCAGGAGGCGAGATTCCGACCACTTGGCTGTTCTATAATTTTGATCGGTCATGATGATGAGCGTGGTCCACAGCTGTTCAAGTGTGATCCAGCAGGTTATTATGTCGGCTATCGTGCTACTGCTGCTGGTGCCAAGCAGCAAGAGGCATTGAACCATCTCGAGAAGAAGCTCAAGAAAGAACCACAGCTAGACATGAACGACACTGTTGAGGTACGGTGTGATCGATGCCTAAAGCTCTGTATTTGATATGTGTATTAATGCAAACACCCCCCCCCATTCTTTTGCAGCTTGCGATAACGACTCTTTCAACAGTCCTTGCTGCTGATTTCAAGGCTACGGAGATTGAAGTGGGTATTGTTGAGAAGGACACCAATCGTTTCCGAAAGCTTTCCGTGGAAGAGATTGAAGACAGTCTGCAGAGAATTGTTGATCGCGATTAAAGGAAAGGAAATTGTATAGTGCTCACCCATCCCCCCGTTACCAATAAAATATTGTTTCTTGAATGGAAGAGAGAGAGTGTGTGTGTGGCGATGCGATGCGATGCGATGCGATAGAATGCATACTGGCCATGATGTACACGTGTAGTATGATAGCAACAGCTGTATTTGGGTTGAAATAGTGCTTTGCTTAGCAGAAATGCCTGGCAAGCTGTAATAAAGCTTTTTGCTCGCCGCCAACCGTAAAAAATTAATTACGCTGGAAAATTTTCTTTTGTTGCTCTACTGACATGCTCTAAGAGATTGACATGATCGTGACCACTCGACTGCTATGGTTATCGCACTGCTCAAGGGTGCTTGGAGCAACTCGAAAGTCTGCTCAGGGTCCTGCATTCTCAGTCATTCGAGCTCGTCTGCTAACCACTGATTCGTCAAACTTTGAGAGCCTTGGCCTTAGCAAAGCAACAGCCCAGCGACTGACCACAGCGTTCAACATAAGCGAGCCAACAGCCATGCAGCGTCAATTAATTCCCGCCATTGTGTCCGGAAAAGATGTGTTGCTCAAAGACATCACAGGAACAGGCAAATCATTCGCCATTGCCACAGCGCTAGTGGATATACGTGAGCCAGCCTTGTACGTTGTGCCTAATCGAGAACTAGCACTCCAGATAAGCGGCTGGGTAGAGAAATTAACACCAGACTCACCTGCCCAATTGGTTATTGCTGGTGAAGAACATCATACAGACCATTCGAACTCACCTTTGACCATTGGCACCGCGTCCACCATGTGGTCGCTTGTCCAAAATGGACAATGGGAGAACAAACGTTGGAAAGCAGTTGTAGTGGACGAAGCGGACCAGGCATTTCGACTGCCCGGACGGTATGCGCACTGGAAGAAACGATGGAATCGAAAGGCGCATCCCAAACCTGCGGAATTAGTGTTGGAGACCATCATGACGGCTCAAGCCAGCAAACCCCAGGTCATCATGTCATCGGCTACTATGAATCGGCCACTGCGTCACTGGCTCATGGAGAAACAGTGGATAAAGGATGCTGTATACATCAATGGGCTGTCACCAGCATCAGCCGGTGTCCAACACCATTGCCTTATTGTATCCTCTGACCAAGTTCGCAATATCCAAACTCAAATTGATGACGAAGTCGTGGTGGGGGATGTTGCTACGGATCAAGACATAGATGAAAGCATGATGGAGTGCTTGGAGACGCTGTGCAGTATAGAGCCAGTCAAGCAAGGCATTATCTTTGTACCCAACGATGGCAGCTTCAGCCAAGTAATGTCTAAGCTTCATGAATGTGACATTGATGCCATCCCTCTGTACGAGTCGATAGCCCATGGCACGCAGGCGCAATTCTATGTTGCCACTGCCATGACAGGAAGAGGCATTGACTTGCCTAATATATCCCATGTATTCATTGTCGGGCTCTCAAAAACCATTGACGACTATATGCATATGGCCGGACGGCTGGGACGGCTTGGTCAAGCGACAGACACGGCCAAAGTCATCACCATCGCCAGAGACAGCAAGTACGTGGAAGCCAAAGTCAATAGCATGTTCAAGCTGATGAACACGTCCATTAGCATGTACGCGCATGTGCAATAAGGGTTACTTTTTAGTGCCTTCTGTCGATGACGTATCTGGCAGCTTATTACAGCTTATATTTTTCCTGTCAGGGCTTGCCTGGCTTTTTCAGGCTTTTTCTTCCCCTTCATCTGCCAAACCAAATGACCAACGAATCTCCAGTTCAAACTACTCCTGGCCCCGAGCAAGACCAAGCTTCTCTGCCCCATGGTGGTCTGGCCCGCAGCGAGACGAGTACTTCTACGCTTTTAACGCGTGAACAACAGCTCAAGGCGGAAATCGATAAGCTCAAACGCGAGGAGGAAGAGCTCAAGCAAAAGGACGAACAGATCAAGAAGAACATTGATGTGCTCAGAGAGCAAAAGGAAGCTACTCTTGGTGCAAAGGAGGACTAGAAACCGCGCACTTGCCTATTACTTTTTTTTTTTCACTTTGTTTTGTTGCCTTGGGTTTGATCTCACTCATATGCACACTCTGACACCCACACACACACTGTCGCTCAACTTATTTTGTGGTTTTCTGATCAAATATACCGTTTTTGATTGTCTTTAATTATTTCTCCTTTTTTTTCTTTGGTCGTCATTAAACAGACTCTTGCAACCAGTCATAACACCATTGTTCACATAGCTCTATCATCATGTCTGACCATGCATGTCCGAGTCCCGGCAATACAAACGATGCCCAGTCTTTGCCCTCAGTACCGGTGTGCGAGAGCTGCATCTTTTCGACAAAGCTGACGTTGCACTCGGCAGGCACTACCTTATCTTCCTCTCCATTTATCATGAGTAGTTTTGTACTGAGCAGGTTCTGTAGGTTGTGAATGGTGTCTTGCTTGCGTACCACTTGGTTGATGAATCGCTCGGGTATGTGAGGCGCTTGAGCTTGTAGGTTGAGCGATGTGGCTCGATATCTCAGCAATGATTCGTAATCTGCACAACCGACCAAAGCCACACAAAGACTCAATCTGTTATCTGTACAAACAGAACAAAAAATGGGTTAGTTTGCATGGTGTAAAATTTAGACCAGGTGGTGGCCCACCGCAACATTTTTACCCTTTGAGCTGGCAAGGTAAGCGGAGTGACCACCCAGCGAGAAACCCAAAACTCCATATTGCACGATATGCGACTCGGCATGAGGGAACAAGTAAAACTCAAGTACATCTACCAGCATCGAAACAGTATCGGCTGCAGCTTTTTCCATCGACCACATGTCCATGGCGTGCGACTGGTTGTCATACTCCTGGTCTTTCCACGCCAAGTTCCGATGCTGGTCTACCAGCCGGCGACCGTGGTTGGCGTGATCGAAAGACACCACAAGCAAATATGGTTTGGAGGTGTTGGTTGATTTGGAATTCAGCTGCACTAGCTTCTCATTCACGTCCTTCATTGCTTGAGCCGTGGCTGTGGAAATGTAAAGTATTGAGTTTTCCGTGCCCCGCCTGTATGGTGTGGCCGCTTACAGCGCAAAACTACTTACAAAGTCGTCCGTGCATGGAAAATACTACAGACACCGGACCGTTTTGTTTCCTAGCTCGGTATTGTTCAAGACCATAAACATCAAGGTTGATTCCAGCTACCACAATGGAGGTTGCCATTTGTACAGAAAGTTTGTTTAACGCTGTTCGTGAACCCAGCGAGTCTAAATTCAATGGGTTAGGGCTGGTGAGCTGTAATTGTGCGTTTTCACCATACAGTATTTTGAGATATGGGACAATATAGCAAGCCAAAGCTCACAGTACATGTATCATTTGTCTTTGTCTAATGTGTTCATGCCACCTTACTTTACTACCCCTTTTGTTTCTTCTTTACGGTGAAGAGGTGCCAACTCATGAGGCATTACTACTGACCATTGCCTTTTATGGAAGCTGACAGCCGTATCTAAGCATGGCAAAATTTATCAAAGTTTCTCGGACAGCCGGTCGAAATTTCCCCCAATTAACATTCATATACCCGTCCAATGTCAGAAGACAATGTGCATCGGCCAGAAACGCCGGACCCACAGACGTCTTGGGCATTTCGAAAATTGGCCGACGCAGGGCAGATTACTGTCATGCCATCGCCAAGCGGAGACCACAGTGGAAGATCGTCTGGCGCTGCCACTGGGTCGAATACTCCGTCGAGCCAGGTTATCATGGATCAAAGAGACGGGTAAGGATATTTTGATGGGACAGGCAATTGGCATGGAGATCTATTTCTGTAATAAACGATTGGAACTGACTGGAATTGAATTCTAGCTACTTCGATATGGAGGTTTTTGATCCTACGCAGGTCACAGATCCTCGCTTTCACAGCACACTCCAACATGAAAATCACTTAAGCTCAAACGAACAGCCAGATCCACATCAAGACTCCACTCCCGTTATCCATGTTGACAAGGGATCCAAAACTCCCATCTCCAACAATAGCCGGACCAGCTTTGCCAGTATGGAACCGTCCCACAGCAGCCAATCTCTGCATCCCAACCGAATCCCCCTCAACGATATATCACAACACAATGCTGATCAAAAGGAAAGCCAACCTGCAACGCAACCACCCTGGAAAGACAGACTTTTGGAAAAGATGCATGAAAAGTTCCCTCGCAGAATCGTGCATCGGATCATAAAGGCTACTTTGGCATATGTGACGTGCATCGTGCTGTGCTCCATTGGGGCCGTTGCTCAAGCGCTTGGGCCAGCAGCATACCTTGCCATTACGGGGAGCTTGTTCACGCACCCAGGTAGAACTATGGGCGCTCAAATCGACGCCACCATCACATCCGTGCTAGGTATTGCACTTGCCATATGCTGGGCATTGGCGGGCATGGCAGCGTCCATAGCATATAACCGCGGTTATGAACATGATCTGCCCAACCATCAGGCAGGTGTAGCCATCAATGCCGGATTTTTGATTGTAGGCATCATGTTTGCCCAGATTTTGCGTATGCGGTTCCCCAAATTTCAATTCTTCTCGCTGCAGTTCATGATTGTGCAGATTTTTTGCAACACCAAGCTCATCAATTTAACGGAAATGCAACCAGGTGGAGTGTTGAATTTTGGTATTCCGTTGATGTTGGGTGCTGGTGTGTCACTATTCTACAACTTGATTCTGTGGCGAGAAACCGCCGTTGATGGTCTGGGCCGTGCGCTACTGGATACCGTCAAAGGTAGCCAAGAAATGCTCAAACTCATCACTGATCAATTTGAACTCGAGTTTGAGACGGCCGATATAGACGTGGATGGTGTCAACACCGCTGCAGGCAAAATGAGAGCAGGTTATACCAAAATCATGACGGCGTATAGAGATTCAAAGTACGAGCTATCGCACGCCTACATCTCGCCTATCAAGGCTAAGCCCATCTACAAGTCGCTGAACAGTCTAACCAAGCATCTGGGTATTCTGGGTGCTAGTTTTCGAAGCGAGAAGGCATTGTTTGAGGCAGCACTCAAGACGTACGATGAGGAGTCGGACAGTGACGACGATGTAACGTGGCGAGCCACTGCGGCCACCAATGCACATTTAGATCAAGTGTATGGAGGTTCGAGAAGTGGTGCGTCAACACCTCGCCATCGACGAAATAATTCCGAAGATATGCTGGATCAGAACCAGCTGACAGTCAACTCCACGTCGTCCATGATTTCGGCGCTTAACATGCTGGCCAAGAACAAACCGCCCAAGAAACGGCAAAAGCAGATCGAGTTTGGTGACAAACAACTGTTCATCATGTACATTGAGAGTCTGCGCGATCCACTGCTGGTGCTTGCCCAAGAATCCACCCGCGCCCTCAATTGTGTGTCGGCAGGCGTCAGCTATGAATGGGAACTGGATGATGTGAGGCAAGACGGAACACATAGTTGGGCTTACTACTTGAGCCACATTTTCCGCAGCCGCAAAACCAAGACGTCAAGGAAAGGCAGCAGCACGGATGGCTCAGTCGAGCGCCATTGTAGCCGTCACTGCGACTGCCCCGAGCGTATGCGGGCGGCCATTGAGAAATTCGATGTGGATGAAAACAAGCGCATGGAATCGTTACGGCAACTACGTCGCAAGCGCGACTTTGTGCAACTTGATCTCGGTCTGCGCGAAGAAGTATTTCTTGTGTTCTTTTTCATCTTTTGTTTGCGCGAGGTGGCCAAAGAGTTAGAGAGCCTGACCTCCACCCTGAATGATATCAAGGACACGGTTGACCGATCCAAAAACGGCCGCAGGAAGCGTCACTTTTACCTCCCCAACCTCACTGGCGGCAACTGGGTCAAATGGGCCAGTTTCAGTTCGCATCAAGCAGTCAGGGACAAGGGCGGTCATACATTACAGCATTTTAGGGATAATTTACCGAGAGAGAAAACAAGCGAGTTTGACGAAGATGTACGGTTGGTCAAAATTCAATCCAACCTATCGACAGCTAGGAAAAGATCGCAGTCAGTAGGCGCGCAATCCATGCGACGGCGTAAGTCTAGCCGTATGGTGCAGACCAGCGATATGGAGCGAGTGCATACAATCGACGAGACGGCCCGTGGACCCAACTTCCGCAGAGAGTCCGTGTTATCGATTCCCGATGCTATAGATGAAGACATTGAAGCAGCGCCTCCTCCGGATGCACATAAGCCTCGTCCTCCACTCAACATTCGTCTGCGCTACTTCCTTTGGCAAGTATCTCGCGTGCTATCGTCGTATGACTTCAAGTTTGCCGTCAAGATGGCAACAGCTGTCCTTATCCTGTGTCTACCCGCATATATCCCGTCGTCTCAAGCATGGTACGCCAGTGTTCGAGGCCAGTGGGCCAGTGTTACGGTGAGTGAAATTTACCTCTACCAGCCAGACGGCACTTGGTAGTGCTAGTATTCATGATAACTAATGGATCATTAAATGCACAGGTCATTGCTATTATGAACCCTACGACGTAAGTAGCAGATTGACATTATGAGTAGCAATCATATGAGGAACGCCTGTACTGATGATACGTCTTTTTGTCATTGCTAGTGGAGGAACCATTAATGGATGCCTCTGGCGTATAGTAGGAACATTTGTAGGAGTGCTTGTAGGATGGGCGGCCCTTGCAGTCGACCCCGGCCCGTATGCTACCATATTCTTTGGGTTTATTTTATGTACGTTGCTGAATCTATCACTAATTTATCAGTCACCCCCCTTTGTCATTGCATATATTTACTGATGCTTCATCTACAACTACAGGTATCGTCTTCTTTTATGTGCATCTAGCCACCATGTTCAACAGGGTGGCGATTGTGGTTTTGATTGCTTATGAAATTGTAGCGGTAGGAGAGAGAGTCAACCCGTTGCCAGGCGAGAGTATTGAGCAGATGGTGTTGAAACGGACTATAACTATGCTGGTAGGCATCGGCACTGCGCTGATCTTCAACTGGTAGGTTGCACACGCATACACGCCACACATCTTTAACCCCTTGGTTTGTATGCAATAAGCTGATTGTGTGTGAATTATATGCAGGTTTTTGTGGCCATTCGTAGCCCGTCATCAGCTGCGTAAAGCGCTGGCCGATGTCATTCTTGAGCTTGGCGAGTATTATGCGTTTTTAATCAGTGCGTTCCTATACGATGATGTCCACCGCTTGCCGGCAGCCGAGGACATCAAGTCATGTGACAAGCAGGAACGCAATTTGCAGCGTGCCATTGTTGCGTGCCGAGATTTACTCGATCTCACGTATCATGAACCCGGGCTCAAAGCACCGTTCCCCACGGAATTTTACAATGAAATGATCACTACCACGCAGAACCTGTTGGATCGGCTGTGCAATCTGCGCTGTGCTGTGGTGCACATGCCTATTGACGTACGAAAGGAAACGGTGAATGCAGACGTGTACTTGTATCGCCGTGACATGGTAAGCTATACAGCCCTAGTACAGGGGGGTTTTTTTTAAAAAAGAAAAAAAAGCAGCAACCGTTTCGGTGTGTGGTGCATTGAGTGGCTAATACTTTCCTTTCTGTAGACAGCAGCGTTCTTGCTTCATTTCCACACGTTGGCTGTGTCTTTGAAAGCCAAACAATCTCTTCCGGCGTACATGCCGTCAGCACGGTTAGCGCGTATCCGGCTAATCAATCGTAGGCGTGAGAACCCAACCGACGCACAAGAGTCGCCTGTCAAGTTTAAGAACCTGACATGGTTCGCTATGGCGTGTTCGTCCGAGGAGATCATTGAAGAGCTAGAGCATCTGGGTCTGCTTATCCGCTATATCACTGGCGAATCCAAGAACTCGTATATGATCCGAGCCAGCGGTGAGCGTCTGCAAGAGCGGCAAAAGTGCGCTGGCTATACGTTCCATGACGTGCGTGAGCAATCCTTATAATTTAGACCACTCCACCCACTCACCCCAACCCTTCCCAACCCATTAATCTTATTTGTGTTTTTGCAAGCTAATTTCTTTGTGATTTCACTCTAATCTTCAGTGAGGTTTCATTATTCTCACTTGTAAAATCAATGAACTGCCAGCAATACAAGGTTTTTTTTTTTTTTTTTTTTTAATTTTCCAACAAGATACGAGTCAGTAGCAGAGTCAAAGAGCCATTGGATGAGTTGCGATTTCTCTTTTTTTTTTGTGCTTTATATTGAACTTTCAGTAGTTACGTTACGCTTTGCATTTTGATGATGAAAAGAGAAAAAGAAAATGAAGAGAAAAGAGGGGTATGCTACAAACTTGAGATGAGGGGCAAGTGAAAATAATAATGATGGTTTATCATACCAGACAGGTTAGAATAGATCAATCAAGAGATGGGGGTCAACAAAAGGGAACATTAATAAAAAAGCAAGCAAGGAAAAATATAGACGAAACGTTGCAAAACGACCCGTCGAAGGCTCATGGCATATAAGCTGACTGAGCAAGAATAAAAAAGCAAAATGGACATGAGTAAATGCGTTGCTTGCTGGCTACGGCTCTCATACATGTTTGGGGGTTGTTATGTGTGATACCGTTAAATAAACCACTCGTGTTGCTGTGCCAATGCAATTTCACAAGAAAAAGTGGGTGTACTGACGGCTCTCAATATGCACTTCCATACCGGTCAGCTTGTACTCGTTGAGCTCTTGCTTGATGCGCATAGCAAACTCGGGTGTCAATTTACAGCACGTCACATTGGGGTCGCACCGCCTGTCATATTCATTGGCAGAGAACGTTTCATGGACAGTGATGGAAGTTGAGAAACCTAGACGACGGGTGCGGGCTGTGGCTGGTGGGGGGATTTCACGCATGCTGGTAGGTTCGGCTAACATAGTATTGGACTGCGGCGCTGGCTTCATGCGTGGTGATCCATGTAAAGGGAGTGAATTGAGACCGGTAGACGGTGGTGGTACCAAGATATCAGAATGTTCCAAATCTGCTGAGGTGAAATAATCTGCTCTAGCCGACGAATTGGAGTTGATGGATGATTGTCGTGGTCTTGCGTTGGAAGAAGCCACAGCCGATGCATAAGAACTGTGACCTTTGGGCCCTTGTCGATGCGGAGGTGGTGTGACTGGGGACCGCGAGGCAGATGAAATGCTGCTTGGAGAATCTGGCGGCCTAGACGAAGACGTGCGTCTTGTTTCTAAAGAAGAATGAAAATGGCCTAAAATGTTAATATGGCTGAAAAACATTCCCTCATCCAACGCATGCACAATCATGGCCCGAGTACTCACGCTTTAAGCTGGTCTTTGCAGATTGTTGTATGGACTCTAAAGACGTATCTAGTTTAAGGCGATCTGGCTTAGCCGTGGCTCGATTGCTGACTGGTGGTCCTGGTTGTTCGTTTATCATTTTTCGAAGATCCGCTGCAGAGTGGCGTTGATTGGCACCGGTTTGCGCGGGAACGATAACAGCTTGCACAGTGGGTTCGACTTGCTCGGCTTTTTGCTTTTCTGAGGATCGTGAAAAAATGTTGCTCAATGTGACTAACGATCGACGACGTGATGATGATTTGGGAGGGGTGGACACACTGGTGGTGGGGTTGACCGGTGACTCGGAGTCAGTTGCGGGAAGTTGCTGAGAAGCAATCGATTGTGCGGAGGATGACCGAGATGCTTTGGGAACAATATCACTATCTGCTGTAGATACAAGAGATGTAGAAGAACCATTATTCTTGAGCGAAAGACTGCTCATACTGAAAACCCGACGCAGTCTCTTTGATAGCGATAATTTTGTATTCATGGACATTTCTGACCGGATGGACGGAGTAGCCGATTTTACCGAATTAAGCGATGGTCGGCGGTCTTGAACAGTAAATTGCGCCGAAGACTGAGTAAGAAGGGGAATAGGGGTTGGTGTTCGCTTAGGTAGCGAATGATGGTGTTTATGGTCTGAAGGTGACTGATAAGCTTGAGCAGGTCTTGCATTATTATGTGGTGAAGGTCGCCTATTTGAGCCGGGTGATATATCTCTCGAAGAATCGGAAGATCGGGACTGAGGACTTTCACGCCTGGATTTGGCGGACGGCGATCGAGATTTAGGCGATTCGTCTCTTCGTGGTTGTGAACACTGTCGATTTGCAGGGGATTCTTCTCGCCGAGCAGGTATAGAATGTTTAGGTTGCTGGTATAAAGGTGGTGTGCTTTGACGATCTCGAGACCGCAACACAGGTGTCGATGTAGATTTTTGTACCTGGACTTCTCCGTTACTGATCTTGCGTTGTCTCATATTATAATCTGCATAAGGGTCAGGTGTTGTGTGACGATACGACATGATATCAAACGCCTGCAAACATTGTCAAAATATACAGTGGTAAGTAATGATGTTGAAAATATATTGTATGGCAAGTAGCAAAAGTATGGGGCCTTTGCTATGTACGACCAAACCCATGATATGAGAAAAAAAATACCGAGATAAAAAAAAAACTCACCAGTTTGTCTTGGTCAAACCGACCCCAGTTAGGAGCCAGGAATGCAGCCAATGCAACATCATCCTCGTCATCCGCCACAGCAATGCCAGGATTGTTTTGCATCACGGCTGTCATGTGAGGCAAAAAGGTATATACAGAAGGGATGAGCAAAGAAAAAGCTCGTCTCCGGTTTTTTCACAGAGCTATTAGCGTTGCTTAAATAGAACGCGGCGTCCAATGAGATTGGCTTGCTCGCATAAAATACTGAACACTTTGACCCCGCTCATTAAATGCAGCTTATTGTAATTCAACTAAGGGTCAATGAGGTTTTTTATTAACGCCTGCTTGCGCTACAATTATCAACAATGTCTGCTAAAGACATACATCATACACATCACAACCTCCATTCATCATGTTCATTCATCATTATCATCGTACTCCACCATGTCATCAGGTTCCTAGTATCATGTCGTTAGTTAAATATGGGCTGCTCTATAAATAAAATTGCCCACCACAAACATGCAAAATAACGCGTTCTTTGTTATCACTCAATCACTCTTCTGATTTCTTACCTTGGGCTCAATGTCCTCACCATATTGAATTGCATTGTCAATATTCGATAACACATAGTTGATGGAATCGTCATCTCGGATATTCAGTGGTATGAAGCTGACCATATTGTAATCCTCAATCTGCAAAAATAGAACATCCCATCATCCCTGCGTTAACATTTTTTAAGGAGACAAGCCTCAAGTTTATATTATAATCCCCCCACATACCAGCTGTACAATAGATTGGTTGAGGGCATGAAACCTTGAACTGGTACTGTTGTTCACATCTTCGATCAAAAGAAGCGGGTCCGGGTCAAAATATCGCTCCAATTCCTTTTTCGTTTTGCTTCGAGCACTACGTTTGGCTTGCTTCTTTCGGCCATCCTTGTTGTTGCCGCCGCCATCGTCTTCGTCAGCTGTTGCTGGTTGGTTACCGTAGTCACCTTCCACCAAATCCATTTTCGTCATCACGTTAATATGTGGGATCTCCATATTAATCATGGCTGACATAGCACTAAGTACTCCGGAGAAATATTTGCTCTTGTCTTCTATAAATTGTGACTCCAGACAATAAACTCCACACACTGCAAAATTCCATCGTTGTAAAGCCTCGCATATACGCCGCATGATAGGAAAGTGTGTATATAATTCAATTTGACCGGGGCAATCAAAAATGAGATAGTCGTCTTCGTAGTCGCCCAACTCTTCTTCGAGCCAATCCATGTTATTGAGCAGGAATCTGGTGTTACCAAGCGTTAGTGGATGGGGTGGAAAACATCCGCCATTGTTTTGATTATTAAATGTCACCTACTCTAAACAATAGATAAGGCCACCGTTCGGTCCATAATCAAGTTCTTCCATGACATCCTCTAACGTGATCAAATCTCGGATATCTGAAAATGCAAAACCATTGCCCGTCGCTTAATGCTAAGTCATGCTAACCTCACTATCCCTTTTTGCCACTCACCAATGGTAGGTTCGTATTCGAAATTCTCGGCAGCTGGATCCAAATTTACTAGGTGCACCTTGCGATTGGTGGCTTGACAGTGAGACATCATGGTTGCGCAAAAAGTGGACTGGTTGCTGGCGAGTTAGTCACTCATTCATCTTCAAAGCAACAGTCAAGATCTCGTGAGCTTACCTTGCCACTTCCCGCTGGTCCCATAACAAGTTGACAGTGACGGCCCCTGAGTCCGTGACATTAATGACATGCCAATGCTGCAGCGAATGAGTCAACATCATTTACTTACATTGTTCAGTAGTTTTATGCCAAAGGTTTGAAGGGTACTTGTAGACTGCTGTGTGGGCCCAGCCAGCCAGGTATTTCAAAAAAGTTGTAACAGGAAAAATAAAAGCAGTCACCTGACAAATCCTCCTGTCGACACCCGCCAATACTCTCCATGTTCCTGTAGCAGCGTTGCCTTGCCTTGAACACGCCTTGTTGTCCATCTCGCTAAATCATGTGCAGAAGAGTTACTTGTGGACAATGCCATAAATATACCTGGGCTGGTAAGCAACAGCTTCGAGCGATGTGAATAATATACTTCTACTTGCTCCATTGCTAACATCTTCTCTTCCTCTTGCAGGTTGTGGCCGTCATATCGACCAAGCTTTGGCTGGTTTGCCAAAAGAGCAAATATGTACTTGCAAAGACGAACAAAAGCAACACAAAGACCTCAATGCTCCAAGCTGTAGCTTGCAAAATCAAGAAACTGAATTATTATAACAACGTAATAAAAAGTCGATTTTACACCTGAATTGTATTGTCATAGTGTAGCAATGATAATACTCAAAACATGCAGCCATGATAACAACCCGAATATATAATGAAAAGAGTCGGTTTTATTTTTTATAAAGTCTATAAGTCGAATCTGTAGCATTTACACGCCAACGTTGAGAAGCATGTTGGAACCGCCACCGTTGGAAGAGCTTGGCAAGTAGGTGACATTGCGAGCTTGGGCAAGAGTGGTGGCGATATCCTTGGAGGCTTCAATGCGACGGAATTCAACCAGACCTTCACCAGCCTTCTCCAAAGCAGCAGAAATGAGTTCGGCAGCTTGTGAGTCACCCTCAGCGCGGATGATAGCAGCTTGCTTCTCTTGCTCGGCCTTCTCCACAACGAACTTGGCACGTTCGGCTTCTTGTTGAGCAATTTGCTTTTGTTCAACAGCGTTGGTGAACTCCTTACCGAAAGTCATGTGGGTCTATTGATCATAAATAACAAATTAGAAATCTGGCTGGTTGGTGGGCGTATTGATTGGTTGACAATTAGCGGATACATACAATAGAGACATCTTCCAATTCAATGTTGAACTCGCGAGCACGCTTGACAAGATCCTCACGGATTCTTGAAGACACAATCTCACGCTGTGTAATGAGCTCTGAAGCATCGAATTGAGCAACAATAGACTTGAGAACTTCGTTACCAATGGAAGGCAACACTCTTTCATCGTAGTCAGTGCCGAGGTTCTGATAGATGGTGGGAAGTTGAGCAATCTCGGGACGGTGAAGGACACGAAGGGTCAAGGTGACCATTTGCATATCCTTTGAACCGGTAGTGGTTGAAATGTTGCGAGGCTTTGTTCGGACGTCGAACTAAACAAGGCGTTGTGTGAGTATACATATATGAGTAAGGTCAACGTTCAGCCTGCGCCAACTTACCTGGACTGCCTTTTGGAGCCAGGGAATGAGGAAATGAGTGCCTTCACCAGCAGACACGGGCTTGACACCCTGAATACGGTCGAACAAAACAGCTCGGTATCCACCTTGGACTAGAAAAAAAAGTTAGCACTGAGGTGATTACCGGCGCAATACTAACTAAGAAATAAATAATGTTGTACCATCGTAAAGAGCAGTTTGAGCACCTAAATCAACAGTGATCAGTACAAATCCGCAACAAGCTTAGTTATAACTTTGACCTAATTGTTTACCTGCAAATACAAGAGACACTGGGATAGCCCACTTGGACACAGTGGTGAGTAGGCGGTTGACTCCAGACATTGTGAATTGACGGGAAGAAAGTCGGTGGGATGACACACACAAAAGAGCCCTTAACAACAGGAAAAGCAGTCCCATCCGATGAAATTTACTGACTTGAATTTTCTCATTGAATTGGTTTCGTTCCTATTGATGGACATTATATACTAAGAGACGATTGCTATCACCTAACAATATGAAATTAGAATTTTTGCACCTTATATATGATCTAATTTACATCTGCAGGAACATCAGTTGATTCGTAGTAAGTTGCGATAGGTATCAGCTAAATAGGAACCTTCAAGTAGTTACCAAGAACTCTATGGTGGTGGCTGTAATTTTTTCACAAATTAAACTGAGGAAGCCAAATGAGTATAACAGAAGTTGATGATGTACAAGTTGTCTATGCGCATAAATTGTATGTGATAAACTGTGTTCGGTAGTATCATTTGTATACTTGCGTTATGAGAGAGTTTACCTTCAACGTCTGGACTGTGATAGTAAATAGTAGGTAAAAAAAAAAAAAAAAAAAAAAAGGCAGTGAACAAGTGGCAAAAAAAGTATGGAATGGTTGGCTTGGCCTTTCTAGTGTTCTCATTATAAATAGGCTATACCTCATCGAACTTGGATGCTGGCTCATCAACACTTTCACAGGATTGTGAATCCCTTTCTAGCGGCTGGAAAGACTTACTGAAAACGCTAACAAAGATTGAAGCTATAAAATGGCACAGAATGACACTATATTTCAAGGCACATGATTTCAATATGATGCCAACACTTTACAAGATATTTAACATATGGCAAGGTGATATACATTATAAGCTGTCACGATCTGACTGATTTCGCAGTAGGTGGATTAGATGCGGCTGGAGCTATTGCCCCTGCCTCTTCTTGCTTTGGTCTCTGGTGCTCTATCAGTGTCATTTTTGCCTCGCTTTTTACTGGCGTTGCCCACATCTCTAGCTCGAGTTTCAAGGTCCTTTACTACTTTTGTGCCTTGACCTCTCCGACTAGCATGGCGTCTTCTCTGTTGCTTTTCGAACTCACCAGATTTGATCAAACTATTTATGAACAGGTCTTCCCAGGACTTAGTTTCATCACTGTCTATTTCAGTGTACTCCTGTACCTCTGCTTCTTCAGTTCCAATTCCGATTCCTGCGCAGTGCAATAACACAGCAGCAGTAAACCCGGTGACGGGATGTTCGTTAGGGTTGATGGTTTCTGGTATATGGGGCACCCCAAATAAATGGTGTCTCCACATTTGGTTGTGCCAGGACACATCCTGATAGTCGTAATTATAGGATGATAGAAATCGAGACAGTGGTACGGAAAACACGTCGCTAACTTCGTCAGGGTTCAATTGTGCTTCAAATGATGCATCGGGATTCATCACTGACACAATTGGGGTGACAATTAAAAGGTGTAGAGATACAAACGGGTGAAGGGTAGTTAAATACGTATGCTGAGATGGATGAAGGCCAATCTCTTCTTCTGCTTCTCGAAACTAAATTCGTTGTTGCTAGCTAGTCAGATACATATCGAACATCTCTCATGTTCGCCTCTTATTAACCTACCGCTGTTGCCATTAAGCTTTCATCAGTATCATCGAATTTTCCTACAAATTCTGGTCAATCATCTAACAACGCTATCGAGGGGCAAAACCATGAATTAAACTATATTTACCTCCGGGTAAAGCGACTTCGTTGGGATGACTGCGAAGTTTGGAGGACCTGAGCGTCAATAGCACGTTGACCACACCGTCAGCATCCGGAGTCAAGCAAATCAGCACGGCGGCCCTTCTTGTTTTCGGGTATGTGTCTGGATGGCATTGATGATTGCGCAATCGCTCAATGATGGCTTCACTTGTGTCGTTCATGGGGTCAAGCGAGAAGGGCAAATGACAGTTACAAGCGGCAAGTGACAGTATAGCTGAAGTCACGTTCGCAAGTGGGGGAACCGAATTTTTGGCTCGGACGTTTGGACTCAATTGTACAATGGTTTTTATTTCGCAAGGCCAATTCAATTTGTTCTGTTCAGAAGGAGTAGGCACCACAGTAATGGCTGCTTAAAAAGTATTGTATATGTATATATATGCGTAAGAATTCATGCTAAAAAACAAAAAAACAATTCGTTTGCCAAAGAACACTATCGGGTTACCATCACCCTAATTATACTAAAGAATACGTTTCTATGTTTTCAAAAAATGTACAGCTGGTGAGTAGGTTTTTAAATCTGCATCTCTTCATCTACTTCAATGCCACTGTTCATAGTCGACCTCCTTCGGATATCATCAATATCGTACAATGCATACCAGTTTACATCCTTCAATGCTCCTTCTTGGCCCTTTGTCCAAAATTCCAGACAATTGCTATAGCACCCATAGTCGAATGCATTGGGAGAAGTCTGGACACCAGGGCTGTCGTCTCGTCTACGTGCACGGCGCTGTCTTCGCAATGATCGTACACCGGCAAACATTTGGATACATGGGATAGCCGATAATCCGCCACCATGACTGTGTCCATGCCCATGTCCAGGCGCAGACGGAGGCGATCGTCCAAAATCACCAAACCCGTTGGGTGAAGCACCGGCGCCACCTACATCTGGACCGTCCGATCCGGCAATCCCACCGCCTGCACCAGCTGCAATCTTAGCAACAAGACCAGGATCCTTGTTGTTCATGTACGAGTATCGATGGGCATTAGCACTTTCGTTGGTAGTAGTTGCTACAGAGATTTGATACGCTTGCACAATGAGCAAACAAGAAGACCAAGTCAGATGAATGCAAGTCCACAACGCTAAAGACATTGTCCAAGCATCATATGCAAAATAACTGCAGGGAACTTCACCAAGGAAACAGGTAGTATCTGGCTGATATGGTATGATTGGCGCGGAGAGATTAAAGTCTGTACGAATATGGTTCATGAGTAAATGCAGGCCATGTCAACAGGCAAATCAAAAAGTACTCATAGCTTACATTCGAGGGTCAGCATTTCAAAAGCAACGATAGCGATGATCATATGCACCAAAAACAACATGAATGGTCGATGATTGCTAACTCCAATGCAATTGAATATCCAAGGACAGTGACTATAAAGCAAAACCCAAAATGAATACCACTTGACGAATACCCCTTGTGTCTCCAGAGCAAGACTTACTGGTCAAAGCGAGCCACACATCGGTTACAGGTTTTACAATGCTTCGATCTCAGTGGCTTCTTAATCTATAGAGAATGGCATTGGGTCAGCCGAGAACAACGAAACAGGTAAAGCTTATAACAACAGTTGACTCACCAAGCACGTGAAGCAAAAGTGTCTAATATCAAGTTTCTCCTCTTCAGCAAGGTCGATGACTGCTGCACGTTGCTCTTCTCTCGAAAGATTTTTGTTGATGAAACCTGGATCAGCTAGAACGGCTTTATAGAACGATGTCATAGCAATAGCGTAGCTTGCGAAAAATATAAGGTTGGTAAACACCATATGAGACGTCGCTAGAACATGATTACAGTTATTAAATAATGTCAATGGGCATACGTGTGTTACAAAATACAATACCTCTCATAATTATCACCAGCCATGTCATTACAACCCAGAAGGAAGTTGCTTGAAATATGCTTGAAAAATACGGTGTCTTCAACATAGCATCTGGTGTGGGAACAGGGATGACAAACTTGACGATGCCCACGTGCATGCCAAGGAACTCTACAATGGCCAATGGTAGCGCCAAATACCAGTTGAAGTGGGCAAACGTTTGAAAAATGATACCTAAAACTATAAATGGCAATACATATATAATGCGGTTGACAGTTGTCTATGTGATTATAGATCGATAAGTAACTAAAAGAGTTCTTCACGAGTGGGGAGTACTTGCAAAGCCTGGCAAATTTACCTTTGAAAACCGTTTGCCAGATGGACCACCAGGTATAAACCCTATTCGTGAGCTCATGTTGGGATTTTCGTCTGCTGCCACTTCAAACTCCAAAACTGCTCGACTCCAAACACCCATAAGGTTCTTTTCCTTAGCATGATCTAGTGGTGTTTTGCCATTCTCGTCTCGCGCGTCCGGATTAGCACCATACTCTAGCATTTTTCGAATACAAATTCTGTTTCCTTTGACAACAGCCCAGTGCAACGGTGTCAATTTCGTGTTATCTGTTGCATTGATGTTGGCACCAAATCTCAAAAGTGAATCGACTGTCAAGGCATCTCCTTGGTAGGCAGCCCACATCAGCGGAGTATGACCGCCTACTGTATCAATAGAGTCAATATCCATGCCCAAGTAAAGCAGATAAAGAACCAACATGGCTTGCGAAGAGTGTACAGCCAGATGCAATGCATTGAAACCCTGTCCATCCTTCAACGAAGGGTTTGCACCTTCCTTGATTAAGCGATGAACTGCTGCCAAGCGTCCGTTTCTATCATCAATAGAGATTAGTCACATCCCCATAAACCTATCAATTTGTAATCCTGGTTACCTGGCAGCCCAGTGAAGAGCCGTAGCATTCAATTCTCCTGCTACAAAGTCAACCTTGGCGCCTCTATCAACGAGGTATTTGATAACAACATCTTTGTTACTCAACGCTGCGTAGTGCAGTGGAGGAATGCCTTGAGGGTCAAGGTCGTTGGGACCGGCCTTGCCGTTGTCTAACAAGTGCCGAACAGAATAAAATGAACCTTGTTGTGCAGCCTCGAATATAGTGGTGTCAACTAGATATAAGCGGTTAATATATACACATATGGCATTATCAGGCACCATCGAGATGATCAATAACCTTGACCAGAGCCGGACATGTCGATTTGAACATCGGCATGCGATAACGCTGGATCGGCCGGTGTAGCTTTACCGCTATCATATTCGGACAGCAGTGGCTGCTTGTCGTGATCGTCCTGTCCCGGCATGGCCTTCAATAACTATGACCTTCAGAGAAGCTCGTCCCTACGTAAACGTTTTGTCTGGGTTCATACTTTTATTCAATGTCAGCTGACCTATTTTTGTTACAACTTATACAACACAGGCTAATCAAGGACAAGTAGAAAAGAAACTGTGAATAAAAGAACTTCAGCTATGTATCAACCTCACATGTCATCACTGATTAAAGCAAATGTTACCTACGATAAAAAGCAGACAGTTCAATCGCCAAGTCCGAAAAAAAGCTTGGTACTATTTGGAACAATTTGCAATTTATAATATATCACTCACTCCAAACAAGATGGCATCGAAACTTAAAAAATTGGTTTATGATTCATGTAGGTATGGTATGAAAAGGTTCTATTAAGACAATGATAGTACAAAGGAGGGAGAAAGTATAAACTGAACTGAAGCATAAAATGATATAACATTTGACTAGCTTAGCTTAGCATGCTTATACTACGCAAACCCCATCTACGCAATCTGACCAGGTTGATAAGTGGGGTCATATGGTTGAGGCTCTCCGTGATGCTCGGGAGCTGGAGGAGCATGATAAGAGACTGGCCTTGGAGCAGGAAGGTTCTGGTAAGGTGAAACAGGACGGTCGTATGGTGATACAGGTCGTTCATAAGGCGACTGTTGTCTTGGGTATGACGGAGGGCTATGGTAGGGAGATTGAGGCTTTTGGTAGCCAGGTGCACCTGCAAAAGGTGGCTGGGGTCGTGAGTAGTCGTCGGCTTGAATAGGTGGTTGAGGATCGTAAGGTGTCTGATAAGCTTGGTTCTTTGCCAAATATTCTTGAGCGTCAACTTCCAGTTGACGCTTGACCTTTTCCACCTCGGGTATCATAAGCTTTCTCATTCTCATAGAGAGAACAACGGAAATGATAGTCGTAGTAACCATAACCGAGCCGAGGACGATATTACCATAAAGCACCATTTGGTCGATAGTAAGAGAACTAAAGTACATGATGAGCTTGCCAGTGAACTCCGACAATAGCGCAATACCCCAAAGGACAGTGTTGATTCGCATGATCTTGCGGAAAACCTTGATATATTGCCAGTTAAACTCTGGTCTTTTCATCTCCACCATTTCACCGTTTCGCATGAATCTCACAGATGGAGCAGCAGCAGCCATTTGATAGGAAACGCTGTAACTGAGGGGTTTGAGTTGCCATTTGCCGATTTTGATAGGAATAAGAGAGAGAAAGAAGAATAAGCCCATGGCGGCAGTAGTGCACGATTCTCTTAGTAGAAGGACACGAGGATTGGCATCAATCACAGAAATTGCGGCAGAAATAATAAAACCGCCGACAATAAGCACACCTAATGGATCGACCCTTCGGTACCAGATAGCCTTGACGAAAACACTAAGGATGGCGGGAGCACTGGAAATCAAAAGTGCAGCCAACATTGACATGTGGGATTTGAGAATATACTAGAGAAAGAGGCGAGTTTAACATCCGAGTTCATGCACAAAAATGAAACAACTTCATGGTCAATGTATGAAATCCTTACATAGAGAGCGACTGGGAGGATAACTTCAATCAATAGCGTGATAGTCAAAGCCATCCAGGCTTTGCGAGCTGCCTTCTTACTCATTTGAGCTTCACTGATTGTCCCTTCCCGCTTAATACCCTGCTTTGGTGCGCCTCCTTCCTCTAAATCCATTGTGTTAAGAGGCGTTGTATCTGACTCGGTGGAAGTTTTACGTTCGTAACCAGCATTTGACCGATCCTGCTGCTTCTGTTTGTAACCTTTGTAAAGCTGGTAAGCTAGCATGTTGTTGTGTGGTGTAAAAAAGAAAGATGTGTAAGTTTGAAAAAATAGGTATCTTTCTTCACTTCTTATATAATGACGCGACTTTAGAGTTGTTTGCAGAGCATGGTACTTGGGTTAGCTCCCTTCGGTGACTTCCTGCCCAAAATGTTTGCATAGCCACATTAAGCCACATTTATCTCCATCTTCCGCGCGGGCCTAAACTGGGCAAATATTAGTATGACCGCACTTTGCATGTTCAAGCCACAGGTCGGCCAGTTTACGGTCAAAGTGGTAAAAGAGCCCCGAATATCAAAGTAGACTGTCCATGGTAACTAACTTTTGTGTACAAGACTTCAATATTTGTGCCAAGCTATTACTGATTTTCTTTATCATTCTCGTTAGTTTATGTATCATGTTTGTGACACATCAACGGCCGCGGGGTCAATAAAGTCTCGTGCAAGTTGTTATCTCATTATATATATAAAAAGCGATCTGTGATCTGTGAGAATGGTTGTAACTGGACATATGTTTATGCCCCAGTATGCAGTAAGATCTCCTATGAACTACTGCATACAGCAACTTGCAGTCAGTCTCCGACACTTCTTTTGGTTATATATACCCAAAACTCGTAAGGGGAAGACGTCAGAAAGTCCAAGCCTCAACTTTATTTTTGAAGAGTCAGGATTAGTTTTAGCACAAGCGGATGGGGGATTCACAGTCATTGACGCAGATATGCATAATAATGTTCCATTTTAGGCTTTTATGTTAAAGAGTAGAAGTACAAAAAAAGTAAGTTTAAATCTTATGCTATAAGTGGAAACGAAGAAATCATCTAGTGTTAAAGTCTAGTGTTACAGAGTACGTTCGGGTATATTTTCTAGTGTTTCCAATTTGCGCCTTGAACAGAGCCTTATTTTACACAGAGGCAGCAGCATTGGAATAGCTCTCGCCTGCACTAGCACGCATGGCAGCTTCAGCTTCGATCCTCTCCTTCACCTGATCAATTTCATTCTTGGTCCATTTTCGAGTAAAGTGACTGAAAATCATGGTAACCAGTCCCATGGAACCCAACAGCACACCAGCGACTACGTTACCGTAAAGGAAAAGCTGATCGACAGTCAAGCTGCTGAAATACATGATCAACTTGGCCACCAATTCCAGCAAAAGAGCCACTCCCCAACCAGCTGTCAAAATACGTTGACACTTTCGGAATATTGGACTATTTTCCCAAATGAATTCGGGAAGGCCTTGTTCTATCATTTCACCATTCTTCAAATAGTGTACGTTGGGCTGAGTGGCCAGCATTTGAGATGCTACGCCAAATGTGATTGGCTTGAAATGTATCTTCCAAAAGTTGATAGGGAGAAGGCTGCACAAAAAGATGGTACCAAGACATCCAGTTGTGATGGAATCTTTGAACAACAGAATACGAGGATTGGAATCGATCACAGACACAGCGGCCGAGATAACAAAACTGAGGATGATGATTATTCCCAAAGGATCAAATCTGCGTGTGAAAATGGCTTGAAATATAACCATGGCGCATGGTGGTGCACTGGAAATCAACAAAGCTGCCAGTTGGGATATATGTTCCTTGAGGATATACTATTGATGACGGTAGCAAGAGCGAGATCAGATATGTGAAAGGTAAAAAAAAATTTCCACGCACTCTTTTTTGCGTTCCAACTTACATATAGCATGATAGGTAAAACAACATCAACCACAAGTGTGGCGCCGAGCATAAGCCATTGTCGTTTAGTGGATCCTGGCTTCGTTTCTTTCCAGGAGAAAGCAGGAGGAGCTCCACCGGTTGTCGATGGATGAGAATCCATAGAGAGCTCGGTTACTTTTGATGTTTCTGACAGCCTGCGCTCATAAGGACCATTTGCCTTTGAAGCTTCGCTTTCCTTCTTCTTTTGTTGGTGTTTTTTGTAAGCTTTATAGGCGAGATACATGTTGGAAAGAAAGTGTGGAGACCTGAGAGTGTTGCAAAATTAAAGTGCGACCTCCGCGATAGCAAGGATTATATATTGCCTACCACGGTCGGTCTGTTCCGACCTAAAAAGGATATTTGAAAGCAGTCACAGACGGCCACTTATTGCCGGAAATGGCAACCAAGCCATATTGTCGCCACAGAGTGTTCCAAGTAGAATATATCCAGTGAATAGACGGCGCTTTGACATTGAAATTGCCAAAAGTGTACATAATTAACCGTTCTATTGTCATATGCGCAGCAGCAATTAACAATGATCGTAGTGTAACGCGTGCTTTTGCTTGGCATTGGTTATGGTTAGTGAACTGAACTTCGGTGGGCTCGGCTTCATTAGCTTCAACAGACAGACCCATTGTCAGTGGCGAAGGCAATTTTTGAATTTCTATCAAAGGAGTGTTTTTATTCATAAATATGTACAAGTGAATCTACGTTTAGCATGAACAAAGAGAAAACAAAATTATTCAGAAACACGCATAGTTGAACACAAAAAACCAAATTGTCTAGAACGCTGATACGTAATTGCGGTAGCAGCTCAGATTCGGCTCATAATCTGTCGGAACATGATGCAGTAGTTCAGTAAAAGCGCTTGGCAACATGACAGACAGTTTCATATAGTCAGATGTGATCTGCGTTAACTTACCAAAATTGTCGTCTGGATTACAAGCACAGCGGCTTCGATGTTCAGGTTCCACTGGACAATGCTGATAGGCAGTGTGTCTAAAAAAATATCGAACAATGTGATTAGATTCATCCACTTCAAAAGTAGAAAGGTGACTCTATCAGCGCAGCAGCCTTACCTGTAACCGATATCATTGAAAAAGTGGAATTCATTCTTGCGCAACATCAAAGCAGCGGCAATTGAATGAACCGGAGCATCTCCCCATCTGCCAAGACAAAAATGCATGGTTTAGTGTTTACACATGGTCTTCCCGCCTCAGAGTCAGCTGTACCCACCTTTCATAGAAAAATCCTCCACTTCTATCCAAATAGCCAAAGAATTTAAGATAGTCATTGGATCGCCACAAGTCAAGTGAAGCGATCTGTAGGATGGTTGGTTATTAATATGTCTAGGTCATTTATCGTACAGCCGAGGTGAATGCACCCACCTCAAAATTGGTCCAGAAATGGCATCCGTTGTAAGTCTGTCCATTATCATCCGTAACAAAATCGATCAAGCTATCTCCCTTAGCAGGCAGCTTGTCGGCGACTTCTGGGTGATCTTTTTTGAAATTTCGGATAGTGTCCCACAGAGTCGGAACTGTACCCATAAATTCCCTAAAAGCAATGGTGAAGCCTACACACAATCAAGGTTATATGAGTACCACCATCCAAATTTATTTCACACAAGCTTGGGCTTTCCTGTGCCAAAATTTACCATATTTCTTGCCGTTGTTACGCATGTATTTAAATACATCATAATCAATCTGACAGGTAAAATCCACATCTGGCTCCACTCGCCAGTAATAATCGTATTGATCCAAAAGAGGGTGTCTAAAGAAGAATCCGCTTTGGAATCTGTCGCCATGAAATATCATAAATATGTGTTTGGGCTAATTGATGTAAAACGTGTTATGACAACTAACCTGCACATGTGGCGGTAGCTTTCACTTCCCCCATATGGAAGTCCTATAGCGGCCATCTGGGTTCGGGTTTCTGCCGCCATAGTCTGATTGATGAAAGACGGATAACCCCACATTTGTGCATCCACCTTGCCGTACTCCACCTTGGCAGATGTGGCAGCAGACGTCAGATCTTTAAACTCGGGAGAGAATTCATCATCGTTCAAAAATACATAAGGATAATTGAACTTGCGGTTAAATGTATCCTCCAATTGACGCATGGACGACAATAAGCCGTTTAATTCTGAGTTTCTAACCAACACAACAAAGCATGCTCTCACTGGATCATCGGGCGATATATGATCGGGCAGTGCAAACGAGTTGTTATAGGATTTAGAGCTAGACATCGAGGTAAAACTAGCCACTTTGTTGCTGAACAGGTTGAAAGATACCAAGATCAGCATGAAAGCCATGCAAAACAGCATGACATGCATTGGCGGTCGCCGAGCATTAGCCAGACTGATTGGCATTGAAGATTTAGGAAAGACTGTAAGAAGCGAAGGGATTTAGTCTAGTAAGTCGATATTGGATAAAATAGCATGTCTCACTTGGACTAAAATTATCGTAAAACATAGTCCGCTTTAAGCACCTTGCAAAATAAAACATGGCCAGCCAAAAAGCAGGAGGCGCAAGCAATAAGTAAAAAGCAAAATACCTGTTGCTACGCTCGTTGATAACACAAGTGTAACCGCCATTTTGACTGGCCATATTCCTGTTTCTCTTCCCATCCCACTTTGTGCTTTTTCCTAGTTATGTCTCTCCCCTTAGCTATGGCACTTAGCCCTATCGATGATGATGTAATGATAACACTGTAACCTTGGTCCTCCCGCTAAACCCTAACCTTTTATTATGCCCTATTTCATAGAACGATGTTGTTACTGACTTGACTTGTGGTAAGTGGCGCTGCAGGTGGTTGAGTATCCCATATTTGCATTAATGTACACTAATTTATGCTGCTGCTCAAAATAGCCATCTGCCAAGAAATATATTATCAACCTGTCACATTGGTCAATTGCCTGCATGTCTTCTGCGCGTCTTGTTATTCTCAGCACCTGGCTAGGTAAAACCAATAACATAATTAGTATTAGGGGTGGGTGGGTGTAGTATCCACAGTCGGTTTCTAACCAGGCTGCGCGACGCCATGTTTTGTCTTCATAGTCAACGGGATTGCCCCATATGTCGTGAGCAAGTGATCGGCATACGACGCAATCATACCATGACCAAGATAATCAATCTTTATCTGAAGTTAAATCCTGCGCTAGAGCGGTGTCAGGAAGACAAGGATGCAAGCGACTTGGTGAACGTTATTAATAGCAATGTTGTGAGTGATCGGTGCTTATAAACGAGGCAATTGGCCTTATACCAATATTCATGGTAATACCCTTTAGGACTTTACACACGATGGATCGTCAAGGAATATGGTAGTAAGGGACAGTCGGTACCTGATGTATCCAGTGTAAGGCGTGCAAAAAAATTTTCAGCAGGCACTCCGCGTGTAACTAACATTACCTGGGGTTGTTTTAGTCCATGCAGATCATGTGCCCCTGATAACAATACTGGATACACTTGTCCATCCCCAATACCAGCTTCTGCCCAGCCTGAAATAACACCGAATCTGCCTACCAGTTGGGACATACCCACTCCTCCTGGCCACGTTCGATGCTATGACTGTGAAAAATTTATGCCTGCCCGTTATAGAGACGATCAACCCAATCTTGTACAGGTAGGAATACGCATGTTTGAGCTTTTTTTTGAACTTGCAGAATACTAAATAGCGTCAATTATTCTTAGGCTTGTAAGACATCAACTCAAAATGAGGCTATTTGGGCTGATGATGACACTAATTTAGAGTACAATATACTTTTAGGCTCATTCTGTAAGCGTACATATTGCCATTTGTATTGGGGCTGTGAACAACCAGACAGGAGCCACCTCGGAAAGCTGACTGACATGCCTATTGCTCAAATATTTGAGCTGTCAGCTTCAGAGTCCAATTTCAATGCCTCAGACTGTCTGAACAACGTAGACCGCCAGTTTCTCCGACAATACCTTGAATTTGCCAATATCACACTTGACCAAGCTTGGCAAAAATGCATGAGCATGCTCGACAACGACTCCTACGTATGTTGTAAGTGAGAAAACCAGAAATTATGTTATAATTGTTTACATTAGATGTACCGTTGATGCGTTTGTCATAGCTGCTGCTCAAGACATGACCCCAGCGGCCCAAGACCATTGCAGTGCTTATCGACAGCCACTTGAGATAACAAGGTAACAACTTGCTTCAATGAGTGTACACGCAGTGTACACGCAAAGCAATAAACTGCTGATTAATGTATGTTAATTTGGCGACTCTCAGTAATGAGTCGATGGTGACGAGTGCTAGGCCATCATCAATCCTTTTGGCTTGTGCTTCTTGCAAAGTAGATGTTTTTTGGGGTCAAATGTTTGGCTACTGGAAGAGTATACCGCCGAATAGCATGCCAGGTAAGCTGATGGTCAGACACTTGTCATTTTTAAAAGATTAGGATGTGTTTACGATGTTTGCTTCAGAACGTATGCGTAATAGAGAAAACTGCTGGTATGGCAAGGAATGTCGTACACAATGGCACAACACAGGTGAATAACAACACCAAAGATACTTGCCACATAACTTCATTGCTAACGTTATACCTTCCGATAGGCCACGCTCTCAGACGTAATCACGCATGCGGTATGTCCATTCCTTTTTCATATACAAATTAACAATTCAACTAACTACTGTAGTTGCTCACAATATAGAACGAACCGGTCCACCATCATAGTTCAAATGACAGAAAGTAAGCCTAGAGGCATACTCCAAATTGGATAATATAAAGCATACATATACCACCATTGGATAAAGATGTGGAATGCAAAAATGATTTTATCGTTGAGTATTTTGATAGTTGGGTTATCTTTTGTTAAGCAGTAGCATCAACCATACTATTACTCAAAGTTCATCGTGCAAGGACGATGTCTGAGCAGGTGCCTGCTTATTGCTTGCAGTCTCTCGCGATTCGTAACGCTTACTTTCCTGTGTAGATTTGACTTTTTCAAGCTTTTGGCTGTTCTCTTTAAGCCATTTGCGCTGCTGGTTCTTTAAGAAAGTCCAGTTCTCTTCGTAGAAATTGACAGACACAGCGACAAGTCGGGTTTGCTCTGGCATGCTGTTCATGTTGCATGCTTGTTTCGAAAACAATGCATCAAGCAAAAGTCCCTTATCACTTAACGGTGCCGACGATCCTGGCCCAGATGGGGTATAAACGCTAGATTCTCCAAAAATTCCTTTGGTCTTCAAGCATTTTTCGTCGCCTGAGCACTGTGATGGTGGTACAGACAATGAGCCCACCACTTCAATGGCAATGGGTTTTTTACATAATTTACGTAGACGGGATTTGAGCTGCGAAAATTCTTGAATAGGTTCATATGTGGATGTCCAGAACGGCTGATGAAGACAAATTGTCATGAATATATGAGTTTCGAGCTATATGCAGGCTAATATGCAACATACCTGAGACATATAGGTGGCCTTGTAGCCGTATGGCTTTATAAAGTCTTGCGAATGCGTGATGATCATTTTTGATTGTACACCCACATCTTCGCCATCGCCTTCCCATTGAGCCATGTCGGGATCATATCCAATCACTTCTCCAATTGTGGGCAAAGGCTCTGCAGCGTCTATAGTGTAAATCCACGGGCACTGTTTGCAAATGTCAGTATTGCGGCTACTATCTGAGGTGCAGTTTTTATAAGTACATACTTCTCCGGAGTGAAAGTGTTTCACACCCAATGTGCGGTTAGCTAATTCAACGCAAACTTCATCAATAACTTGCTCAATCTGCTGAATATCAACCGTATCCATCGGGTTGTCTTCCAGATGCAATATGATGGCTTGCTTTGGATGATCAACCATAAACTGGAACGATTCTTCGAGGTAGCTTTTGAATGGAGTGATATAAGCTGTTGCATTTTCTTCGGATCTACAAATGTACGGCTGTTCGTCGCTTCTGGAAAACAAACCATATAAGTCGGTTGAGTCCTTCAAAAAATCAGTTGCACTTGCGCATACCTGGCACACAAATCAAGGCGGAGCAGCCGAATACCATCATCGAGCATAGAAGTGACTTGACGCTGCTGAGTGCGAAGATAGTCGTATGAGCTGATATCGGTAGACTGCGCCCAACTTCCATTATCTAGAGTTAGAACTTGATCGATATGTGAGCTTCCGGAGCCTATAGCACCGAGCCAAACTGACCAATCAATAGGGAGTTGGCAGTACTCTGGAAAGTCATTGCATGGCTCATAGGATGGAGTGACGTGAGGCGAGACCTGTAAATCAGAGACCGAGAAACTGATCGCCCGGGAGATATGTCAGGGTACATTGGAGTCAGCATGGCAAAAGTCAGTTGGTTACCAACCTCTGGGAAGTGGAGGAATCTTTCCCCTGTACAGAAGTTGCTTGAGCAGTTGTCAACGCAAGCGCGCCTGCAGCTACTGCAAAACATGTCCTCAGGAATCGCACCATGCTGGTTAAAGAGTTGCGAAGGTCTTGATTTGTAACAGCTCCGCAATTAATTTTAGTTCCTGAACCTCATGGCACGGCATTTGCTACGTGTCCCAACAAAGACTATTTCCAGTCATTATCAGATATTTAGTGAAAAGCTTGAACAAACAGGTGCAAATAATTCGTCTTATGAAGATGATGGTTCTTATAGACTCGAAAGGCATTGAACGGCTTTTTTTTATGTGAGCTTCGCGACAATGTGTACATTAACTGTGCGTCTACAGAATTATCAAGTTGGGTAGACCAATTACTTGAAAGTCGCAAACTAAAAGTTGTAGTAACTCTTCCATCATCGTGTTTTAATATGTGTGGTATGCCTTGTTTCATAATCTACTGTCCACATTCAACCCTTTTATATTCAGTTTGATACGCACTCTGAGCGTCCGTTTCTCGCATGTATTGAAAGTAGTGAGAATCGATGAACTAACACCTTCGCCACATTGTCATTCAATGGAGTCACGTCCATCTATACTTATAAAAAAATCCAAGTAAATCGAATTTATTTATTAGGATGCTGTAACAACATTTTTCTTCCTGTTGAACAACGGTATTGCTTGTTAATTGTTCGAGACGGTTTCCTGTTAGTCTTCACTTGATGTCGACATCGAATAGAGATACGACGATTGATCTGTTTAACAACAGAAAAAAAAATTCCTGTAGAGGAATCGCAACCAATTTTCGTTCTCTATTATGCTCTCGCAAATATTGACAGCCACCTGGGCGCACGAATAAATCGCACCCAGTTGACGAGTCGACAAGCAGGCAAAAAGGAGCTCCCCAGAAAAAGTCTGAAGGAGGGCAAGCGCCAGGGAGGGGAGCCATGAATCGCAACCAAATGTTGCTCGTCTCTCCTCCTCTCCAATACGACATGTATTTTTCTACCACTAAAATTAGGATTGGTGGTGTATCTGAGATATTTTCAGATAATGAGTAGATCTGTTTTCTTGCACAGCTAAAGTACGGGGGGACAAAGTTGGAGAGAGGAGCAAAAGAGGAGGAAATTCCTGGGGACAAGGAGGCGACCATGAATCGCAACCAATGTCGAGTTAATGTGTCAGCTTTTAAAGCAGTTCGTCGTAGTTCAGCCAGTCTCCATGAGATCTGCGACCCATCTTATCACCTTGTCGGACGGCCTTGGGTTGGAGAACGCATATTGTAGTCCTGCGTGATCTGTATTCAAAATAAATTTGCGACCAGCTAAGAAATGACGAAAATGCCTTACCGCCCATACCAAGGCCAATGCCTCGAGATGAGTAGCAGCATACCTGGTCTCTGGACCATGCAAAGCACGCGGCGCGTATGAACTCCGTTTTCGCGATGACTGATCTTCCATGGCCGTTTGCCAGAAATCAGAAGCAGCGTCCAAGGTAGAGATCACCTTTGAGCCTCCAATTGAATCCAACAGTTCATCAATATGAGGAAGAGGATAAGTGTCCCTCACAGTCTTCTTGTTGAGCTGCCGATAGTCAACACAAAAATGGACTTCACCTGTTTTGTTCGTAACTAAGAAGACCGGTGAACTACGCTTTATGAACCGCTCAAAGACTGTCAAAATTGTGAGCTTTTCGATGTGGGATATAAATTGGGCGTTGGCAACTTTGCCTAGTCTCCTGATCAACGAATTAGCTTTTTGCTAGTCGTACGGATGGATTTTAAGCCAAAGGTCAAGAAGAATTGCGATCAAAGTAGTTTGGGACGATTAAAATGTGATGCGGTGAGTCACATTTCGTTGTCATCCCGTAGGGGGAAGGCTCCATAGCTAACAGAGCCTTCTTTTTGAGATAGCCTTTCTGCACAAATAGATTATCTTTGCTCTGATGGCCAAAACATACGTGAATCACGGTATGCAATGGCCTGATACTTTGGAATACACGAGCACCAGACTTTGAGAAGTTGTAAAGCAATACAACAATCTGCAAAGCCTTCCAGGTCGCTACGTTATCCAAAATATCACAGAAAGAGCATGGTCCCCTTTTCAAAGAACCGTAAAGCCTTTCGCTAACTGCAAAGTCATGTGGAAACAGTGAATGCAAAGCTATGCAGTGCACCACCACATGCAAGTAAGTTGTGTTACAGTGTTTGGCTACCAAAGCATATAACAACATGACGGTTGCCGTGCATGTCAAAGTGGTTGGTTGCCCCACTCTTGCAGAGATGCAACAGAGTGTGACGCGCATGAATGGGGTGATCATTTTATAACGAAAATAGGTACATGTGACTGTTAAAGCAGTAGATGGCTTATTGCAGTGACAAGTCCCATTGCAAAACGAGGCATACCAGAAAATCATCAGCAAAAAATACTCTTTGTTTTATTACACAAGTGTCTATTTATTTAACACAGCACTGTTCAAACCCTTCTTGTTTCTAGCGATTTCAACGGCATAGAACTAGAGACGTTGAGAAAGAACGGTTAATTTACTCAGGTTCTGACGTGTTTTTCAGAGTATGTATCTCAAATACTTGCCTGCATTCTCATGCCGAACATGGTATTCTGCTCAGTGTAATCATCTCGAGGATCGATACGGAGCAAAGATCCAAAGTTGTACTCGTTCACTCGCTTCTCATATTTGTTGATCCAGTCTCTCCACTTGGCCTTTGCCTTGTCGGTCTTGAAATGATCTTCGTTCAAATGCTGCACATCGATTTCAGGGAATGTCTCTTCAAAATCAGCATAGATTTCGTCATCAATTCTACGAGATATTGGTCAGTACTTAATACTAAGCTAAAACCAATTCGCAACTAGTCGCTTTCCGTATCTCGATTTACATACCCTGTCAAGCGCAGTTTGGAACCATCTATGGAAGAAATCAGCTTGAAATAAGTCTCAGCATGGTGCATAGCCTGTATTATATTATCATATTGGAAATTGTCAGGAAAATGTGTCATAGTGAATAGTTGTCGCTATAGTCTTTGCAGAGCAACTTGCCTTAACTGCCCATTGCTTTTCTACAAAGGATCAAGATAACAATGGAACGCAGTTAGCTTGACATGTTTCACACCAGCGATTTCTTAATGGAAAAAACTTACCAATATCTTGAAGTTGTTCGAGTTCGTCGGCAGAAGGCAAAGGCATGGTGATTTATATACGGGAATGCGTTAGCCGGTTGGAAAATCTTGAAATGCCCTTCGAGGTGGATATTTGAAAAAAGAAGAGCAGTCACATAATCAAAATTTGAAGCCTTCCATGACAGCCTCCATGAGATCAGTATGCACGACAAGCAACGCGTACTTTCATATTACAGGTGAAACAGTGCAGTTAGGAATGAAGCGTGGTATTAAGTATATATGCATTCTTGAGAAAAACCTCTTGAATAAGATGTGCGAAATTCAATATTCGACAAATATCAATTTAACCATTGGTACAATAGCTTGATAAAGCGGTAAAGCATGCGCTGTACGATAGCCTGGAATAACAAAAAGCTATCATATAATATGACGAGATTTTTGTGGCAAATAGAACCTGCAGCCATCAGTTTCTACTTTGAAGTCAAGTTTGTATGGTCAAGCCAGCTTGAAAGCCAATAACTGCTGGAGCCTGGAAAAAGTGTGGCAGTGACTGTGGACTTGCCCACCAAATTCGAAATTTCCTAATTATCTTGGGAGACCAGCACACCAGCACACATTGACTTGAGGTCACAGACTATCGTGCTTTTTAAACATGGCCGCTGCGGTGCATCACGGAACCAATCTTCGCAAGGCCGAAGAAAAACGAAAAGTAGTTTACAAGGCTGTACTCGACACCCCCTTCATTCTGAAATGGTAAGTTATTGGAAACTTCAACATGTGTGCTTGTGAACACAAAAGTGGCCCAGATCGTTTGGACGCTCGGCATATCTCTACACACAAATTCATACCAACAGTCATTGATATTATACGTCTTTGCAGGCCATTTACACCGGCAAACATACATGATGAAATCTTACAGCTCTTATGCGATAACCTTAAGCCACTAGGCGAAGCTCGCGCGGAGCGTCGACGACAGCGCAAGAACAACGTCAAGGTGGCTGAAAGTTTGCCAGTATCGCCTATCGTCATCACGGGCATCAACGCTATCACACGCAATTTGGAGAAGAAGGATCCAGACGATTCAGATGCTATCTTGTTTGTGTGTCGAGGCGACATTGATCCGTCACAGCTGTGCGCGCACTTTCCTCAATTAAGCGCACTTGCCCGTCGAAAACTTGTGTCTCTCCAACAAGGAGCCGAAATGGCTATATCCAGCTCATTGGGTCTCAAGCGCGTCAGTGCTGTTCAAATGCGAGTAAGTACACCGAGCTTGAGTTGTGCTCTAAAACATCCAATTGACATGCATTTGATCAGGGTGCAGGTGACCTTTGGGAGCGGCTTGTCAAAGCAACCAGCGTTATTCCAACTTTAGATGCCCCATGGCTGGAAGCGAGATACATGAGTACGGAAATCAAAACTTTAGAGACCACCACACCAGTGATTACCAAGCAGAGACCGAAACCTATTCAACAGCAAAAGCCAAAGCATGACCAACAGCAGGAGCCAAAGGGTAAGCAACAGCAGAAGCAACAGCAACAGCAGAAGCAACAACCAAAGCAACAACAACAAAACAAACCATCCAACAAACGCCCCAATAATGACTTGCAACCATCCAACAACAAAAAAGCTAAACAATAAATGCAACTCTGCTTTATACCAAACCTCCCAGTTTTGTTGTACAAAAATTAGCCCAATTGTATTGTATAATGTTAATGAAAACTACAGCAAGCAACAATACATTTTTCCTTTGTGATACTAATACACATACACACACACACACACACACACACACGATAATAAACAAACCAAAAATCACTGAAAGAAAGATGACATGACTAGACATAATTCAGGTCATGCAAAAGACATGGCGAGATCTGGGAGCCATATTTACTCGTTGGGTAAAGAGTCTGATCGCCGAGCAGGCTCAGCGTCAGTTGGTGGTAACTTTGGCACGGATGATGGTTTACGTAAACTCATAGTGCGCTTCAATGCACTTAGAGAAATGCGTTTCTCCTTGGGCTCTTCTTTGATGTCTGCCTTGGTTTCTTCTTCATCGTCGAACCATGACCCAAGAGGTGACTCGTAGGAGTCGGCGGCCAAAACATCATGAAGTGGAGACTCGAGGTGGTCTGGTTCTGCTGCCGGCGTGGCTGGCGAAGTATGTATAGCTGGAGATTGGCGTTGCTGTTGGTAGCTGCCTGGTAATTGCATCAGGCTTGTTCGAGAAGACGTTCGCACCGGAGATGCAGCCGCCTGTGGCAGCGGTTTGAACTGGCCAGGTTGTGGACTGTTTACAGATAAGCTCGAAGAGCCGGTTTGAATGGTTGGACGTGGTGGCGGAGGATGGTCAGTTCCTGGGTAACCAGAAGGTGACGGTAAAGGAGTGATTTTTTGTGAAGTTGCTTCATTAGCAGCTGCAATTGCCTGTGCAAAGCGATCATGGTCAGGCTCAGGATCAGTAGGAGTTCGTAGAGCGGCTGACTCCAAGAACGGACTGTTCTTGGGTATGTCAGGCAATCTTGGTGCCTGAGCGGTCTGAACGGCCGGAGTCGCTTGGGTGGAGTGCGGTGGCGGTTGTTGTGGTGGTTGCTGTTGCTGCTGTTGGTATGCACTTGATGTTGGATTGAGCTGTGGAACAAATTGTCCACTTGAATTCTGCTGCAAGTAACCAGAACTGGGCGGCGGTTGTTGTTGATAAACATTGGATGGCATGTTCATTTGAGGACCCATTTGCCCAACCGAAGGTTGTCTCTGTAGATGACCAGAAGGTTGTCTCTGTAGCTGGCCAGGATAGGGTGAAGGAGCAGCACCACCAAGAGATGAATCTTTGCCGTAACCGCGAGCGGGCGCCGTGGCAAATTTGCGAGCATTAGAATGCTCAATCAAACGCCGTTGATCCTCCACTGCGACTGTATTGTTGAATGCTGCCGGATCAACGGTTGAGAACAACTTTTCTTGATGCATGATCAAATCCTCCAATACACAATCTGAAAACCATTCACCGGGATTTTGAGCTTGGTTGTGGTCGTGGAAGATGACTGGCGTAAAGATCAAGGATAAATTCTGTATATTCATCTTATTGATATCGGCGTTTGCTGCCACCCTACCATCATTCGTTAATAAGTTTGCAATTTGGCAGCTACATAATTTGTTTGAACTTACTTTGCTAAATGTTCTATCAGAACTTTGAGTGTATCGTAATGCACTTTCTGTAAATTAAGAATGTATTTGTAGAGGTTGAATATTCGCAGTCGAGTGTCCTTGATATCTAATATGAAAACAGATTAATTTTGCTCGACACTACATGCGATGGTTTCATTCTGCGCTGTTCAACTTACTAGAATGATATATTCTGTCGTCCATGTTAAGCTGGAAAAGTGGGGTATCAAGTTCACGTAAAAAGTGTTTCAGCACATTGGCAATAGTGAAAACATCAAACGCTGTGTCGTTCAACACAACAGCCTCTTCGTCCTTTTCAAATGACTGTCGCAGTTTTTCAACGTTGCTTTGTCGGCCGGATATACGGTATATGCCTTCACGTTTGGTTCCGCCCAACCGTTCAATAGCTTCAATACATTTGACTACAATGAGTGGCACGGTTCGACGATGGGCGTTGGCATATTCAACCAAAGAAATGCCAAACAAAAGGTCTTTGCTTTCGCCAGCATAATAATTATGATAAAAGATAGAAGATGGTATGGCAAACTCGTCTCGTTTAAACTCATTTCGAAATTGCTCGATATCTTTATCGCCATGGATCAACTCGGCCACTTGTGTGGCTTGTTGCACAAAGATTTGGCTCTGCTGAAGTCCTTTTCTCTCCACTTTCAATATCATATCCAACGCCACTTTAACTTGAACGGATTTCTCCCGCAACATGCTTTGTAGACGCTGAATGAAACCCTTTAGCAAACAGCGTAGGCAAAAGATATAAAGTCTGAACATTCAGTTTTCACTTACTTTTAACGAGAATGAGGTGGTATCAGTCTGTTTCTTTCTCAAAAACTCCAAAAATCGAATTCCATCTCGGTACTCGGTATCTGGTGGTGATAAGCATGCATGTTAGAACAGTAATTTCAATTGTGTAACGACTTGTTATGTGCACAAATGTCGAGAAAATTATTACCGAGATCAACAATATCCTTCTTTGTCTTTGCGTTTTTCACATTCTGCTTGGATACGTCAGGTGCAGAAGCAGCGGCCGCAGCATTGGCAAGTTGTGTACCCATGTGAGCCATTTTCGCCATCAATCCAGCCATTCTCTTTTGTGGCTGTGGTGAGTTGGCATCCAGTGACGATAATGAGCTTTCGTCAGTATCTTCCGAGCGACGCTGGTTCGGCTGTGGTTCGTCCAAATAAGAATGGTCGTTAGGGGACTTGTAAGGTTGTTGTAACAAAAGTTGGGCCGGTGGAGCTGCGGACCCTAGTGATGATGTTGAGTGCTGTTGTTGAAGTGGCGGAGGGGTGGCGGCTAAAGACGCCGGTGGTGGTTGCATTTGTTCTTGTAGAGACATGCGTTGCGCTGTGTCCAACTCCAAACATTTTTGCTCATAAGCTTTTCGAAGCTATAATAAAATGTTCAGTATACAAAGTATCGAGACAATGGATTCCGATCAAAGGCATGGCAATATTACCTTTGGTACATCGCGCGTTCGATATGCAATGTAGGCAGCATTGGAATCTTTGAGAGCGTTCTTGACGGTTTTTCGGTATCGTTCATGATTTTCTCGCATTTCCATCATACTCGCTAATTGAGCTTTCATAACCTGAACCAGTTCACGTCGGCACTGAGCTTGTTTATCTGCCGAGTCTCGAAACTCATCGGTGGCGCGTCTTACAGTGGTATGTACTTGTCGAAATTGATCGAATGTCTCGTTCTCAGAATCCACCGGTATGGCGATAATGCGCATCAACGCCTGCTGGTATTGTTCCTCGGCGGCTATCCTGTGAGATGACGGTACGGGGGAGCAGTAATGAGTAAATATTTCGTGTTCAGCATTCTCGGTTTGCAATGCAATACTACAAGACATACCGAGCTTTCAATAAAGTTATAAAGTGATCTAAATCGGCTACATTCCATTTGCACATGTTTTTAATGTGATCACTATGGGCTTCAATGCCAAGCAACTGTCAGGGAAAGGGGGGAGGTGTTTGTCAGTAGTCTGTCACGAGAACAATGAACAACATGGCCCCGATGGAGAGAGAGCTCAACGGGTGCTCAAAGACATATACTGCTTAACAAAGGACTGGCTCATACCTCACGCTGCTCGTCATTCACAGAAAAGCTTCGTCTAGATGTGCGTTGCATTGGATGGGAGATGATGCATGCGAGAAAACGGTCAAGGGGAAATAGACTATGGGTTGCACGGTGAGGCGGAGCTAATGGGCTCTAACAACTATGCCGCTTATTTCTGGTTGATTTGATTTGCAAGTTATTTGGCCATTATTTTATTCTCATATCATATCTTTATTATAAATCGACAGTGATTTCTCTACTTTTGTGCAAGTTTCAAGTGGAATGACTTTGGTCTAACAAATTGATCAAATCCATGATGGCTCATACTGAATCCAAGTCCACTCTCCTTTGCGCCAACCCAACAGAGTCCAGGATCAATATAGTCACAGCGGTTCATGAACCAGGTACCGGTCTCAATTTGGTCTCCGATCGTCAAAGCTCGTTCAACATCTTTAGTCCATATGCTGGCGGTTAAACCGTAACGACTATCGTTCATGAGTTGAACGGCTTCTTGGTCAGACTGAACCTTCATGATGGCCAGCACTGGACCAAACGTTTCATCCTGCATGACCTTCATTGAATGGTCAACGTTCACTAGAATCTGAGGGCCTACATAAGCGGTTCCTGCCTGAATTATTGGTAGGACCAGCAATATATTAATACCCGTTCGTTTTTCTGCTGTGTTCTATTTTTAAGTCAGTTGAAGCTTTCTTTACCTTGTCTGCAGTAAACAGCTTGCCAGTATCAATGAGGGTCTTGGCACCCTTGCTCACTAAATTTCGACATAGTTAATTAGATATGGAACCTCGGGGTTTAAAGACATTTAAGTAACAGAAAAAATTGCACTTACCAGCATCGCCAATCTGTTCTCGCACTTTGTCAGCAAAACGCACATTGGCCATAGGACCAAGAGACACATCGGGATCAGATGGATTTCCAAGTGTATATTTCTAAGGAACGAATACACGTCATAACGTAGATCATTAGTCTCATATAAGTGTCACAAAAAGCTTTGATAGTCCCAGCATTTCGTTTTGGTCTGGCCTAGGACACCAACACCGTCCAATTATTTACCTCGGTCAAAGCTACTGCTTTGGCAACAAAATCATCATAAATAGTATCTTGCACATAGCATCTCTCAATGGCACAACAGCATTGTCCAGAGTTGAAAAATGCACCATCCACGATATTCTCAACGGCATAATCCACATCGCTATCATGGCAGACATATGCAGGATCCTTGCCTCCAAGTTCCATCGCCGACCCTGTCAAATAAAGGTCAGTCAGACAGGTGTTTTCCAATATTGAGAGCGTTTGATGTAGCTCGTCTACACGGTGTGTCTTCCCTTTCCTCTCGTCCACTGTCAGCTGTATTTCACTTACCAATAAGCTTGCCACTGTCGCTGATGGCTTTGCGAATCTTTTTGCCGATCTCAATGGAACCTGTAAAGTTAACAAACTTGATTTGTGGATGTTGCACCAAATAATTGGCGCCTTGGTCGTCTACATGAGTGACCTGCAACACGTCCTGGGGAATGCCAGCTTCATGAAGGGTTTGAGCGAAAATATCGGCACATAGAGGGGTCTGAGGTGACTGCTTAAGCAACACGGTGTTGCCAGCAAGCAGAGCAGGTATGACATTATTAACTAGGTGTGGGATAACTACGGAGTTAGTGCGTGCGGAATACTAAAAATCATAAGCTACTATGCATCGGTGCGCATGGATCGTTCCACACGTAAATCCACCAACATGCACCACTTACCCATAGTCAGATAAGGATAATTCCATGCAGCAATAATCAGCATGGGGCCCATGGCCTCCTTACGTAAGAACCGCGTGAATCCTTGCTGGTCGGTAAACTGTTCATCTTTGAGACTTTCCACTGCCACCTTGTTCATATAGGACGCACGCTCCAAAACTCCCTTCACCTCGCCAGCTCCATACTTTGCAGGTCGGCCCATTTGTGAAGCAATCGAATGGCTGATGGCGTCTTGTTTGGTTGGGAACAACTTTAGGAACTTGTCAATGATAGCAACCTTTTGTTCCACGGGCACCTTGCGCCAAGTTCTGAAAGCGCCAACGGCCTTTTGTACAACGTTATCTATTTCATTGTTGGATAGACAGGCTATTTGAGCAACAGGCTGTTGAGTAGCAGGAGAGATAACACTAATAGTCGACATATTAGAGAAAGAGGAGTTACAACTTGGGCCATGCTGGGCAAAAGCTGGCGTTGATGACTGGTACTTTTGTGACTTGGTTTTTTTAATGTGTGACACAAAAGTCTTTTTATATTTGATAGCCCATTGGATTGTCAGCCACAATAAGCGCTGAAGAAATTTGGTCTCAGCGTAATAATCTGCTGTAAACCTTCCGCAATCTCGGTCCGGTCATCCTCTCCATCTACGAGGCAAATATCAGAAAATGGAGCGAATAACCCGAAGACGCTATGTGATGTTGGGATTGGCGTTGTTTGCTGCGTTCATCGTGCTAACACTGTTCAATAATCCGGCAATGTACTCCTCCAAAATCAGTAACATAGCCAACATCGGGGATGACAGTATAGACACAACCACCGACATTATCGCTAATAATAACGAGGAAACGGCTATTAATGATATAGGATTAGACCAGCCTGAGGATGCACCAGTTGAAGTGCTTTCTGAGCCCACCAAAGCTGAGGACTGGAAACCCAAGCAATTTACTGCCCCTAGCAAGCATGTCATGGATATGATCAACACCAATGTCATGGTCAACAGCAAAGATAAGGTGTTGCTGACTGCGGTTGTTAATAACGGCATGGCAGATTATACCATGAATTGGATCGAGTCACTTAAGAAATCCAATGTCGATAAAAAGTTTTTGGTATTTGCCATTGATCAAGCTTTGGTAGACACTTTAACGGCAGCCGGCTATGGCAAGCATGTTGTGCTGATCCCCGAACATTGGTTTCACAAGGAGATTAGCGCTGAATTTGCAGGATGGTTAGAAGGAGACTATACTCCCATCACCCATTCAAAGTCCTTAGTAGTAGAGAGACTGTTGTACCTGGGTATCACAGTGTGGTTTTCTGATGTCGATATCGTGTTTACCAACCCCAACATATTCCAATATCTAATGCTCAAACTGAAATCTCGTAAACACGCCACCACCAAACAAGAGCTGACGGAAGTGTTGTTTTCACAAGAATTAGAACAGAGGCTTATCAACAGTGGGTTCTTCATTATGCGGCCTACCGAAACGAGCAAGCGCATTATGTCGGATACCATTTCCATCCAGGACAAGGAGACCAAGGTTACGCAACAGCAAGCCATGAACCGAATTTTGGATGACATGAATTTAAGCTATCACGAAAGCCCTATTGCGCTCCTTGACCTGACTTTATTCCCCCATGGCCGTTATTACTTTGACAACAATGTTCCTGCGCGGTTCTCTATGACTCCAATGATTGTCCATGCCAATTATCGTAAGTAGCTAGCAATTTCCAACATGAGATCACAGTGAGAGGGATGCCTTTTTTGGGGAGAATATGACGAGGATCTAACTTGTGTACCAAACCTTGTTCCCTTTCGATTTAGGTCAAGGTCAGCAGAAGAAAGCTGATCTGAAGAAAGCTGGCCTCTGGTACCTGAAAGAATAAAGGGCCATCCGGAGCTTGCTTGATCTTGCTTGATCTTGCTTAATATTGCATTTCTTCACGTATTCTATATTTTTCATTATTTTATTGTTTTTGTATTGTGTTCCATCTTTTGTCATTTCCTAGCCTTTTTATGCACTCTGAAACGTAATAAAGGAAAAAATAAGAAATATTTTTTTTTAAAGGCGTAACTGCATAGTTTTTTATCGCAGGCAAATCGGGACGGAACACCTTGAACCACATCAGCACACACTGTGAAGAAATGATGCGAGGTTTTGTGAAACCAAACTCAGTAAAACTCATTGACATGCCGACTTGGGCGAAACAATTAGTCGCTTGATGAGCTACAGAAAAATTCAAGATGTAAAAAGCTAAGAGAAAGCTTACGCGTTTGTACGTTACAAGCGATGCTGGAATATAAAGCTTATTGATGTTGGCTATAAGGACTTGCTTTCTCGGTACTGGTGACCGCATACACGAGCTTGGGGTCACTGCCAAGCTTAAACTGAAAGCAGCGTCCACGTGACGTCAAACCAATCATGAACAGCGGTCCGCTATCCATAAAAGGCAATTCACCACTCTTGCGGTACATTTTTTTATTTTCCAATTGAAGAGTGGGTGGAACGATTTTTCCCTCTTCTTTATCTCTTTTTTCCCTTTGCACAAACTTTTACATCTAATGCAAGACCATGATCCCGCTGATCCAATGTATCGCCAATGTCAGTCGTTAGCCAAAGCACCGTTGTTTGATTCGTTGCCCTGTTTATCATCATGGAACTGTGAAAAACGACCGGTTTCGGAATGTACTTTGTTGCCAGTTCGACCGGCCTCGACTTCTATGGTGTCCTGCCGCGGATCAAGCAGAAGTAGCAGCATCAAAAGCGACTCATCTATCAGCCGACGCCAAGTTCGCTTCAGTTCAGAACCACCGGATGTTCGATACTACGAATATATGGCCGAGGAAGACGATGCACCCGAGAACGTCACACCAACATCGGTGGAACCCCTTATGATCTACTATCCCCCCCCTCGAAGTTCTTCCATGTGTGATTCGAAAAGGCGGCCAGAATCAAGTAAGTTGACGTTGTGAGCAACCTCGTTAGTGGTTTTGGAACTGGAACTGACCTTTCGATCTATTTAATTTAGTGCTGCCTTCCCCTCCTTCGTCACCCAAAGGATCAAGTCCGCTACCGTCTAACGGCGTTGACGGCAAGCCTAAGCTACATCATACTCTGAAAACATGGGCTCGCCGCTTCTCCTCTCAATGACTAGCACGACAACGCAATGATCCAAGGAATAATCAACGTTTTGGTCTGAATGTTTTACCCCTCCTTTCCATTCCATCGTATACCTGAAAGGGCCCCCCTTTTTCTGGCCCTTCAACCATTGTACAAACAAAAAAAAATTGTTGCTGCTATTCTTAACATCTAATACTCTTTTTAATAGTGCCTTTGTAAGGCATGCAAAAAGAATTCTATATCAACCAAACGATAAAGATTCATATTACAAAAAGGACCTAGTTTTCTTTTGCTTTTTCTAATACTCCATTTTTCTTATTTACCTGTTTTCCGTTCTGCTGCAAGCACACATAGTAGTAATAATAATAATAATAATAATATTTACATCTTGTTGCGATATTGCAACGCCTAAAACGTATACAAAGCAGGTTTTTAGCAAAGGTTGTTTTGGTGTAAATGTGGGCAACAACCACGCATTTTAATTCATTTATTTATTTTTCACTTTACCTGTTGCCTGAGTTTCCGCTCTGTGTCGCTAGCTTTGAGCACCGAAGTCATGTACCGCACGTTGCGTTCTAATTTCTCCTGCGCCTTCTGTTCATCCTTATGCACACGCCCTAAATAAAATATATAAATTTACAACTTTAATTACTGGGGGGAGGGAGGAACGAACGAGGGCTGGCATATAATCCAACTTTATGACCCGTTAAATGCCTCCCGTTTAATTGCTTACCAACAGGATTTTGTCTGCTTTCGGCAAGCTTGGCTTTGCTACGAACATTCTTTTGATGGCCATATCGCATTTCATGTTTGATTTTCTTCAATCCCGTCTTGGTGGGTGGCAGTGCCATTCTTTGTTTTCGTTTTAAGCTGCTGGGTGCATCGGCGGTGTTGTTGGATTTAGTATCTTTGCTTGACGGCCGAGCCTTCAATAGGGTATCCAAGGAATTCTTTGCTAGTTTGATGGAAGCCATAGTGAATGTGATTTGGGGGGAATGTGGACAAGTGGAGGGCTGTAATGTGGTGTGGTAAGGTCGATTGAGCTGATGTGATGCAACTCGCAGACCAGTTTAATGCAGATGGAGGGTTGGAATGAGCCAAGTGGTTGGAATACAGAAGAAAAAAAAAAGAAAAAAGTGACAGCTTAGCCAATTTCCAGCCGCACACCAGCCCAGCCCAGCAAAGCCTGCAAGAAATTTTGACAGTGATGGCCAGCGTGTATTAATCTTGACACTCTCAATACTAATAAATGCCCCTTCCTCCCTATGATGAGTATTGTGTGCGGTAGAGGACTCTTATGCTCGGTAGAACATAATATTACTACTGAATAATTCAACCCAAATTAGACCATACAAACCTGAGCTTTATGAATGGCCAATAGATAAATGCGCCGTTGTGCTAGAAAACCAAGACTAACAGAGCAAAATTGTCCATAGTCCCGAATTTAATCAACTGAAGCAATCGATTAAGTTTGGTTAATAGCATTCATTCAATTTATGCTTTGTACATGCTTCTATAGAACCAGTTGAGCTGCAAATACCTTGTGTACGGCCTTATGCTCAATCGGCTGAGCAAATTAAAGCTGGTGTGACTGTCCTTTTCCTTTGTACTGGCCAAATGTTACAGCGGAAGCTTTATTACTTGCCGCTTCTTGTCGCGAAGCTGATTCAGTCTGGGAGCAAATGGCTAACGAGATTGCAGACGAAAGCAATTTGCACACGGAGAAAAAGTACCACAAGGATGCCAAGATAGGTGAGGGTACCTATGCCGTGGTTTATCAAGGTACGTTACGTTACGTTACGTTACGTTACTTTTCTTCAGTTGTTTGGCGAATAAGGCCTGCGACAAAAGTTTACTCATGTCGCAACCAACACACTTACAGGCACTCAGATTGCGACAGGGCGCAAAGTCGCCATTAAAAAGATCAAAATTGGTCAGTTCAAGGATGGCCTTGATTTGACGGCCGTTCGAGAAGTCAAATATCTGCAAGAATTCAAGCACACCAACATTGTTGAGCTTATTGATGTGTTTTCGCACAAGACAAACTTGAACCTCGTCCTCGAGTATCTTGACTCGGATCTCGAGCAAATCATCAAAGATAAAAGCATTCTGTTTATGCCTGCAGATATCAAGAGCTGGATGATGATGATGCTTCGTGGCTTGGACCACTGCCATCGCAATTGGGTCCTACACAGGGTGAGTTGAAACTTGGCTTGGCGAACAGAGCCAATTTTCTAGCCAATTGTCATCAATTCTCATCATGTCCCATAGGATATGAAACCAAACAATTTGTTATTGGCAAGGAACGGGCAGTTGAAAATTGCAGATTTCGGTTTGGCAAGAGATTGGGGTGACCCGGGTAAGCAGATGACTTCGCAGGTGGTGACCCGATGGTATCGTGCCCCTGAGCTGTTGTTTGGCGCAAAGGAGTATTCGTATGCCGTAGATGTCTGGGCAGTGGGATGTATTTTTGCTGAACTCATGTTGCGAACCCCTTATGTTGCGGGCGATTCGGATATGGATCAACTCACAAAGATCTTCCACGCCTTGGGTACACCAACCGAGACAGACTGGCCAAACATGACCACGTTACCTGATTACGTGCCGTTCAGAACGTACCCCAAGGTGCCGCTGAGCCAATACTTTACCGCTGCTGGCAGCGATGCTCTTGATCTGCTGGACAAGATGCTTGGCTTTGATCCTGCCAAACGTTGGACATGTCGGGAGGTAATACAAAAGCGTATATAGTGAGCAATGAGGTTTGGGATGACCATGCGCGGATTTCTAATGCTTTACCATCTACAGTGCTTGAATCACAGCTACTTTCGTAACGCACCGTTGCCCACAGTACCAGAGAAGCTACCGCAACGCGCTCCAGAGCCAGAAAAGGTAGCCGACACACTGAAACGAAAGGCGGACTCCACGTTGACGAATTCAGATGACAAGGCTAAACAGCGCATCAAGATTGCACGTAAACTGACGTTTGAAGAGTTTTAAAAAAAAAAAAAAAAAAAAAAGTGAGAGAAAAAAGGTTTTCTTGACATCTGTCAAATTAAACATGCTTTGTAAATAACTAGATTATGAAATTTCCACAAGTGATCGATCAATATTAATATAACGTCTGAAAGCACAAACCATTGCCAACAGCTTATAACCCATAACCAGTAATGTAGAATTCATGGGAAGTGACATGCAGCGATAGATGTCGCTCAGCGTGTAGGTTTTTTAATTAAGTTGTGAAAAACTGAAGATTCTAATAGATCATGTTGGTATATGCTTTTTCTTTAAGATTGCTCGGGCTTATGGGGTAATAGTAGAGTACAAATACGAGCAAGCCGTGTTGTTTTGTTTGATCAATGTTGCTGAGCATCACTTACGCTTGCACTGGGAGCAAGCACGCCAGTCGACCAGTCAGGTACGGTACCAGACCATCGTTCCTTAACGACTTCAGGACCTGACGTTTTAAGCGTTCCAGCCAGTGAACCTTAGTGAGGGGCGTAAAAGCAGGTTAGCCAACTCGTTTATAGAGTGATACCAGGTTTGACATTTGCCCAAAAAACTTACCTCCAATCCAGGCACGCACATTGCTTTTGAAAACATCTCCTCCTTCTTCGTCGGCTAGTCTGAGATATTGGTGCAATTTCAGTACCGTCCAGTAGTGGCGCTTCTCGTGGTCAGTAGGCGTGCGCATGACGCGCAACAGTTCTTGGTGCAATCGCGTACGGAACCCAGGCAGCATGGACGTGCCGCCAATCAACAGCACGTTGGAGATGAGCGGTTTCCGAATATCAGGCTGGGCCTTGTGCAGCGCAACCAAGATGGCCTCTACTACACTTTTTTGATCCTCTTCATTATCGTTCTCAAACAGTACTTCGGCCGCTCGTTCGCGCACCCATCCAGGCACAAACAACCACGACTTGCCTTCGCTGGTGGTCGACATCGGGTAATACATGTCAGTGGCGGCACTGAAGTCTTGCCACAATTCAATGGGGTTGGTAGACGAGTCTCCAGACACCGGTACAGGCGACACAATGCATATCCGCGTCTTGATGTCTTCGATCACGTCCGCCGTCAGCATGGTTTGTGGTATGTTGGTTCGCGGTGCAATGCTGCGGTGCAATGATGAAGGCGCTATAAACCGACCATGATCAATCAGTAGCTTACGCAACCGCGAGTTCATTGCTCGACCAGCCAAAGGGCTTGCCGTTGTAAATGGGATTAACGGTCTTGCGGCATAGATCTAAGATTTGTGAGAAGGCGTATTAATATGACTTGATTTCCACGTAACTACAGCACACTATGATGATAGTGACTTACCGGTAGCACTGTCATCTCCAGGTGGCCACAATCAACAACCAACCCTGTGGTCTGGCCAATGGTGAGTAGGGCGAGTAGATGGGATGGAGTGAACGATATGGATGGGACCTGCAGTTTCTGGAACAGCACTTTGGCGATAGATTGTTTGATGCAGATGGGTAGCAGCGGCGATTCCAACACAATGACTTTGGAGCTCTTAGGGTCGGTCAGAAGCAGCCGATAATAGATATCATGCAACAGACGAGCTAAGCGCTGTTCAAACGCTGCATAAGCACTAGGTGATCGCGTGGAGATATCCAAGCCGTACAGTTCAGAGAACTCGCCAGACACAGCATACGCTTCGCCTTCCAAATCTTGCGACCGTCGCTGTCGAGTCCATGTGGGTACTATATGCCGAGGCCGAGATTCTCCAGAGAAACCACACTTGATGTACAAGGTGCCTATATCCAGCACTACTCGATCTTCAATGCCGTAGATGGAATGGCCGCGCGAGTACAGGGATGTCGAAGTGCCAGCCCTCATGGATGAAGTAAACGTATCCGAGCTCATGATGAGTTTGTGTGTTAGACGCGAGCAGTAGTTGATCCGTTGGGTACGCCTGGTTCCTGGCTAGCAAACGAGCACGGCCACAAGATTTTTTTTAACGTTGTCTTAATTATCAAGAGCCCCGTCACTTTTGTATCAGGCTAATCTTACGTTGACCACATAACAACCTAATTCACCTACAAATTCGCCTACAGCCATTAAGCCATGAACGCAACACAAGACGATCTAGACAAACTGCCCACAGAGACCATATTGGCGGAAATTGGCAAGCTGCAAAACTCCATTAAGCATCTGGTGCGCTCCAACACGGAAATGAAAGAATTCGATCCCGAACTCACTGACGGCGATCTGCATCAAGCCGTGCAAGAAAACGAACAAGTTATTGCGCGGCAGGACAGCCAAATTGACCGCCTGATTGAAACCATTAGAAACAGGTTAGGCGCCGATGCAGCTCGAGAGATCGAAAGCACAGTACAAGAGTACCGCCAGAAAGATCTTGACTTGATCAGTGGACGGGCGGCGGATGCCGTCACTACGCATAGTGCCGATACTACGCAAGACGCTGACGCTGCCGCTGACGGCAACGATCAAGACACCGATGGCGTGTTTTTGTAAAAAGCAACAGCAGCAGTAGTAGCGGGCGATGATAGTTGTCTTGTATAATGAATGTATAGTTTTTTTCAGTTTTATTCAACCAGTGTATATTGTCCATGTCTTTTTCTCAAGTAACTATAATAAATCAAAAATTGGGATGAAAAAGCGCTGAAATATGGCAAATGTAGTGAGATGCGACGCCCCATCATATCGGCTTATGCGGCTGTACTGGACGATATGTTGTAGGCTTTTCCAACACGAAGGAGCAGTGTTCGCAACACTACTCGGATTTCCGGTATCAGATTATCCTGCGCTAACATGTTGATAGATGATTCGTAGAATTGGGGCAAGTGCTTTAAGAACTATCAAAGTGGCATGGAAAGGTTAGCAGACGGTTACAATGTCACGTATTACGCTGCCAAAGCTTTTTTACTCACGTCCTGATCTTGCATGTTTGTCAATCCGGAAAGAATCGACACTACCACAGGAGTCCAAGCGGCAATATTCTTGGGCTTCGTCTCATGGTCCAGCTCAGAGTACAGAGCAAAGATCTCGTTGCAAAGGGGAATCAAAGTCTTTTCAATATCCTCCCGTCTCTCATCGCGATCCTCGATGTTTTCAATGTTGGCAAACATGCGCATCAAGTTGGTAACGTAGCATGCACCGCTTGACGTTTCTTGCTTCAACAGATTGGGAAGTTGTTTCATGAAACCTACCAAAGACAAAACCGCACCATATGTTAGTGATGTATGATGATTGTTGACACACGTATTGACCAGACAGTCGGAAACACTTACCAAATCGCCAAAGAGCCATGCGGAGCTCGTTGTCATTATTAAATCGCTCGGCAAAGTGGAAGGATTGACCGAGGCAGTCCATGACAACCATGAGATGGCGAGCAGGGAATGCAATATACACGGTATCTTTGCTGAGTAGATCATTGACGGTCTGAATCAACAAAAGCTGCAAAACACACTTCATGATAATATGTGAGAATGCACGCTGTCTCTCTTCACTGACAGAGAACACTTCATCTGGATTCTGGCGACTGCGCTCAAGAAGATCTTGAGTGTCATCAAACAAGCTCTGAGCTGTGGTTTTGTCAAACAAGTCGACAAACGTTTCCGTCACCAGTTCCCAAGAGCTTTCATCAAACTTCTCCACATTAGCCTCAACGTACTGTTGCAAGCATTCACATCCGATACGAGCGAGTGTATCGTTTTCTGCAAATAACAGATTAGAAGTTGCATTCAATGAACCAGATAGGCATGCCTTTGTGGGAGCTCACCTTGAAGAATGCACAACGAGAACAAGCTTAAAACATGCTTCATCATATCACGCATGTTGTCAAAGTAAAAGGTATATAAATCGACAACGCTTCGCAAAGCTTCAATCATGGTAGTTGACATCCACACGCTAAAGTCTTCATCACTCATTGTTCGCTGGTGTTCAGAATCAGGTCGTAAATCTTCAAACAACGGGAAAATGATCTGTCTTGTCACGGTATTCCAGAACTCGGCTGAGAAAGTCGCACCATGTTCTTTGAGAGCTTCAAATAAATACTGTAGCGCTCGTCGTCGAACCTCAACATCATCACTCTTCATGGTCACCTCTTTGAATCCAAACAAGATGGCGAACCAGAACTTAATCAAGAAATCTTCACCTGACTGCACAACCCGGCCAGCGGCAGCATTGGCGTCGTTGATGACAATGGTTTGGTTCTGCTCAGCAAGGCCAATCATGCGGGGCACAGTTGACTTGATCATATCCAGAGCCGGTAAGCTGATCTTTTGGAACTTGCGGTTTTTAGAGAACTCGCTCAAGCATGAAACGAAATCAGGGAACGTGCCATTAGCCACAATATCGGAGAACCGTTCGTTTGATAACGATCGAACAATATCAAATGTCATGGACACAATGGATTCCGAAGACTCGCAAGCGCCTTTAGCAAACACAGCAAACATGGTCTTCCAACCGGAACGAATGTGATGAGCACGGGCTTGGATCATCTGCGTGAGGCATCTCAGAACCATATCCTTGATAGCCACATCCTGGTTGTTGGCTAGAATGTATTCGAATGGCATCAAAAAGTCTTTTTGGAACTTGAAATGCGCCAATTCTTCTTTCTCCAAGAACTGCATGGACAATTGACGAAGTGAATCCAAGGCAAAGAACGCAATATTGAAATTGGACTGACATCCAACTTGATTAAAGTGTTCTCCCAGGATGGCCCATACATTGGACCATTCGAGTCGAATACGTCCCATATTGTAATAAGAGATTTCAACTAGTTTTTGCAAACTGTACATACGTGGATGCTCCATTTGACTGGAAGACATGATTTCTTCCCAAGACGTCTCACAAAGGGCACGTACAAAATCAACAATAGCCTCTCCGTTCAGGTTAACCGTGGAAGTGAACAGCTTGTCGACAGCCAAAACGAGCGAGTGGGAGCTTCCGGCTGTTGCGACTTCTTCAGTGATCTAAATAATAGAATAAACAATCAATAAGCATATTGGATGAAGCCATGAGAGGCGTTGTGAGGCGGCCATATGTATGTGCCACGGTATGATCATGTTTACTCACCACAGTGTTGGTGCGATTCAATCTGCGGCCATTGGCGGTTGTAAAGTTGGATGATCGACGACTCAAATCCACCGAAGCCGAGTTACGACCACCGCGTCGACCAACAGAGTCGCCTGCTTGATTTTGTTCTACGCCAGCACCAGTAGTGATCAATTGAAATCGCTCCAACTGACTGACAGTAGTCAAAATTTCTTTCCAGCTGCCCTTTAGATGGTTACCATCGGTGGCAGCAACGTCCAACAAAGCCTTGATGGCTTGAACATTCTTGAATTTCATCTCACTATAGTTGGTCAAGAACGTGAACTTGGTCAAGGTGGTTACAAATGCATCACGCTGGAGGTTCATATTATCTTCAGAGTGGATAGTATGGAATAAACAAATGGTTCGAATGGCATACTTGAAACCGTCAAGGCACAAGTTGACAGTCTCGGTGTCATCAGATTCCTGCAGAGGCCCAGAGATACCGGCCAAGAACGACATCCATGCTACTTCAAACATGGGTCGAACATGTTCAATATGAGAAGCACTGTAAAAAGTAATGGCGCCTGCGCCGACGGCTGCGGCTTGACGGCGCTTACCACCCAGCATGGTCTTGAACATAGCCTCCGTCTTGGACCCCATTTCTTCCGTCACAGCTTGGTAAGCTTCGCCCTTGACATCACGGGTAATACCGGCATTCATCAAGGCGTTTTGCAAACCAACCATGCCCAAAGGACCACCAGCGTTGCTGTTGGAAGCTGTAAACAATGCCGAAGCAGCACCCTCGTGCTCATCATTCATGATGATTTCGTTACTCTTGATCTCATTGTAGATGCCCTCAAGCAACTCCTGAGGTAAATCAGCATCGTCGTTGATGCCTCGGTTGTTCTTAATAAACTCTTCCAACGACATGCGGGATTTGACTTGTGGGCTGTGTTGATCGGTGTTGAGCATGACAACGGAATAAGCTAGCACATACGCGGTATCAGCATTGGCAAAGATACCGGGGTTGCCGTCCAAATAGCGTTCAGCAAACTTGAGCATGAACCGATCAATCTTTTGACCTTCACCAGGCAGACGGAAAGATTGCAAGAAAAAGCGCAGAGCATCAGTAAACTGCATATTGTTGAAGTTCATTTCATCTACAAATGCATGCATGATGGAGATGTTCTCGGCTTCACCTTCACCAAGGTATTCGCCAAGCATGGTTTTGTTCAGACCATCGGTGTTCAACAAGAATTTTGCAACATCAGCATGATCTTCCACATTAATGAATCCGTGTTTATGCAAATACTGGATACCCTTCTTTGCTTTCCAATTAAACAGTCGAACTCCTTCCTGTTGCATTTGTTTCCTATGCTTTCGGCTTTCGAATTGTTCAGGATCATCCAACGCCGAGGAAGAAGTACCGTTGGCAATAAGTGGATTTGAGGACGCTGGTGATAATCGAGGCATGGACGTGTTACTATGGTTGGTGAGGCCTTCAGCACTGTTGGGTTGCTGCTGGTCTTCACTTTCACGTGGAGTAGGTTCGTCTTCACCGTTAGTGGATACACTAACCGCACCGTTGTTATACCAAGTCACCAACGATCGTAGAACAGCCACCAAACTTTCAAGAGACTTGTATTTCAATGCCATCTCAGACGGCTGATTAGCAGCGGCATTATGTCTTTCATTGGGCTGGACGGTGTCGGTGGTCAATCTAGGTGGTATGACCACTGAAGTGCCATTCACTTGTCCAGATTGAGTTTTATCGGCTGTATGGCGCATTTCTGGGTGTTCCTTGCCAGGGACATTGACGGCATGCGTGGTGGTTATGCGAGAAAGGACATTGACAAGTCGCTCATAAATGTTATCAAGAGCTTCCTTGTCACAATCGTAATTCAGATATATTTCAACCAGTGTTTGTGGATCACTACATATCCGAAGCACCACCTTGTTGAGAAGAGAATGTTTTTGTTGATAAGATGCGTTACGCATTTCAAGAATGGGAAGGAAAATCGTCGTGAAGAACACCTCAATTTCCTTCTTCAGATACATTCGTAGGTTTTGCACAACCTTCCAAAAGATCTCAAGACTGATATCGAACACCTGTGGTGTCACAGACACTGCATTTCGACTCAAGCTGACACACAAGTTCTTCTTGGCCGCTTGAATGAATGGTGTAGCGGTGATGGTTCCATTGGGCTGAAGTGAAATCAGGACAACGCCAGGTGATGTGAAAACAGCATGGTGAGCGGTCAGAATGATGGAGATAAGGTGCAGCGAGAGCAGCTTTGATCGCATTGAATATGATTTTAAATCATTGCCATCCGTGGTGATGGGCTTCATCGATAGATTACACAAAGCTCTAAATACAAGGAAAGCATCCTTTGCATACAGATCGTCTTGCGAGTTGTAGATTGGCTTGCTTTCTGGCTCAAACGATGGTCTATTTTCCATGCTTTGACTAAAAGGAAGAAACAGAGAGCTAATGTAAGTGACATGATATGAGAACATTCAGGCGTGAGTTTATAGGGGAACTTACAGAGTCATGGGCTCTTTTTGTTCTTGCTCGTTTGAGGAATCGCTGTTGGCCTTACGGACCTCAGCTTCAGCGTGCTTTTCATCCGTCGACTCCAAATTCTGCTCTGGTACTTGTGTGGTTGGCACTTTGGAAGCATCGTCCTCCGTAACTTGGACAGAAGATACAGCCAATGCCTCAGGCACGCTGTGATCTTCAAAAACCTGTTCCGTATCACCCAGAATGTCGGCAGGCGATTTGCTGTTATCAGTACCACTGACCGTCTCAAGACGTGCCTGGGCAGCTTCAGCAATAATCTCATCCTTCAACGATTGTAACTTTAATTCATCTTCATTAACCTCGCCATCGTCTGCTTTCTTGTAGGTGTCGTCACCGTTGACAGCCTTTGCGGCTGTAGCTGTACGGTTTTCGACACCTCCATCTATAGCGGGTGTGTTGCCTTCTTCATCTTGATCTGCTGTCGGGTTGGGTGTGGAGACGATGATGGCGCTGGGAGGCGGTGGAGCATCGGTGTTGACACGACTAAACACATGTTGTACCATCTGAGTCAATGTGTATTGTGCCAGATTTTGATTTGCGCTATTTCTTGACAACAAGAAAATATTATACGTCGTTCTGATAGCCTTTAACAAAGACGATTGATGCACAGGGTTGGATTGTGATAATACAGCATCGAGTAAAGCCTATGATCAAAATATCAGTACCATAAAACATGGCTCTCTATGGCATCCTCTATAGCCAGCGTTTAGGAAACCCATTTTTTTTTCTTTACCTTTACTATTTGAAGTTGGATTTTCTCGTCCGTGCTTTCACCAACAAAGCACTCACAGATTAAATCCACGACACTTTCCATGGCCTTTGGCTCATCTTTCACATAGTTGTAGCTAATAAGCTTACCAAGACAATCCAGGGCGATGACAACGAGGTTGGTCGTTCCTGTAGATATAGTGCCTTGCAATGCGGCCAGGATAACAGAAAAGCTGTTGCACACCATGAGTGATTTGCACCGGTCATCTTAGGCTGTAGTGAAAGTACACCACTTACCGATTCTGGCCGTCAGGAGCAGGTTCGTTATTCTTATATACATCTAGGGATTAACAAACGTGTGAGTAACGTGTTGCGAATGATACTGAGAATCGGTAGCATGGACATATACCGAGGGCATGCTGAATAGCTTCTTTGAGCTGTTTATTGCGTCGTGCCTCTCTTGCGGCAGCAATCTTCTCGAGAGCGTTGACTATAAACACTGCACTACTCGTGGTAGTCTGCATTTGCAACGATGAACGGGATGATGACACATTAACCGTCGAGGCAGACGGTGAGGCAGCCATCTGAGCAGATGCAAAAGGTACGAGAGCAGACAGTTAGAAGCTTGGCTCACAACCCTTTGGCAGCGGAGTATTGATTTTATTTGCGAAATTTGTATAGTCTGAAAATGGACCGGCTTTAAGCTGTGCAAGGAAAGCAAAGTGTAGAGGTCAGTTGTCAAAGCAGCAGCTTCAAAAAGCTTGATAAGCAGCGAATTATCAAATATATAAACTGAAATTATCATGATACAGGTCATTCAAGTCAATACATTGGGCTTCAGCTAATTGATTTTTTCGATTTTTCCATTGTCTGTGTATTCAACCAACCAACCAACCAGCGCTTGTTTTTTGCCTGACCGTGAACTCACGATTCTTCAGCCATAATGCCTAAACTTGAATTTGAAGACAATCACCCGAGCTCGCTGCTATTCAATCCACAACCGGCGGTCAATGATCTGTCTGCCGATGATCAAGAAGCACTCGTGTCCCACTTTGCGCAGGAATTAGAACAAGATCCAAGCAAGCTGGAGCAGTTGGCGGCTCAGGTGATTCGAGAGCAAAAAGCCCAACAGGCCCAATTCAAAACTATGGAAATACAACCGGAGGCTGGGTTTGTGTGCAAGACAAAAACCACCACCGCGTGTAAAGAATGGCCTATTGGGTCCAAAGTATTTATCAACATTTGTTACGCTGCACAGGTGCCCGAGCCTAATCCTGCAGCTACCGAAGCCGACATCCAAAAAGCTTTGCAAGGCGACGCGACGGCCACGTACCAAGTCCCTATGAGCCTTGGAGCCCCTCGCCGTGACCATGATCGAGCCGGTCATGCATGCATGGTTGTAGATGCCTGTGTTCATACCAAACCGTTTGTGCGGGCTGAAGGTGACTTGGATTACCGATTGTACATAATAGAGCTCGCTATTGAGTTAATTGAGGACCGGGAAAAGGTTGAGTTGAGCCGAGAATTTACTATGCCCAACTTAAGAAGCAAGGGCACTATCCCCAAACGCATGCTTCAGGTTCCAAAGGGTAGTCTGATTACCGATGCGCCAACCACCTCTAAAGAGCCATTGTTCAGCCGACCGGATATTCATATGGTGAAAAAGCAATTAATCGTAGCATACACGATGCAAGCCGAAGTAAGTTGATGAAAAAAAAAACTGATGGAGTGGAGTGGGGCGACCACGTATTTATCCTTTCTTCTTCAGGTGGCGAAACAGGTGGTGGTTGACATTCAGCCAAAGGCGGTGTTGTTGTCGTTGGACGGACAGACGCATAACACTCCATTACCGGTACAAATAGACGTCGACAGTGCAAATAATAGTGCTACGTACCATAAGACAAGCAAGCATCTGGTGCTGCAATTACAAGGATCTGCTCCATAGCTAATCCATGATATGACTTTTTACCCGGTGTTATTATTTGCCAAAAATAAAACAATGTACAGTACATGACGATCATGGGTGATTGGATGTTGGAATATAACTAAAAGATGATCACTACCATAACATACAACATAATGGGAATAGCTTCTCTTTTTTTTTGGGTCTTTTTTCATGGTAAAGGACTTAAGTTGGGGAATAAATGATCTTATATATGAGAGAGTGCAAAATGTAAAAAAAAAAAAGAAGAAGAAAAAAAATTCGAGCAATGGGACGTTGTGGAAATGGGGACATATTTATCGTACACCAGGGAGGAAGAGGTTACAAGAGAGGAGAGAGAGAGAGAGAGAGGAGAGAGAGAGAGAGAGAGAGAAAGAGAGAGAGAGAGAGAGAGAGAGAGAGAGAGAGAGAGGAGAATGAGTATATAATTTTTTTGGTTTGATGAAGCCAGTGTGATACATGAGAGTGAACGGAGGTATGTAGATGAAGACAAGTGGTTGGGATTTGAGTTATGGATATGAAACGGTGGAGGGAAGGGTTATACTCTAGCATGATCAAGTGAAGTAGGCTCCTGACGAGACGAAGACGGAGATACTGCATGGTGATGTTTTGGTTCTGGCTCATATCTTGAAAAAGAGTCTTCCATAGTTGGTTTACGTTTGACTCGTCGGTTGATAGTAACGTCTGAAGCACAAGGTCCCGTGCACATAGGCGAACGACTTGAATCGACGGCAAGATACTCTGACCCGCATTTCTCACATTTATTCAGTCGAAAATCGATTTTGCAACCACCATCGCGATTGATAGCCCAGCCGACATCATGGCCGGCTAAATAAGCAACAAAACGTCTGGCTCGAGTCACGGCCATATTCATGACTTCCAAGTCCACAAGTCGTACACGGTCCGACTTGAAAACCGAATCTTGCACCAGGCAACGGATATTGGCCACAGCCAACCGTTCAAACGGAGGGTCATCGAGCTGTGTAGGTAAGCCGAATCGACTAAGCAAGCGAGCCAAGCTATATTCATCACTTGCGCTTGTTTCCTTTGCGTCCAAAAGCCGAGCAACTCGCTGCTTGGCCTCGTGCACATCACTTACATATTCTCCAAATAAATGAGGAATACCGTTTTGTGATTGTAAAAGAGCCAAATTATATGAGAAAGCTTCGAGGTGGTCACATAAATGAGAAAGTTGTAGCGGCGACAATACAAGTTCGATATGTTCCAGGGCATGGGCAAACCGATCCAATAACCCGAGAATGGCCGTGTCGGTCAATGGAAGACCGACTAATTGCAACTTGGTCACAGCAAACGAGCGAGGGATGCTCTTCATGAAATAACCAGCTACTGAGTCGGTGATACGGCTATCGTTGGGAGGAAACAGAATGGAATCGCCGTCCCATGGCGCGCTGGCGTCAAAGATGACCTGCTTAAAAAATTGGCTGGTGGCTCCTAGCCGAAGACGGTCATCGAGACATAGAAACTGAAAGAGGTACATAAGAACCTCTTTATCTAAACATTGTAAATGACATGGTAATGACATTGCGAATCAAAGGCAAAAAGAGAGAAGGGAAGTGCTGTGGAGAGAGAAAGAGGAAAGAGAAAGGTGGTTTTAATTTTTTGGGCTTGCGTATATGAGTGTGTGTGAGAGAGAAGAGATAGGGGAACAAGGCACAACAGTAAAAAAGGGTAAAGCCCAAGCAGCTGCCAACAGCACACATAAATATTAAGATTTTTTTGGCCGTTTTTTCTTTTATATACAAGCCGAACATTGGAAGCGTAGTGCAAAGCCGAAACATCCAAGTCAATGGCAACATATAAGGACGCGGTTATGAAAAATAAAATAAAACGCTGGGGATGCTTTATTTGTTACGGAATATGCACATTAAGATAAACATACTACTTCATTCTTCGGCAACCACAGCAGGGATACCAATATCCAGTTGCTGTGGGTTTCGGACGGTTACAATCGTACATTGAGAGCCTACTTCTTTGGCCACTCTCTCACCCAAGGTGGTAGAACCAAGACTTAACTTTTTGCTCGGTTCACCGGCAATAACCACAATATTCATTCCACCATGGTCTCTAGCAAACCGAGGCAACAAATCCCGAGGGTCGCCCGGCACAACATGTTCTTCATTTGTGATATTGTCTTCCAGCAGAGTACGAGAATATCGCTCCAAAGCATCCCTTGCTTCATCCACGTCTTCCCAGACCACGGATTCTGGAAGGGTTGACATATTACTGTTCGTGCTGCTGTGATTAGTTGATACGGGTGCTACCATTGGTAACGACATACGACGTCGTACTCCGTCGAAAGACCCGGTCGATGAAGTGGACGATCTCCGTCTGGCGCTTCTTGGAACACAAGCAAGTAATACAACATGATCTTTACCGGGGCGAAGTACATTTTCGCACGTCCATTTGAATAGACTTTCATCGTGGGCACCTAGATAAACTAGGATTTTTCTTTTTTCATGTAGTGGCAGATGCGCGATCATCGTGTTTGGAGGAAAAGCAAGAGGTGAAAAAAGGGAAAGACCAGCATGTCTTTTTGTTTTTCCAATATGTGCACTTCTCACGCACGCAGTCTGACATCCTTTTCTCACAAATGGAGAGGATGCCTTGGTTTGACCATATTGGGAGATCATAAGTTGGACGGGCGTCAGGTTGAATCCATATTGGGGCTGGTACCGGACAAGTACAGCCAAAACATCACACACCACAACCTCCGTATACCTCAAAAATATTCGCGGGGGCGCCATGTTTTATATATTGAAATATTAAAATGACAACAGTAAGGAATAATGAAAACACAAAAAAAAACCTGTGTTGGACGATGTTAAGATTAGCTTAGATGGGAACAAAAAGATGTATATATGTTACTGAGATTCGGTTTTTTTTTTTTCCTTCAGTCTTCTAGTAAGGGTAAAAAAAAAAAAGGTTTCAGCAGTTATCCTGGTATTGGGCTGCGTGGGGATGCATGGGAGGAGAGTTGTAACCTGGATGAGACTGTAAGTCATCGTCACCCAACAACTCTTTGACTTCCCATACGTTTTGCTTGCTGCCGACAGAGAATTCGAGATCCTCCTTGGTGATAGAATCCCAATACTTGTACACCATCATGACAGCCAAGAGAGTACAAATGGTGCCAAAGAACAGTCCGTCCACATAGTGCTTGACTTGGTCACAGATGGCAACAGAGAAAAAGTACATGATCACTTGCCCGATTAGGAAGAAGGCTGCTCCAAAAAGGATATCACCCAGTGGCCATCGATCATCCAACGTGTTGACAACGAGCACAATCTGAAGGACAACGTAAACCAAGAACGCTGCTCCATTAACAATGAAATAAAACACCCATAATACGCCTGGGTTGGCGTAACTGAACGGTCCAAGGTTGTTGAAAGTGGCGATGGCTATCAAACCAACCACTATAAACACGAAGAATGAGCTGATTCGAATGGACTAAGTCGAGTAAAGCCAGGTAAACACATTTCTTAATTAGTACCAAAAAAGCAGCACATGAGTAATATAAAATTCGCAAATCATTCATATACATTACCCATAGAGACCATGGCGTTCCATCCTCTGCGAACTGGAATCCTACAAAACCATTGAGTAGTAAACACCAAAATGTTGCACTCATCAGACCAATGTGAACTGCAGTAAACCACTAGCTCCAGGGCGAAAAAAAAAAAAAGGTTAGCATGTCATGGTTGTCAAAGGTTGATAAGACAGTGACACTTGCAGGATAAACATTGGAAGCGGTCGGAATGATCCCGGTCACCAGCAGCATTTCTAGAAAGGTCGTCATCATATACAGGTAAAAGAACATGACAATTTCTTTACGACCTGACGGATAATATTTTTAATTAATCTACTTTTCTGCAAAAAATGGATCATATCTCAGTCAAAGACGAATCTTTCTTTTTTTCCAACGTACCTACGGCCGTGTATTTTGATTTGATGTGGTATATCATAATAGCAGCCATGACAATGGCGACTACGTCGATAATGAGGGTAGCTGTAGCGACAATAATTTAAGCTTAATGTCCGATTTTTTTTATGCTGGATGGTAACATTTAAATCGCCGTTACCTGGTTGAAAAATCAGAGTGCCTGCCAAATCGACGTTTCGTGAATAACATACTGGTTCAATGCCATCGTATTTTCCAATTAAAGGACAAAGAGACAGTGCCACGGTTTGGCAGATTCCGTCAAACTTGAATGCCTGAAAACTGTTTGAAATGATACTCATGAAGGAATGGCCAAAAACTGAATGATGGTAAAAGGCAAGACTTTTCAAGGAGAGTTTGTTGAAAAGTAGATAGCTAAAAAGGATTAGAAAAGAACGAGGGGCCAAGCAACTAAAATAATCACAATTCTGCCCTGTTGCCGCCCCCTTTGCTTTTACGCTTTCCCTCACCAAGGAGAGAGGGATTGCAATGAAAGTAATATACCGGCACGTGATGTAATGGCATGTCAAGCCAACTTTACGGAGAATTGTCCTGACAGCCCTTTTTGACACCATATTGTTATCCAATATAAGCAAGCTGGCCAATTTTTGGCTTTTTTTTGGTGGTGTTGTGTTTCATGCTGGTGTGTCGCATGAAAATTTAAGAAAGTATACTAACACGCTGTCAAATGGGATGTACAGTGTCCTGTGAGTAACACCCACGAAAAGTGTTTGGATTTTGCTTTCCTCCATTAATAATCCCTTTGTGCGTCATAAAGAAAACGCTACCGTACCACGTTACTATATGCGAACAGAAATACCCGTATTATGCCAGCAAAGTCAAAAACCACCGCACAGTCTTACCAATGACTCACAGAATCTAGAGGCAGTGCTGAACTAAAGCCCGACACGTAGGGGCATATATAAACCTGGCGTCTCACACACAAACCTTGATGACAACCACACGCTCGTTTACCATCTAAACTTTACTTCTCTAATAACATGTCTACACAAATTGCTCGGGAGCTAGCAGACTCTGGTGAGCCCATGCCCTTTTTTTTTTTTTTTAAGAAAAACTTTATATGTGTTTTTGCAGCTATGCGTGGATCTGGTCGGCGCCGGCCCGATGGATAGGAATATCATAAACTAAATATGCACCTTTCTTGTTTAGCTATCGAACGAGAAGTAGATCAATTTCTGCGACAATCCAATATCCGCCCTGCGAAACAGTTTGACATTGCCTCAATACATGTGCCAGAGTCTCAAGTTACCGAGAAAACCGTTCGATATGTACATGATTCCGTGGAACCAGCCATCTTCAATCACTCTAACCGTGTGTATTATTTGGGAGCGGCGTTGGTCCAAGACTATCTGCCACAATGGAAGTTTGATGAAGAAACATACTTTCTGACCAGTCTGTTCCATGACATTGGTACTGCTTCCAAATTACAACTTAGTAGCGTGCTATCGTTTGAGTTCATCGGTGGTATTCATGCACGAGAAATGCTCATGGAGTTTGGCGCTCGTCAAGTTCAAGCTGATGAAGTCGCGGAGGCCATCTTCCGTCATACCGACGCCAAAGGTGGACATACCCGCCACGCCGGTCAAATCATACAAATGTCGACTCAACTGGACGTACTGGGCACTAATCCTCGATGGTTCAACTCTAACACTGTCGATCAAGTTGTACAGAAATACCCCAGGCTAGGCTTCAACCATGTGTTTGCCGATCAAATGCGCCAAGAGGTTGCCGAAAAACCAGGCTGCCTGATGTGTACTCGCGACAGCCAAGCTTTCATTCATCAGGTTGAAAACAACCCCGTCATGGCCCGTTACGACAATAATTAGATATCGCGGTATCCATCCAATTTGGGCTCGCTCAGAATGGTTTCATAGAGTTTCAGTAACTGGCCCGCCTAAATCAGTGAATTTATGCCATGTAGTGGTTGATACAGAAGCTGACATATGGTATTTGTGAATATAATACTGCTGTTATAAAGTCAAATGAGAAAAGATGATAAAATGTTTATGATCTATGTTTGTTATAAGGTCAAAGAGATCATACATGTTTATGAGCTATGGCATAAAATACTAATAGATAAACGATGATACGGTATAAATAAGAAGGAGAAAGCTGAGGTTTATGAGTAGGAGTATCGTTGTGGATTGGCGGTCGGGACTCTATTGTCCGTTGGCTATTCTGTCTGAGGCTTTTGAGCCAAGTACGCCCAAATGTTGACGGTGGTCTTGGTAGGACCCATGCGGTTGACAGCACGATCAATCTTTTCATGACAGGCTTCAACAGTTATATCCAATGCGGTGGCCAAAAACGGGGCGATGCTATGATACAAGCTGCGCATATCTTCAGCGCCACGTTCAGTGATTTTGCCACCCCAACCTACCAAAAGATGGTCAGAAAATGCACGGGCCAATAGTGATGCAACGGCTTTCGCAGTTTTCAGAGCTTACCAATGGGGCTCTTGAGTTTATGATCCATCAATACGTTGAAACCAATGTCCTTCAGCATTCCGGGTATTTTGGGACCAACGTCGTAATCTTGGCCCTTCTTTTCTAAAATTTTGGTGACTATAGGACCAGGTTAGAGACCAGAAATAGGATACACATCAATCTCGCAACAAGTGCTTACAAGCGCCAATTATATCTTGGATATCGCTATCTTCAGTATCCATCTTTAAAATGGTATTGTTAGAGAGGCCTGCTGATCAGATGGAAACTCACTGCCGACGCCAGAAAAAAATCAAAAAAGGGAGCGTACCAGAATACTGGGCTCCAAAACCTGTAAGTAGCCTCCAGGCAAGAGTATCTTGTACAGGTTCTCATACGCCTGCTTCCACTCGTTTGCTCGCAAAGCAACAGCGAAAAATCTACACAGCAAAGGAGTGTAAGTGGTTTATATACTCATGTGTGTTTCTCGACGGTCTTGTAACGTATTTGGTCGGATCCTTGTTTTTTACCTCATCTGAATGAACTGAAATTGCTTGTCTCCGAAGGGACTTGGGTCCAAAACATTGGCAAGTGAAAAATGACAATTGCGAGGATAGATACTTTGTGGAAAGGTGTCTATCAAAAAGTTATGAATATATCAACTGTCCAGAAACCTAAATGGGCTTCGAGTGGGTTTTTTTTGCCTACCTGAAATATCGGTACCGTAAAATTGTACAGACGGATATTCGGTTGCCATATCCAGAACCCAACTGCCTGGGTATTGTAGCACGTTAATTTTACTACTAATCTCGGAGTCCAGCAGCGAGCAACGCACCTGCAGATGCGTTACGAAGCTAATGAATACAAAACGTACCTGGACCACAGCCAGTATCGAGGACATCAATTTCGTTCTCAAATAACGGCGACACAAGCTCCGGCATCAACAAGTTTCTGGGATGGACCAAAACCAAATGAAAATCAGTTGTATGTGGCAACAACTCCACTTTCCCTTAACAATCAATATATCTATCTACCCAAAAGTTTCCTTGATCAAGAAATGTTGCTAAAATTGCAAAGGGAGGACGGAAGGCAAGGATTATGTGAATGAGGTTGAGCCCAAGACAATGTACTCCCAGCGTATCGAGCATCACCACCCACCTCATGCAATCGGTCCTTTTCTTCATCGTCTTTGGCTAGAACGTACACGCTCTTGTCTTCGTTGTGAAACTCTCGGCCACCTACAATTTTGGACTGCACTTTGGAGCGGCTGCTTTGGCTGCTGGGTAAGCTTGAGCTTTGATCAGACTCTAGTTTAAGACCAGACTTGGATCGTTTCTTTCTCGCCAAAGCGGATCGTGTGTTTCCCATGATGACACAAACTACAATGTATAAATAAGAAAAGAAGAACAGGAGCAGTTCGGGCACGTCAAATAAGACAACAGAATACTTTAAAATAAGAAAAGAAAAGAATAAAAAAAAGTAAAAAAAAAAACTTTTGTGTTCACCAAAATGTTGTATTAATTAGGCGGCAGATTGCCTGATTCTGACTGCCACATTTGTGTTGTGAAACGTTGGCGTTGGCCATGGACATTCAGCGAGCACACTAAAGAAAGAAAACTAGAAAAATCTTACAAAACACCACCCACAAACCGTCTAAAGACACACCATATCTTTGCAGTTTATCTCGGTGCATTGACTAAGCAAATCGCCACCACACGTTAGTACATTACCTGCTGAGAAATCAACGGTTACAAGGTTATGGTGACTCTTGAATTGTGACACTTGCATGCAGTAAGGCTTCGCTCGGGTGTCACCAGTCGGAATTCGACTGAACTTTGGCTGACGCATGCAAGATAGATTAGTACTAGCAATATGGAATATAAATGCCATTATTGACCAATGAAGCAGTCGGTGCTTTGACCACAACGATTAAGAACAGTAGGCGCTCGGATACAATGACCTCCACTGCATGTGTAAAGTTTATATACGTAAGAATCATTAAGATGTGCGTAAGACCAAATAAAATGTCCGTAAGACCCAGTAGGATATGCGTAAAAAACTAGTGGGGGTTTTGTATTAGATAAGATTTTTTCTTCTCAAACGATGTGAATACAAAAAAGTAAAAGAATCTCGTTTTAAAATAGACACAAGAAAAAGAACAACAGGAAAAAATATAAGGGAGCGTATTAGAGGAGATTACAAGGGCAAAAAGGCAATAGAAGGAAAAGAATATGAACCACTGGTAAGGGCTTTGGTATATCACAACAAAAAGTATAGTTTTAAAAGAGGAAAAAATGGACAAGTAGAGATATATAATTAAAGTGGTTAAGCATTAGTGGTGGTGGTTGGAGAATTACAAGGTGCAGCGGACTTCATCAATGGCTTGCCACATATCAGCAACCAAACCGTCGTCGCCGACATGCTTATTGAGGTTCATTTCGCTAATAAACTGGCTCATGGACTCGGTGGGTAATCCGTCTTGATTTTGGTAGGACGAAGCCGGACTCTTGGTTACCGGTTGCACGTTGCTGGTGTCCATAGCCACGGCGGTGTGCGACATGGTATTGGTTCCAGTGTACTGTACGGTGTGAATAGACGACAGGGACGGTGACACCGAAGCCGACGAACAGGACACCAACGGTGTATTGAAGGAATCAAAACTCTGGCGGATGGATTCTTCAGGCGATTGTAACAGTGACGTCTGAACTTCGACTTTGGTAGCGGGAGAAGACGCCGACTCGAAATCAAAAAATATCGGTTCGCCTCTATTAACAGGTGTATTCACCATATCAAAGTCTTCAAACAAAGAATGCGCCGACATCTCATGGATGCTGGTATCGTCAGCGATGATATTGCTATCCACAGCACAAATTGTTTGCTCCATGACAAACACAAGCTTTTGTGCCAGCTCAAAGTCAAACATGTATGCACTTGATAATCGAGATACCTGAATGGATCGTCGTAAGTTATGTCGAGCAAATTGTCGGAACCGTTCGTCAGGGTACTTTAGCAATCGAAGATACACGGTATTGGCAAACAAGAAGCCCAAAACCGGAACATTGCAGTCGTTACGATGGTTGACCATGACATCCAATGTTTGTGTAATGGCATAAGCAGCCTCAATGCACGTGCAAAGACATTGCAGAGCAAACGGAGAGGTAGGGAAGTGGTCTGCAGGGAAGAAGGCTTGATACAGAAGGATCTTGTTGATATTATAATGGACATGAAGATTCAGTATGCAGAAACTGGACAGTTCGCTAACGTCATTTTCATAGTGCTCCTCTACATTATGAAGCCGTTCGGCCAGTACGCTGGCTGGTCTAACATGTAGCAAAGGGTTGGGATTCTGCCACGATGCCGGGATGCCTTTATAAAATTCAAACAGCTTGTCTTGCATGGCAAACAGATCAAGATGAGGGGATGTTCCTTGATCTTGTAGTTTTTGTGCCGAAACAAGACGTGACATAAGATCATGTCGCAAAATTTGAAGTTTTATCAAATGGTGCCACGCCATATTGACATGTTGGGCAACCGGGTCGGTGGAAGGTCCCAGGTCCAAGGGTGGTAATTCGATACGAGGATAAAAGTGACTTGATTGAATGGTATCGCTGGACCCACCTTGCAGCACACGATACCAAGTATTATGGTAATAAATAGACCACACCAGCATGGATTCTTCGTAAGATAATTTTCGTTTAGGGTCATACAACCCCATGTCTTGCGCCATAGCAAATGCAACCCAGTCATAGATGGTGTTAGCACTGGAGTAGCCATTAAAATGATTACAGTAAGATATAATAAAGGCCGCTTGGACCGTGTCCAAGCTAGGCTCATCAAAGCAGTCTGCTAAAAGCTCGCGAGTCTTGACACAGAACGCTGTGGATAGGATCTTGCCCATATTCTGTTGAGGTTCCTGCTTGGCTCGAACATTCCAAACATGGAGTTGGAAAGCATTACGAGCAGCCATAGCGCACACTGCAAATACCAGCATGTCGGAAACCTGTTTTTCAGGCTTGGAATAGCGTTCAAGTAAATCGTTGGCATTAATGATGGACAGTCGTAATTGTGAACAGCAAGGTGTGCGTGCATATAAATGGATGAGACTATCGATGAGCTGTTGGGAGATGTCAAGTGCATAATCATGAGGCAGGGAAGTATTAGAATGCGCCGCCCATGAGTTCCACAGGGCAAAGCCTAAATCCGATGCCGTGTGAATAGAGCTGGTGTCGTCAAATAGCTCAGACGGCATGGCTTGCTGTTGTTCCTCGTCTTCAGCAGCATCTCTGGGTGTGATGTGCATGGTACGTTTAAACTGATCAACCAATTTGGATAAATCGTTGAAAGAATTGACGCTACTCTCCATGGACAGCCCGCGGCCAGTGGAAGTGATCTTCCAAGCGAAAGGACGACGAGGTTGCTTCATTTTCATGTTGGCGCCCAAATCTCTGGTCTTTTGTGCAAAATCTTTGGCCATTTTGTCCAACGATTCTTGCCACTGATCAACCACCTTGTTCATGGTCATCAACACTTGCGACACATGATTGGCTTTGGGAACTGTTTTTGTGTACACACATTCAAACCCATTGTCTATGCAGCGCTGGCAAGTTGGCGCCTTCAGGTCACACTGTTGGAGATCTTTGAAGCATTTTGTGCAAGGATAAACCGAGAAAGCGGTGGCTGACACCGGAGTGCCGTCGGGTGAAGGGTCAGCTGTAGCCAATTTCAGAAGTGACATACCCTTTTGTCCGTTGTTGTTATTGTTGTTGCCGCCGTTGGTATTGCCACTGCTGGCATCGGCTGTCTTCAATCGATCACCAAATTTTTTGAGCCTCTCACCCAAAGTTTCCGTTGCCTTTTGTAGTTTCTTCAGCGTCGGCGCTGCTTCAGGATATTGGCATGTGATTCCTCGACGGTGACAACGAGAACAGGTGGGTTTTTTTCGGTCACAGGCATGTCTGAGATTTGGACAAAATGGACATTAGGAATCAATGTGTGGCAAAACGTATGAGGCTTGGGGAGCGGGTCATGAGGGCATACCTAAAGCCTCTACAGCGGTAGCAAGCGGCTCCTAGCTGAGATGAGTCATCGCAATCTTCTTCCATATAGAATAACCCTCTTAAATCAGCCAGACTCTTTTGATGAAAATGGTTAAAAACTGGGAAACTGTCAATGTTGGGAAATTCGGAATGAAGCTGAGGGCTGGTTCGACAGGCCTAAAAATGTGCTCAATTGAATTGATAAAACAAATTCAGGCTCCGAGGGCGTCTTTACTTCTTGGCTGGTAATCAGATCATCGTTGTCCTTTTGCCCACCTGCTAATTGATCACTCAGAGTCATTCGCCCATAATCATGGCTAGTGGTGTTATTTCCATAATTTTATTATGATTATATGCGTGAAAGTTCAAGCAACACAGTGATCCACTCATAGATGATTCAAATCATACGACAAGGCGGGCCAGGCAGCATTTGCTATGTAATTGAAAACTCGTTTTTTTCCAGCTTGTCGGTATTTCCCTAAACGGGCAAGAAGTAGTAATAACCCCTCACGCGTTTTGCTTGCCACCACTTTACATGGCTGTGCAGGTCACAAGAACCAAGTTGACAGGCAAGTTGATTTGTTGACAACAAAGAAATGTTGATGATTGCCATCAACGTAGAACCTTGATATCACCTCTCAACTGTGTCGTATAGGTCTATTACCATGCCTCATGGTACCCTGTCCTACAAAGAGCGCACTGACATGGTTTGCACGGAAGCATAGGCAGCATGTCACTTGGAACGGAGTTACGATTGCGACTTCGAGTAAGGAGCTATAGGCAGAAGTATTTTTGCTTCCACAGTCCTGTTCTTCGAATGGCTCTATTTTGCATGGGCAAAAGCCAGCCAGTTACCCTTGGACACAAGCTGCGTGTGTCGGCACACTTGCTCCTCCGAAACCCCCAAATAACTGTAGGCTTAGTCATTGGCTACAGCATGGGCGCCCTAGATTGGCAATTATCTGATTGTGCAGGTGGTAAGGTATGGTAAGGTATGGTGCCATTCGGGCCGCTAAACCCCTGACTCGCTTAGCCCTACATGTCGATGCACCTTTTTCACGCCTGTAACCACATCGTACTAGCAAGTATAATTGAATGACAAAAAATAATATATTGAATATTACTTCTCTGCCAAATAAGAGCGGGTGGTCAATCTATATGCAGTTTGGCAGGGGCCCAGACCGGCCAAAGCACAGGCAAAGTGTCACAGTGCCATAGATCTGCAAGAGTTTTCTCAAGTGCCAGTTATCTGCATACTCAATAATTACAAAGTTAAGCCATAAGAATTGAGATAAAACTCATAGAGCTTGTCACTTCACCATGAAATAAGGTACTAGTAGCACATCACGTAAGGCCATAAAACCTGAGTGATCGGGTTTAAACGAAAAGCAGCGGATAGGAGATTGAAAATGCGAATAAAAATCAAAACTAGGTTTTTGCTAAAGTGGAGTAAATTGCAAGAGCTTTATATTTTATATTTCTTGATGTGTGAACATTGGATATGCAGTTAAATGGATGAAGTGAATAATGGTTAGGTGGAAGTGCTGGCTATGTACAAAAACGTGAAGTAGGGAAAAAGTTGCACTTCAGGCAAAAGTGACTCTCTTTTTGCAAACCTTACGGTGGTCTGAGTGTCGAACGCATGCAGCAGTGCAGAGGCGCACTCTTTTGCAGCGAGCACAGACAGGCATCCGCTCGGCCTCAACACCACATCCGGCACAAATATGTTCAATTTCGCTTCCTTCGGATGAATAGAGTGATCGTTGTGCTTGCGTGAGGCCGGTTAAACTTGACTGGGCCATTTGCTGCACTCGGTTTCCGAGCCCTTCATGGCCCTTTCTTCGCAGTGCTTTTTGATAATACACCGTAGCTTGATCGTACTTAAGATCGGCTTCGTAACGTAGACCACGGTGATGATAGATGACAATTAACAGTGTTTCGGACAACGACGTAGGCTGATCTAAATGTTTTAGGCGTTTGGCAAATTTTTCTAACCATAACGCTACGGGCTGCCAGCATGGCGAATCGGCACAGTGCAAAAGGTGGGTCGACAGCTGCACCACGTTATCGAGTATGGTGTTATCGACGGTCAAGTCTTTGGTACCAACCATATTCTCTAGATAAGCGTGCCATGGCTTGGGATCATCCAACATTAAGAATAATGTAATTAAAAACGGATATAGAGAGGATAGACAAAGAAGAAAGCAAGAGAAATATATATATTTAAGAAGAAAAAAAAGAATAGATATAAAAGGTTGGCAGGTAAGGATATACAGAGTCTGAGTTCTAGAATGCCTGAAAGAAGGAACCAATCCTGGTAAGTTTGGATGGCGCGGCTCGCCTGCTGGGTTTGTGTGATAACAAAAAGGTCGCTCGGATAATAAAATGTGTAGTTATTAAGATCAAGTTCATGGTGCAAGCATGATAAGAAAGGGGGCGTGTGTGAGAGGGAGTAACAGATATGTGGTTCGTATGTTCATAGCAATATGTGATTATCACTGTTGTTTGATTGAAACAGATTTAACAATTGTCTTATAAAAAGTTTTTTTAGGTTATCAAACCGCCGTCAAAAAAATTTATTAGGTACACTGAGGCTAGGATGAGATGGGATGGGATGGGATGGGATGGGGATATTTTGTTTAAAAACAGTGACAAGTCAATTTACATTGGTTCAGGGGATCTCGTATGTGGCAAGTTACCGAAGGAAGAAGTCAAGTGTGCTATTGATGCTGGTGCTGAGTGAGGTTCATCTATAACCGCCACGCTATTTTCCTTTCTTGGTGAGTGGAGCGGTGGCTGAGGAGGTTCCACTGGAGTAGAAGTTTGGGAAGAAGTTGATTCCCGACGTTTCCGCTTGCTCGGATTGTTTGCTCCTTCAGCATTATTATCAACCAGTAATGATCTCAACACTTTGTTCTGTAGAGGAGGAAAAAATGGGTTTATAATGAATTATGCCTAAAAGCGTCAAGCCATTTAACGCTGAATATCCATATCCTCACCTCAATCTCTAAATCATGAACCTTGCGTTTCAGCGTGTCCATGTCTTTGAGTGAACGTATAGACGCTCGATATGTCGACACTTCTACCTCCAAATCTCTATTACGCTTCTCCAATTGTCTTATTCGATCACTTTGATTAGCATCCTGATTGACCGTAAATACATGCTGTTGGCTAGCTCCCGACATGCTCATGGGAGGTGGATAAGACATGGTCCGGTCATTGCGTATATGGGGTACGGGGTATGTATAGGCGCGATAGGGATCGGAATGTGATGCATTATGGTTGCCTTCCAGTACAGAGAAACTGGATGAGCGTCTTTCGCCATTGGGTTTTTCATCGGTTTTGGGACTGACTTTGACGTCTTCATTTAAACTGTTGGAACGACTGTTTCCACTGTTGGTCAGTCGTCGTCGTTGAGCCGGTGCCACTCCGCTGCAACTCGTCCCACCTTCTGCTCGTTGATGCCGGTTCAAAGCGTCCAATCGAGCAAACGATCGCATGCAAATGGCGCATACAAATGGTTTCTCACCGGTATGTAATTTCTGATGTCGCTTCAGATCATGATGTCGTCTGAATTGGTGATGACACACCTCACACTTTTTTTTAGTGCAACCCCCAAAAATATATAATTAGAAAGATATATTAAAGCATAGAAAAATAGAATAACACCACCCCGTCCCATTGCCCTTACCTCGTAGGACCGTTCATTCGAGTGCGTAGCTAGATGCGACTTTAGGTTATGAGGCCGGCCAAACGTCTGGTCGCATTCGCCACACGCATACTGTTTATCAGATGTGGTGGACGTGGTATTATTATCATTGTTAGGAGTAGAATTGATGGAGTCGTTGGTTTCCGGTATGGGGGATGTCGATGGCGTGCCTTCGTTCTTATCTTGCTTGCTTCCATGATCGTTCATCCACTCCACAGACGGACGTGACGAATGGATTGGAGGTAGTTTGGCCGTCAACGGAGGTGAAGACGTATTGTGCAATATTGGAGGAAACGGCGCTGACGGTCGAGACGAAGTGATTTGATCATGACTATTGAGCAAGGAAGGAATAGAAGCTTCGTGATGCCTTTGCTGATGTTGAGCTTCGGCCATCAAGTATGTTTGAATTTAAAGAAAGGTTGGAACCAAAAACTTCTCAAACTGGCGGCCCTCAACTTAAGTGCTAAATAAAGGAAGAACGCCTCAGTAGCTGGGAAGGCTGGTGGTCCCGAGTCAAACCTGTAGACCGTCAATGATTGGCTAATTTCGCTGTGGCGCATTCTCGCACGTGTTTTGCAACGTCATCTCAGCCTGCTTTGTACGCAGTGGTTATTTGGCTTTTTTCCCTCCTCGCTTGTCAGGGCCAAATATTTCCTTAGTAATTGGGACATACCAAGCATGTATATAGGTAATAACAACCCCAAAAAAAAAACTTGGGTTTTCTTTAGTAAGAATTGGAAGAGTATTATAATATTCACATAATCAGACTGTCTATCAAAGGGTAAAATCACATTAAAAGCTACGCCGCAGGTTTGTTCTACTATTCATGTTACAGTGTGGCTGGCTAATCCCAGCCTGACTACAAGCGGGGGTCAACTCGGGTGGTGTCAAACAGAATACAGGCGAAGCACAAAAACATTATTGATATTTCATATTTTTGCGATCCCTTCATCTTTTATCCAACCCATTAAAGAACTCCCGAACCAACCCCTTTGTTTTCCATACATGCTATGTTACTGACCTCATCCGAATTAATGCACTTGCACAGAGCATTCGATAAGGACGTACCGCACAGGCCACACAAGTAGGACATTTAGCTACGTTCAACCAAACAATTAAATGTATATAGCCAACAAAGTCTGTGCTACCCATTCACAAAGTACTAATTACGTTACCTTAAAATCGTGTCTATAATTTGGCTTGCTTGCCACTGTTACCTAACCCCTTTCATGTTTATCCCTTTTCTACAACTTTGCCTACACAAAACTCCTTATGATTAATATATAGCGCAATTCCACCTATACAGGAATGTGCAAGTGTATGCTGTGCTACCCATGGCTCTCTCTGTGAGCCAATCTGAACTTGCATGACAGGGTAATAACAGCCGTTTCATGGCCACGCTCACGCCTTGTCTCCCCAATATATCCCCCAGATATGCACATAAAAAAATCTGGTTCTTACGCACCATGCAATCCTTCATAGTTGTTGGGTTGTTTTATGCAACCAAGTGATTGAGTAAGGAATGCAATTGTTTTATTTACGTCTCTAGTTTGCGTTTGTTAAAGCTCGGACCTATGCTGTATTGACATCAGCAATGGGAGTTGAGTGCTTCCGAGCTCTACCCGAACAAGCTTCAGGCGAGATTGAATCTGTCAATAAGACACCGTTGATGCTGATGTAGATATTGAGGCTGAAACACACCGATAAACGCTCTCACAAACTGATGAAACATCAATGTAAACGCCTAGAGTGAATGGCGTCCAAATGGCCAATGCAGATATACCGAAGGATGATTTAATGATATTGGTGGATGTCGATTCGTATGTGAAGCTGTTTCAAAAAAAGAAGATATAATTGTTGAAAAGCTTACAAATGAGTTGAGAAAACGTTAATGAAGACTTCTCTTGATTTGTGAATTGGGTGAATATTGAATCGTATGTGCAGCTGTTTCAAAAAAAGAAGATATAATTGTTGAAAATCTTACAAATGAATTGAGAAAATGGTAATGAAGAGTTCTCTAGATTTTTAAAAAAAAAAAAAAAAAAATGAAGCATATTATGTGATAGATGCAAGTGCTCATCGATTCTCATGGTCCGGCCACTTAATTATCATAGGGTTTTTGGCAATGTGTTTTTGATCAATGTGTTTTTAGGCAATGCGTCTTTGCTGTATATGTTGGGTATTTTCGTTTCCGTACACGGTGCGTTTTCTCTTTTTTTTTAAAAAAACAATCTTGCGCCGGACTTGGGCATAGAGCATGATTCAATTGCAGTCATAACAATTAAAGTTTTAAAGAAATAGATGGGAAGTGATGTTCAGTAGAAGAAAACATGGGTCAAGAAGTGATAAATAAGTGGTATTAAGACAAGTCCGGACGCCTCACGTCAACAAAGCCTGCAAAGTTAGTTGTTTAGAGTTTTTAAGACACTGTTTGTGTTCAGGATATTCAGTATATTGACAAATCATACCTGAGCTTCTGCTTTCATAGCCTTGCCCGTCCTTGCTGTTGGGCATATTTGAGTGAACTCCACCAAAGAGGTAAAATTCCGGTTGTTGTTGTGAACCTGCCATGGGTGGTAAGTTTTGATCATAAGATGGTGCCGAGTTGGTGGAATGGCTTTCATTCTTGAGGCTGTTCGGCGAGGTAGGCGGTGGTGGCATATACGAGCTGGGAGTGTTTCTCAGCGTAGACGTTTTGCCTAACAGGGAATCACCAGTTTCATTCAATTCGCCATTGTCTTGATGATAGTCCTGAGTTTTTGATCGAGTATTGAGCAGAGGTGGTAGCCCAGCCTGCGGGTAAGTGACATGCTGGCTGGATGTGAACGAGCTGCTATCATAGCCGTGGTCTGGCGGAGCACCACTTGGCATTTGAGAGTAATGATCAGCATATTGATCGTGACTAGACCGCACTAGTCCTCCCACCGCCATACCCGGCGCCGACGACGTTGGGCCATTATTATACGTATTTTCGTTTGCTGAGGATGCATTGCGATATTCCATACCGGTACCCAATAAATCAATATCATTATGTGAATGCATGGATAAGCGAGATGACGATGAGTCTTGTAGTCCCAGTTTAAGAGGCTTTCCTGTAAGCGAAGATACTGTAGAGCAGTTCTCTATTTAGGCAGCATGGTCAGGAGGGTTAACATATTTGGTCACTAGCTTGTCATATCATTCATCAAGTTATGAGAAATTCTTACCTGATTGAGATCCTTCATGTTGCTGCTGCCTCTCCCAAGACGAGTTGTTGAACGTGTTCAGACAAGGATGATTCCTATAGTGGCCAGCAAAGTGAGGGAACTGGGATGCCGAAGTGCCAGTGGCTAGTGGCGACATATACAAAAACAAGCTAGGATTATCTACAAACAAAGGGTACAGCATGTCGATTATTTTGTACTGGCCAGCCAATGCCTTGGCGCGAGCAAACGTTATCCTAAAAATACCAATGCCGATCAGCGCACGCTCAAAATTATATCCAGAGAGAAAGTTGACATTGTTACACTTACCAAACACCCTTCAGATGCATTGAACCAACTTTGACTACAACTCGGCCCTTTTCATTTTTTAGTATGCCGTCACGTTTTCCTCTGGACATCCCAACCACATTGAGTAGCTTGGTACCGTTGATCATATCATTGTCTGGAAAATGCGACGAAATAAATAAAAGGTTGGTAGACCTTATTAACAAGAAATCAGATGAGCTTACCTTGCCTGCGTGCAACACAAATGCTTCTAGCGTCCACTTGATAGCATATGGTGCCTTCATCTTCCCATAGATGGGTACTTAGTTTAGGTCGTGGTGGTATTATTGAACGGCCTCGCTGATGTAGCTGCGGTTCAGGCGATGTATGAGTAGAGTTCCATGACATGGAATCATTTTGGTTCCAAGAGGAGGACGACCCGTTGTCTAAGGCATTATCACGGTAGCTGGTATACATTTGCTGATTGACAGGTTGGCTCTGACCCGGTGCAGGGCTTGACTGCTGACTGTTGTAGTACGAATGGTATGGGTATTGGTCATTTGGAGACTGAGCATTTCTATAAGAGTTATCCATCATCATTTAGGTATATGGTTTAAAAGATGGTATCGATACTGCGACAAGCTGCAAAAAAATTATGCCTTGTGCTGGTTATTTATTGTTTGCTGTAGTATATTTCTTTCCTTGTGCTGTGTCGTGTGCAGGCCCCCAGCGCGAAGATCAAATGCCGTAAGCTTAAATTTTCGGGTGTGTCTTTCTGTGATGCTAATATAGCCTACAAGCTAATGAGAGAAACTGTTCCTAGATGATTTTGAAAAAAAAGCTATGGGTTAGTAAATGTAAATATTTGCTGGTGAGTTGTGGTTTGATTATTGATGACACTATATAAGATTTTCTCGAGCTTTATCAAGTAATACATTTTACTTCGAGTTCGCATAAGCTTCAAGTAGTGTTGTTTCATCTCCTTCAAATAAACAATAGTCGAGTTGATACCTTTTTTTGAAAAACGAAAAAAGAAAGACGCCCAAGTAAATGACCAAAGTTGAAAATGTGAGTAGAGAAAGAGGGAAGGAAAAAGGAAAAATTCTAGCGAGGGGTTCAGAAGATCCAGCTTATTTTAACTTGGAGCAAGGAAAACGAACCGAAGCTTGTAAAAAATGATGATTGAATATAGGTCATATGTGATTTTGAAGAGATTAAAGTCAATTGTTTCCAAGATACCTTTCCGATACCGTCCTCGATCTCAAATATTTTAAATTCAACTAATGTCGTACTTACAGGTGATTGCTAACATTTGGAAAGTGTAATACCGAACATAGCTTATATGACCCGAACAGCAGATCCAACATCAGCATATCGCAGCAAATGTGGAGACGCCATATGCGTTTCTTTTGTAAAAAGAAAAGGCATCCCTTGTTGTCCAACAGAAAAGTAAATGCCAAGTAGATCTATCCATTTATTGCTACGCAGCCCCCTTGTATTTTGCCAATGGGGGACGGGGCTGGCGTTATGTTTGAACTATCACTCCAAACAAGAAGTAGACTTGTTGCCTACAAAACATAGGAGATTTGCAGGCTGGTTCCTTAGGGATTTCTCTGATTCATGCAGCTCCTCGTCCTCCTCTCTATCATTTTCGCCATTTGCATCCCTCACCCCCCAAGTTGGTTATGTGCAATGATACCGTGGATTGACACCAAATTCAGGTGATCCGCAACTAACAAGGGGAGGTATCGATACCATCTCATATCCCATGTAGATCGAAGTTGGAGCTTGTCTCTGACACGCACTGACCTACAGCCAGACTAATAATCACTTTCTGACATAAGTCTTGTTGGAAAGGGGCTAATAGATTTCAGAATCATCAATGATAGGATAGGCTTCTGCTACACGCATGGAGGTAACCTTATGGAGGCAAAGTTGCCAGGACTATGGAAAGCAACGGGTTGGCAGATTTAGTAACAGATGCTAAAACAAAACCTGACCCACTTGCTCATAGCTCTGAACGTGCATCATGCCGCATACCGATAGCTTCCCTTATTCTTAACTATAATAGCCGACAAGTTTGCCGAGCAAATAAATCAGCAGTACTTTTTTGTGTGAATGATTACAATCTCGATGATCATGATAGCTATTCATCGTACATTTGATCATCCAGTGCTTTGTCTTCAAGGGAAACCCAATTTTATGCAATGCTGAGAACTTGGTGATTAATATGTGAATACATGTTGTTCTGTCCGCAAATATGCCCCATCGTGTTTTTGTGAAAGCCTACAACAACACTGTCGTCAGCCTTCCGATGCAGGGTGAAACAGATGAACCCCATTGATGTCAAAACATGCATTTGGATCGTTTTCGTGTGGTTAGAATGTACCCGATAATGTAACCCAAAAGCCAGTTTATGTAACGTGTACAATAAAAAAAACCCAAATGAAAAAAGATGAGAGAAATATGATGAATGAAGTATGATATATGGAAAAACGAAAGAAGAGAAAGATGTCAGCATTGATACAAGTGCAAAACAGTGATATAAAGCGTGTAAAAGGGTTTAGTTTTGACCGCAAGAAAATTGCTTATACAAAAGGGGGGGGGGATATATAGACAAGTGAATTGTAAAAATAAAATAGAAACAATCACCACGAATGATTTATGGCAATGCTTTCTAGTTGAAGCTCACAGAACTAGGAGATCGCCTCATTCTTTTTCGCAAGTTCATATCCTCCAAGCAATCATCGCAGTACCATTTACCAGCTGGAGGTTCCACTAGTCCGACACATTGATAATGGAACCACTCTCGTTCACACTATACCAAGTTCATGGCAATTAGCTATATTATTCATGCTGTCAACTGAAATAAAAAGCAAGCACTTACACTTTCGCTATCGCATGCCACCATATCACCAAAAGATACTTGATTACAGTAGCAGTATGTGGGCTCATTGGGATCGATATCTAAGTCGGGAACGCCGTCCGCCCCCGACTGGTTAGGATTAGGTCGCGACGAATGCGACGTCCTGTCCGAATACAAATATGAATACCAAATCTACATATTTTTAACCATAACGTGCTCCCCAAACATGGATTTTTTCTTACCGCTTGCGTGATGCACTTGGAACCAATCCATGGGGTCTCTTGTTAGAAACGCCTGCCATGCACAGGTTAGATACAACTGCTCTTTTATCTACGTCTATGACTCCCACCAATAGACTTTTTAGAGTTTTATGATCAGCAACTCACCATAATCCATAAATAACTTTTCATCGGTCAACGTCTCCTTTTTGGCTCCAATCCAATCCGCTCCAGCCACACCGCTCTTTGTGATTTGTGAATCCAGCCTCTCGATATGCCGTGATATTAGGTCATACATCCGCATGGCCAAGTCAATTTTATGGTCTTGCTTCTGCATGGCGACTTTATATTCCTTTTCAATCTGTAATCTAGACGCAACTAGATTCATTGGTGGTGGTGATGGCGATACAGGCGTGGTGGCTGGCGAGTTTGCGGGTGGTCGCGTTTGTTTGGTATATGACCGCCGATGTTTGGTATACGTTTCTCTGAGCTCTGTTCGAGGACATGGCTGAGTAAGCAAGCTGAAAGTGATAATCAACTTGAAACTGTCAATTTCTTACTTTGAAATTCCTCGTCCATGGTCCGTAATTCGTGCATGTTTTGATCCATCTCTGAAGGCAAATTGTGCAGAGCTGAGTTCGGAGTGATAGAAGAACGTTAGCAGTCGTGTTTAGATAGAAAGTCAAACGATACCATTCGCTTGCCCACTATACTTACTCTCAAGATAGTCCTCAAAGAGGTCAGCAATGGATACACTCATGTTGACCCGAAAATGAGAATTAGTAAAGTGAAAAGGACGAACGGGAGAAGGAACAAGCTGTGCCCCTCTTGTCTTTACGACTCCGAACAAATGGGAAAGCTCAGCTACAAAGCCACCCGCAGTCACGCAGATCACGTGGCGAATTTTCGATACTGTTCTTCTGTAGGCCGTCCCAGCAAGTTTACTTGCAAAAAGGTGACAGCAATTCAAAGGCAAAACGTCAAAGCAAATGTCGCGCATTGTTGGTCCAACGACTTTGCGTCTGGCAAGAAATACTATTAGAATACGCACAAGCCAGTTCTCTACTAGTCACTCCCACTTTGTACCCTGGTCGCATTTACTCAACGGCGCAGGTGCAGCTCGTGTATCAAAAGGTAAAGCTGTCATTACAGTTTTTGAACGAGTATCGACTCCAACCCTTACGAGAAACTTGTATATATTAGATTTTGCTCCTTCGCTTGCTGCTGCTGCTTCTGTATTCCAACAACAGGTACGTCTATTTACAGGGTTACCAATTGTATATGCATGATCTAAATAGGCATCTAATCACTATGCTTTGGCTTGAAATAGAGATGCTTCCATCCTACAGGTAAGCTAATTAAAGGGAAAAAATTATGTACAATATCCAAAAAAAGGGGGGTCATTACTCATCTATACACCTGTAACAATTAGCACCATCAAAAGCATTGAAGAAGGATCCTTATGAAGTACTAGGTGTCGGTAAAACCGCCTCACAATCAGATATTAAGAAAGCTTACTATCAACTGGCCAAGAAATATCATCCAGACACCAATAAGGACAAAGATGCTCGAGAAAAGTTTGTAGAGATTCAAGGAGCTTATGAAATCCTCTCTGACGAACAAAAGAAAGCGCAGTACGATCAGTATGGACACTCCTTTGACGGTAAGTGAGCGACACTATGTATAGGCTTTTGTATACAAGGCGCTAATGCATGCTTGATATTCAGGCCAAGGTGGACCTGGTGGATTTGGAGGTGGTGGACCTGGAGGACCGGGAGGTTTCCCCGGTGGTTTTGATCCTAATGACATCTTCAGTCAGTTCTTTGGTGGTGGATTTGGAGGACGAGCGTCGGCAGGACCTGGCGCCGATCCTTTCCGTACCGTTGCAGGAGAGGACATTCAAACACCGTTGACTATCTCGTTTATGGATGCTGCTAAAGGTGCCAGCAAATATGTGACAGTGGATAGAATTGTTGATTGCCCTCCATGCAAAGGGTCCGGAATCAAGACTGGTAAATCAAAAGAAACTTGTAAGACATGCGGTGGATCAGGCGTTCAAACCATCATGATGGGTGGGTTCCACATGCAAACAACCTGTGGAACGTGCGGTGGAGCAGGCAGTGCTATACCACCTGGTGCAGGATGCCCGTCATGTAATAGCATAGGAAAAGTCCGAGAACAGAAGACCATCCAAGTAAATATTCCACCAGGTGTTGATAATAATTCGAGAATTCGGGTTGCTGGAGAAGGTGACGCTCCCATGAAGGGAAGTGGACCTCGCGGAGATCTTTTTGTTTCTTTGAATGTAAGTTGCATGTTTCTGTTGATCAGAGCCACAAATAAGATGACTAAAAACCAAAAAAAAAAAAAAAAAACAATGATTATATACACCTACAGATTCTTCCGTCCAAGATATTCCGACGACAAGATGCTGACGTGTTTGTAAACGCAAAGATACCATTTTACAAAGCCATATTGGGTGGCAAAGTGCGCGTACCAACCATTGATGGCGATGTAGAACTGAAAGTCCCTGCTGGATCGCAGCCGGATGATAATATTTCGCTACGCAGCCGAGGTATCCGACGCTTACGTAGCACCACTAGAGGCGACCAAGTTGTCACATTGAAGATAGAATTACCTAGGTAAGAGAATGCTGTTTGGATCAAGTAAATAATGGACATGGTTGAAATACTCAATGATATTTTCCCATAACAGAACATTAGCCGATACTCAAAAGGAGATCATTGAAAAATATGCTGGCATGGTGGATTCAGAATATGCCAAACCTGAGCAACCGGTTGATGATGCACCCACCAATGACGGGACCACAGCCGCCGCACCTGAAGACAAGCCGGCTGGTGGTCAGGAAGATGATGATCAAAAAGGCTGCGGAGGAAAAGACGGATTCTTTAAGAATGCGTTTGGCAAAATCAAGGACAAATTGTCCTCTGACGAAGACGATGATTCCAAGAAAAAGAAGGAATAAAATAGTAACTTTATTACCCAACCAAATGTCAAAAACCATCCTATTCTATTCAATTCAAAAACCTCAAACCCACATTTTAGAAAATAAAAAATGAATATTTTACAGTATAGAAAGACGCCAGCCCGCAAAATTAATTTTACCAGTCTATGCCACCGTTTATTCCCAAGCTGTTCAATATGGCAAAGAGAGGAGCTCTCATCGTGGTTGAAGGATGCGATCGATCGGGTAAATCGACGCAATGTGCCAAATTGGTCGAGTACCTTGCAGCCAATAATATGAAGGCTCAACTGTTGAAGTTTCCAGGCAAGTGTCTGACGCGTCACTCCACTGCATTGTGACAACTCGTTGGGACTAACTAGGACATACATAAAGACAGGACAACCAGTACGGGGCAAATGATCAACTCGTACCTGACCAATGCCGCCGAGTTGAACGATCAAGCAGTGCATCTCTTGTTTTCAGCCAACCGTTGGGAAGCCATGTAAAGAAATTATTTTGAGAAAATTGGGAACTATCACCAGTTCGGCCTATTTGCACAGGTCTAATCGATGGCTTCATAACAAATCGTAGGGATAATATGCGTGCATTACTATTGTCAGGAACTACGCTGGTCGTGGATCGATATGCATATTCTGGAGTAGCATTTACCGCTGCCAAGGTGCGATTCTTATAACCTTATTCCCATGACGACTGATGTAGCTACTTATCCAATGAGGTATTGAAATGATTTCCAATAGGGCTTGGATATATCTTGGTGCAGGAACCCCGATATAGGCCTTCTGACGCCTGATTTGGTGCTGTTCCTTGACTTACCTATAGAAAGTGCCGAACGACGTGGTGGATTTGGTGAAGAGCGGTATGAGAAGCGCGACATGCAAATCAAGGTCAGAGAGCTGTTCTTGCAGATGCAAGATCCTCTTTGGAAGGCAAGTACAGCAAAAACATATGACACATAGCATGACATTTACTATGCTAGATATTACCAATTTATTAACCTGATTCACAAACGTTAGATCATTGATGCGGATAGAAGCATGTCAGCCATTGAACAAGACATCCGACACCATACTTTATGTACCATTGAAACTGCTCAGAGCAGCCCATTAAAGCAAGATCTTTTTAAATCATAGACAGAATTGTATAAATACGCTGCTGCGTTGTGATGTTTGTTTATAATGAGATAGATCAAACACAAAAAAAACAAGCTATGATAGCATAAAGGAAGGGACATGTTTATAATAAAAAAAAAAAAGATATATTATTCTACTTCATCTACTTGCCGGCAAGTCCACGCATACGATCCAGCTCCTTTTGCACATCCTTCCGGCTCATAGGCGGTCTCCTCGTCTCGTCATTGCTGTTTCTACCACTGGCAGTTGGTGATGTGGCAGATGGGGTTGGAGATGCAGCTCCGGATGATGCTTTCTTTGATAACAATGACTGGAAAAAGTTGGCAAGGACTTCGTTCTGGGATGGTCCACCGCCTCCTGGACTGTTTGGCACGCCAGATGACACAGGACTAGTTGGGCTGGTTGCTCGCTCACCCAATGAAGATGGATTATAGCTAGGCTTTGCACTAATGCCTTTACCCAATGACGATTCCTGCATAATTTTTTCAGTCTTAGATATCACCATAATTGAAATAACATGTCACATTACAAACTCTTTACCTTGGCTCGCCCAAGTTTAGCAAGTCTACCAGCAATGTCATCCGTATCTAAATCTCTATCGCTACCCATATTGGTGAGGTTGATGGCAGTGGTGGATACCCCCATAGGTCCCATCACACTTGGCATGGTCGATGATGCAACTGCACCAGTACCCGGTCTACTTGGACTTTCGGATGATCTCTGCAAAGTCTCAAAATGCCTCTCGAGGAAAACTTGCTCATCCTCCGCCGTGACAGCAGGTTGAAGATTTAGTGGCTAACCATCCAAACAGATTAATTATGATTATTTAAACACATATATGTCACCATAAACTTTTGTCTTACTTGTTCGTCGGCTTCAGGATCAGCGATCACCTCCTCGTAGATCTTTCGAGCACCACCTTCCTTTGCCTCACCTTCGTCCAGATCGGCATCCCACTCACTGCTGGCTCCTTCGCAGTCAAATCCTTCGCGGAGTACCCTGACCTTACCCCATGAGTCCCATCCTGCCGGGACAAGAACGGTGTCTCGCTCAACTACCATGGCTCGAGTACCGAATGGGTAGGGCTTGCTAGGCACTGACAATAGACGATGCAAGATATATTGTCGCAAATTGTGGTATGTATGAGGGTGGAGAGTGGAAGTGTAGAACAATGCAGCTCCGTCTAATCCATATCTATTAGTATGCTTCCCGGCGCGTGCTTCTACCAGAGTTCGGTGTTTTCACTCACATTTCATGCAAATCGTTCTCAGAGTCTGTTGAATGAAATCAAACTGCTCTTCTTTGTAATCTTGGGTATGTTCATGATGATTGATGAGATCACTCTAGGTAATTGCTACTGGTCAATATCATTCAACGTTACAACGTAGTAAGGCTTTCTCAAATTACCTTGCAGCAAACAACAGCAATTGGTATTCCAAGATTAGTCGTAAGCGAGCCTTGAGTAAGTGGCAGCGTCACTTGATCAGCTGCGTTGGTGGTTGTGACAAGAGGGACAGGCGCAGTGCCCGCCATTGAGCTGGAGGATGCAGAGTTCGTCATCCCATTGGTATTATATGGTTCCACGTATGACTGTAAATATTGTTCAACTTTTTAAAAAATTAGTAAGTTTTCTATAATCTACGCGAAAAAAAATTGTTACTTTCAATTTGCTGCATGATAAACTTACTTTTCTCTTTCAATTCATCTACCAGAGCTTGTCCCTGGCTCCACTGATTATCTGCAGCCGCCCTTCCTTCTTTACAAACATTATCGACCAGCTCTTGGAGGACGTTTATCCATCTCTGCAGCGACTCGACAAACGTCCATGGTTTGGACCAATCCAAGACTATTACGATCATCGAGTCGGCCAAGGCTTTGCTGTTGATGGCGAATTTAAGTAAAGGTAGGTATTCAGGAGCCGATAAGCCCAATTGGTATAACGCAATACGCGCGATGGTATCTAAATTGCGGGGTTAATGCTCGACATCCCTGGCCGATCTATCATTTATGATAGGCTTTTGCATCATACCTTCATTCTCGTCGTCGGCAATCTCAACATAAGTAAATCCAAGCCCCAATTCATTTTTGGTATCTTCATCCAGATTATCTACTGTCATGGGTGCAATTTGGCTAGTAGCTACATTAAGCAATGGCGTTGGTTGCTGCTCGTCCTCTTCAGAGTCGGTTTTGACAGGTTTCGGTCCAGGATCATGTTTTATGTTATGTATCAGAGTAGATTTGCCAGAGTTTGGATCACCTAAGAATAGTCAAAATTATATCAACGTGTGAGTTATTTTTATCGTCATGCTTGTAGTCTGTGAGCGAGCAATACCTAGTATGAGCACATTCTTGGTTGGGACAATCTTAGTAGAGGCTACCCCTTGAAGAATAGTAGACCAAGTCTCCTCCCGTGGCTGGTCGGGACCGACAGCTACACTGTGGCCACCTTGAGAACCACCTGGAATATCTTTATCTTTGGCAGTCGGCGCTGCCATATGAGATGATGAAGCACTAAGCATTTGAAGCCAATGTTGGCTGGCCGTTTTCCACCAAAGAGTTCGAGTCAAATATAATGCGCGATTTGGCACACCGTCCGTTCAATTTGCGCGACGTACGTGACGTCAACTAATTCGTTACTTGTAATTTTACTATGGAAATATGGTTGCCACACTTCTTACGACTAGCTGGATTCAATAGATCATGTTTCGCAAAAAACACAAGACTAAGCAGGCTGAAGTGTTTCCAAAAACCTTGGCGGAATTCGGCTACTACATCAAACCCGAAGGCTCCATTCGAAGCTTGCAATCAGGTACTGTTCCTTATAACCTTAGTCGATAACTCAGTCTTGACACGACACTTTTTCCTAATACGAGTTACGTTTGACAGATTCGGCATATGAGTACAAAGTGAGAGAGAGGGATCAACCATACAACGAAGCAAGATATGAGGCTTTTATAGGTATTTACCCAATCACACCATGATACCATTGTCCATACAAATGAATTTTTTCTTCTGACATCCTTTCAGCACTGATCAATGATATGGTGATTCAAAGAATACAACAACCACCGCTAAATTTAGTCAAAGCATCAGTACCTTCTAATGTTGAGCTAGACTCCACCACTCCGCATGCATGTATCTTCATGACCAAAGACGCTCTTACTACGACCGACAAATTACTTGTATTGGTGCCTGGTAGTCAAGTAAATGCCGGAATTTGGTCAAGGCGTATCATGTGTGATGAGAACATCAATGAAGGTTCAATGCTTACGACTTGTTACAAGGCTGTCAAAGCTGGCTTTGAGATAATAATTACCAACCCTAATGCCAATTACTGGTCCAACGACAAAGCTTATGTAAGTTTAAAAAAAATTGGTTTTGCTCTTTATTGTACTGGGATGCTGACCTTGCCTTCAATTAGATCAAGAGAACAGGCGCAAACTGCATAACTATTCCCGGAACTGAAACTCCTGAAGAACATGTTGAGCATGTTTTCAGCCACTATCTCAAGGCAGCTCCAGCCTCCAGGGTTGCCATCATGGGCCAAGGATGGGCTGGTCATTTGATTGGAGAACAGCTTAACAACAACTTTGACCTGTTCAAGGACAAAGTCAAAGCTATTGCTCTGGCAGATTCTGTACATAGCAGGGATCTTATTGAAGGAGATGAGAAACGAGTTTATCTGTTTGAAAAAGTAGCTAACTGGATGACTTCTGCCGAAGACAAGAAAGGTGAAATTATTCGTGATCCTCGGTTTGGATGTACCTGTATTTCTGCTGGTGAGTTTCGGAAAGAAAAAATTTAAAAAGAGTTCTCGAGAGTATATTTCCTCTAATTCCTTCTGTATTGTGTAGGCGTTGAAATATCCGATTTTGCTCTACCTACGTCTTTGGATGACATGTTCCAATTCTATCGCCGACAGTTTGGTGAAGAAACTGCAAGTGATGATGAAGGATCAGTTGAGGAGGAACTTATCACAGATGCTGCCCGTCAAGCTATGGACCAAGAAAAACTTGAAGAATTACAAGAGTTCGTCACGGTGGTAGATAAAGACAACACTGTAGCCTTTGACTAATACAATCCTGATACCCATGCTTTATGGTGGAAAAATTTAATGTTGTAGCTTATATTTTTTGTTCTTTTTTTATATCCAAATTTTATAAATTGTAAAGTATAACAAAGAGTCTGTCGCACAAGCACGGACTGAAATCTTCAAGGGAATCAGACACCAGTCTTTTAACTTGGGCATGACATTCTTCACTAATCTTCAGGCAGTAGGGCATCTATAGAGAAAAAGAAGCTACCGCAGACATAACCATAGTGTTTTCTTTCTTACCGAACCGGAGTTTGCTATCGCCCAAGTATATCGTTAGCACCGATCAATTTTCACAAGTTGTGGTTCTCAGAAACAATCTTGTCTTTGAGACGTGCAATAAAAATAGGTGTATACTGTCCATAGAGATTTCATATGAAATATCAACGGATACACTTTTTGATAATAGCATAGGCGCGACTACAAGATATGCTATTTAGAGTCTCATAAACAAACATGAAAAAAAATTGTCTGACGTTCCAGGGCTGGGCAAAGACGCTGAAACTGCTATAAAAGTAGTAGCGACTTTACTATCTGTCCTGGGACCTTAAACCAAACAGATGTTATCTTCAACAAATAGAAGTAAGATTTATAGTTTCAAAATGTCAAAAATAATGTACAAGTGAAAAAAAAAAAAGTCAAAAACGCGGAAAGAATAAATTGCTTTTGATGATACGCATGCAAGCGTCGAATGAACAATTGATTTTCTTTAAAAAGAGCTCAGAGGCTGATCAAAAGAGAAGATCTTGGAGTAGAGCATTTTGTGTGGTGAGATCATCGCAGTTACATTTGTATTTGCCACACAAAGCACATTTTAAGGTGGCCGGGCCCCAACCAACATCAATACTCCCGCGCTTGACGTTCTCGGCCACAGCGATGTTCTGAACTAAGCCCTCTAACGGTGCAACCACAATCTCAATATCTCGCCCATTTTGTGTAACTTGTTGCACTCGACCTGTCAACTCGTCAGCATGTGGATATCTGTTACCAGATACAATATGCTCATACCACTGTCCAGCCGCGTGGTCATAGTCGAATGTGGCAAATTTAAATGTCATTGTATATCCTTTCTTCAATCTAGATACTGAACGAGCAGTGTGCTTCGATACTCTTCCTTTGAATACAAGAGGCTCGCTTGGCTTATCGTAGTGGAATTCATTTAATACCACCAAAGCTTTGTCGGGTACGTGTGCAAGCTTGTTGTGCAGCGGAATGAAGTCGTCATCATTTTGATGAATTTTCTGGTCAGGCGGTAACCGAACAAACGGCGTAAAGATGTTGTGAATATAACCTTGAATTGTACATCATAAGCAATCAGCATTATAAATGACTTTCGTTTTTTACTTTCGAGTTCTCTTACCAAATTTTTCCGGCCTTCTTAAATTCACATCGTATCCTTGATCAACATCCATGTCCTCCTCTATTCGCTTTGTCGACGGTGGCCGCGGAGACATGACAACCTGCTCCTCGGACAAGATGAGCAAGGCCATGGACAGTAGCAGCAGTATCAATTCTTTAATTTGAGAACGCATATGTGAAAAGAAAAGAAAGAGCTAACAACTGAAACTTTGCTTGCGAACGCTGCATTGTTAAAGAATGGGAACCGTATCTTATTTTGACAGTCACACCAAAACCCTCCGCCAAAGTCTAACGCCCAGTATCCTAGGGTTGCCACAAAAATTCGGTAAGACTCATCAATGCAATACCTATTGCAAGGGATTGTCGATGAATTGGCTTGTTATTTTAACTTTACTTGTAATCAATTCGATCAAACTGAACAGCTGCAGATTTAGCGCTATCAAACTCCAGCGGGCATGGAGTTTTCAATGTCCCCAATGTGTCATCAAATATATCCACAAATAAAACAATCATTTTGGCACTGCAGCTCAAATTAATGTTTCACATTCATGCTACATCGTTCCTAGGTTTAGGCAATAAAATGATGCTTGGTAATGTTGATCAAGGCATCTTAGTATTTCCGCCATCCTGCTTTAACTTTTTACGTAGATGCGAGGATTATCTGATGTCGCCTTTGGGTAGGCTTGTTACTGACACTGGATGAAAATGGTGTATATATGTAGAATACCATAGATAATCAATCTGCAGTACATGTTGTTTCAGTGTCAAGGTCAGGCCATTAACGACAATATATATTTTTTTAACAGACTATCCCTTTTTATAGCTCAAAATGGGGAAACTCTTCCAATATTCGACCACTTCTTTGTATTGTTTATAGCATACGTGCATAAGCTTCAAACATATACAGATCAGAATCTGTTATATTTTTAGCATATTAAATATTGTAGCGTTTAATTCGCATATCATTTAACCAATTCGAAACTGCCTCTGCTTATTCCATACATGATTTTGTTGGTTTGGAAAATGAAATAAATAAAAATAAGATATATGAGACGATGAATTGAAATAGCAATCATTCTTCAGCCAGGGCCATATTTCTGGAGAAATGAAATCCATAATATCTATTTAACATCAAATGACATTTATCTTGTGTTTTTTATTTCTAACACCATTGCGGCTTCATCACGCACCATAAAACCAGAAGAAAGAGCAACAGCGAATATTTTATTGGCTTTGGTAGCCAAATGGCAGTTCGTCTGGGCAACAGGGCTTTCCCCTTTTTTAAAACAATAAACTTTCGTAAGACGTCTTATCGCCATTTTTTTCTACTTTGTTCTTCCTTTTTTTGCTTTTTGATGCGGTGCATTTTCACCTTGTATATGTATGACAATACAGCTTACATCTATCGTTCTCACTTGGATATTCCAAAGATTGATTTTAAGCTTAAAGGCGCTCATTCCCTTTTGGATATATCTCATTGGACAACCATCCTAAAAGTTAGGCCGACAACTGAAAGTAGCATCAAAAAATGCACCTCATCCGCAGCCTTCGGATAGTAAAAAAAATCTGCCTTGAGTATTGTAGTTACGCGAAAAGTGCAAAAAAAAGTTCCGAATCGGGGAATCGAACCCCGGCCACCTCGGTGAAAGCGAGGGATCCTAACCACTGGACCAATTCGGATTTGGTTATAATGCTACTAGCTAATATTATCAAGTATCACCCATAGAACTGTTTACTTAGGGTAGTTGCTTTTACTTTATTACCCTGATTCTTGTGTGGAATGACATACGTTTCGGTACACCGATTTATCCGTGATTTTACTTTTTTTAGCCAGACCTTGCCTAATATGCCGTCAAAATAGGGGTAGATCAAGTGCTTTCAACACTCGCGTGTTCGAGTATCGTCCTATTTTGAAGGTGAGCCGTATGGCTTCATCAATGCTAAATGCCTTCCCACTGGCAGTTTGTATTGTTTCTTTTGGTAGCAAAGATTTTTTTTCATCTTGTTATTTTTCATGAATTGCTTGCTAACCAATGATTCGGTGGCTCAGTTATCAAGATGTCTTTATTTTCGGATTCAATAAATTGTTTGCTCATTACTACTTTCCTTGCCAATGAGCGCAAACGTGTTGACTAAATGTTTTTTAAAGGAAGTCACGTTCCTGGGGGTGCGTGCCTTGAGGGAAAGAAACAAGAGACTCGTCCTGGCTGGTGCCAATGAAAACGAGAACTGAGTGGCAAAGTCGATTCTATGCTGACCGTCAAGCTCTGCCCCGTTCAGATACTTTGTGCCGTGCTAGAGCCATCCTTCTACTTCCCTCGAGCCTGCCACTGAAGAAGTTTTCTTTAGTGGCTCGACCACGGCTTTACTTTCTTCTTCTTTTCGTTTTTCCATTACTTACAATTATCATTATGTCAAGTTAAGTTAAACAATCGTCAGCAGGATATACGTCGAGCCTTAGAGTGAAGAACTTTCTGTGGTGCTGTTTCATCAAGGCTATGAATTCATCTACTTTTTGCAAGCTCGCACATGTGTTAACCTTAATATAACCTTCCTCTACATTCACTTCAGCATCACAGTATTTGTCTAGGTGACTGAGCTGGAATCTGAAGATATTTCTCATGGGCTTTACACACTGGTATCTTGTTATCTCTTGATTGTCAGGGTCAACAAAAATAAACAGAAAAATAACCGGTGCGCTACTTGTCATTAATATGAAATGGAGAACACATTGAAAAAAGATGTCGCGAAAGGCATTCAAATAATTTTCCCTAAAGGGATCCATACCATTTTGAGAATACCAGCTGCTGTCATTGCGCAGTTTATTCAATGCTCTATACAGGCAACTCTTCACAATCCTAGCGTCCTCTTCGATAATGCAATGCTCTAACAGATCACATAGATATCCGAGACTGACTGTAATAATATATATTCACCACGCCATTTCTACACTTTAATACCGAAAGTAAATACTGTTTTTCCACCATATTTCTCGCCAATATTCAATAAAACACTGCTGCGCCAGTTTTCTTGGTTGGGAGCATCAGGGTTGCGCGACGTCTCAAAGCAAAATCCGGAGAAAGCGCCGATACCAGCAGCGTTGTTTTGAGATTTCTTGCCTGTGAACACACCAGACGGTATGTATTTGGCGGCATAAAATTGAAAACTTGGCTCAGTGGTGGCCATCTTCATGGTTATACCTGTATCAGGTGAACGAACTATCGCGACATCCTTTTGCAGTGGCAGCGTGGTAGTGTCCGTCACGTAATTTTCATGAATAAGGTAGGCATGGTTATAACAACCTTCTTGCACATCCTTAACACGAGACCCGATCGTTTTTCCAGCGTTAGGTCCAGTAAAATCCATTTCTGGCGAGTCTTTAAGTGATATGATTTTACCATTAGGAAGGCTCTCGTTGTTGACATCAAGGTAACCTTTTACGCCGTTCATGGTCACCTCGTGATTCAAAATTTGAGGGTTTAATTCCACACCTGCCAAATTAAAATAAGAATGGTTGGTCAAGTTAAGCACAGTCTCTTGATCAGTTGTAGCATTGAACTCGATTGCCAGCTCGTTATCATCGCTAACGGTGTACGTTACTTGCGTCGTCAGTTTGCCGGGATAGCCCTCTTCACCGTCCGCCGAGACGTAAGTGAGGCGTATAGTAGCTGGTGACTGTGAAACGATCTCCGCGTCCCACAGTTTTTTATCAAAGCCTTTTACGCCTCCATGTATCGAAAAGTTACCAAAGCTTGGTGGTAGGTTGTAGACTTTGCCATTCACAGTGATTTTCGCACCAGCAATTCTGAAGATATGATTCATGTTATGGCCTCGTGTATATATTTTCACACACATATGTACGGCTGAACTGACCTATTAGCGTAACGGCCAACCACGGCACCAAAATAAGGATTTTCGGGATGCAAGTAGCTTTCGTAGTCATCAAACCCCAACACAACATCTCGGATATGGCCACCTTTATCAGGAGTTAGAATATGGCTAATAGTAGCGCCGTAGTTGAGGACCATAATCGCCAGTGTCTTTCGTTCGTTGATCAAAGTATATTGATCCACCCCGTCCCTGGTGGACAGGTTGAGTTTGGTGACTGGCATAGAGGTAAAGAAGTTTGTGAGACAGGAGAAGAAAAAGCCAGTGAGTGAGATTTGCAGAAAAGTGAAATATTTAAGCTTTCCGCTCAAATTTGGATGAGCTTGTGTCCAGCATTGAAACGGTGGATCCGCGGTATCTGAATCCGGTCGGTCTTCTCATTATAGCTCTTGCACGACACGACACAGAAGCGCTAGGACTACAGTAACAGCAAATCTTCTGGTGTTCATAGATGTCAAATCTGTTCTGATATTACCAAAGAAACAATCTAGTCACATGGATTTATTTAACAGAAATAAATATAGCTAGAACAAGACTAATTATCAAGCAAAAAGTTGGTTGCCTTCTCAAGGTCATTATCGTAACGACGCAAGGCGTCTATGCCTTGTTCTCGTGAGAAACCCATATTAAGCAGCTCCTCGAGGCCAGGTGGACCCGAGGCAGGAGGCGGAGACACAGTCGATCGATTTGTAGACAGGTCTACTGGAGGCGAGGCTTTTGCGGTGTTCTGTGGCTGACTACTTTGTGTTGGAGTATTTGCAGTAGAATCGGTTGAAGACTGTGGAGCAAAGCTTTCAACATTTTTATCAGAAGTATTAGGCGAAGATGACCCTTCTAGCACAGGAGCAAAATTGCTGAATCCAGAGTGAAGGTATGGCTGATCTTTAGGTGACCCTATTTTTGGAGTAATATCTTTATCTGACTGCGCCTGGCTGGTCGTAGGAGGTGTGGTTGTACCAAAAGCATCATCAAAGGCACTGCTATCAAAATTGAAGCTATTGGCAAAAGAAGCGGCTTCAGTGGTTTCCTGACGCTTGTCAGCAGTAGCAGCAGATGAAGGATCAGGTTGGTCAAAAGTAGGGTTGAAATCATCTTCAAAAGACGTATCAAATGGAGCCTCAAATACATTGTTAGAATTAGTAGGCAAGACCTTGGCCTCAGACATACTTCCAGAGAACGCAGACTCGAAATCGTCAAAAGGTGACTGCTCCATAGACGCATTCATACCCTCCGAGACAAATGAGGAAGTAGAAGATACAGGATCAATTACTTCAAAATCATGATCGGCTTTCTCTTCACGGTTCGATGAAGTTGGTTGTTCTGTAGCTTGATCAGGTACTTGTTGATCAGCGGATGTTGGTTCCATCTGTTCAGCTTCCGCCTTGGGAGCCTCAGTAGCAATGGGAGCTTCAGTAGCCACGGAGGCCTCAGTATCAATGGGAGCCTCAGTCGTAATGGGAGCCTCAGTAGTAACAGGAGCCTCAGTAGCCACGGGAGTCTCAGGAGCAACAGGTGGCTCAGTAGCAATGGAAGCCTCAGTAGTAACAGGAGCCTCAGTAGCCACGGGAGTCTCAGAAGCAACAGGTGGCTCAGTAGCCACAGGAGCCTCAACAGCAACAGGAGCCTCTTCAGTTTTTTGTTCTTGTTCTGGAGCATGTTGATTCTCATCAATCTTAGCGTCTGCGACTGGTGCTACTACCGGAGCATCGGCTTGAGTGGCATCGGCATTCTCTTGGTCATTTGCCTTTGGCGTATCGGATTCCTCCGTTGGTACTGCTGCTACAGGGGGTTCAGTTTCTACAGGCTGCTCGGTCTCTTCAGTAGGTTGGGTTGCCTCTGGCACCTGGCTCTCTGAAGTGAGCTGCTCAGTGGGGTGTTCAACAGGCTGTTGCTCCTCTAGCTCTTCCTGATTAGTTGAAGGAACAGTAGCTGGCTCTTCAGCTGACTCATGAGTGGCAGCTGCAGCAGCGGCAACAGCAGCAGCAGGGGTGGCGACCTCGGCAAGAGTAGTAGCATTTTGTTGATGCTCGTCCTGACCGGCAACCGGTTCGCGATCACCTTCAACACTCTCATTGTCTGCAGAAGACAGATCAGCTTTGTAGCCTTCCTCTTCCTCCTTTACAAGTTCGACAGCTGGCACTTGCTGTGGTTCAACAGCTTCAGACTTGTCAGTTTGTTCTTCTACAACAGGTTCTGCTGGCGCAGAAGGAGCCTCTGTCTCCTTCACAGTATGCTCTTGCGCAGGCTGAATAGGCTCCACTGTCGTAATGACAGGTTCTTCGTTATGCGCTACCTCTGTAGGTCCTGATACAGCTTCACCTGCTACCTCTTCTTCATCATTGCTCTCAGTATCAGATTCAGTTCCTGATTCGGACTCGGACTCGGATTCGGACTCGGATTCAGTATCATCACTAGCTTCGAATTCTGGTTCTTTCTGTGATGCCGGCGCTGCTACAGATGCTTTCTCTTGTGTGTCTTGCACTTGTGTGTTGTCTGAAAGAATGGGTTGAGTAGACGGAGGTTTGTTTGGTGGAGTTGAGAAATCGTCTTCGAAACCACTAGCAAACGCTTGTTGTTCTGGGAATGAAGAGAAATCTGACGATGGTTGGTGCTGGTTACCAAAGACTTCATCAAAGTCTGAAGGCTGTGTACTTTCTTTGGCTGCCTCGAACGTTCGTGTAAAGTCATCAAATGGATCACTATCCCCAAAATCGTCCTTGTGGTTACTTGCCACGGCCACGCCAGCAGCAGCAGCAGCAGCTGTAGCAGCAGCAGCGCCACCAATGACGGCAGCAGTACCAGCATTGGAAGGGGAGTCAGGTTTGCCCTTGCTTCTGACCGCAGGTGGAGGAGCTGGTGGTTTTTTGCCGCTAGAAGGCGATGAGTTTCTTTTTTCTTCGGCAACTTGTTGGTGATGTCTGCTGGAAGGTGGGGGTGGAGGAGGAGCAGCCTTAGTCCGTTGTCCGCTGCGTTGGCTAGGAGAAGAAAAGGCATCAGTAGGACTAGTAATCTCTTGAGATGATCTAGGAGAAGCTTGAAGTGCTTCCAATGAGCCATCTCCAAAAGACCCACGCTTAGCGCTCTCTACTGCAGAAGACAGGGTGTTGACATCAGATTCAGCAGCACTTGCTTGTCTCCTTGTAATATCAAGCATCATCCTATCCTTCTTGATAGTAAAACCTAATTGTTGAAGTTGCTTCCTCAATTGATTGCTTTTTTCTTGTTTTGCAAAGATATCCTTCTTCAGCCGACTGCTTTCCTGCTTGTTATTCTCCAACTCGGTGTCGAGAGCATGTTTCTGAGCTTGTAAACCTTCCACTTCCTCAGTAACTTTCTTTGCTTCATCTCTAGTTTTTTCCAGCTCTTTCTTCTCTGATTCAATGAGTTCCTTGAGCTTGTTGACACTAGCTGCCAGCTCACCGTGGGACGATGTGCTTTGAGACACGGTGGCTCCTAATTCCTTTTGCTCGAATCTAACCGATGCTAACTGTTCTTCAAGCAAAGCTTGTTCTTGCTTATACTTTGTCTGGTCAAGTTGAGTATGTGAGTCACCTTGTTGTAAAACATCTATATCTGAAGATGCTCTAGGCGCAGCAGGCTGGCTGGCGGTCTTCTGAACTTGCGCACTATCGTCAATCAATGACCCACTTGTAGCTGGCAACGCTGCTGGAGATTGTACAAGAGAAGGAGAAGCGTTGAAACCTTGATCACTGTTGGAGGTTTGATATTGACTGATAGTTGCTTGCGCTAACAAACTAGGTGGAAGAATAGTAGGCAAAGAATCACCCTTGAGACGCTTGTGAATCAAGTACATGGCAATGGCAAACTCATCCCTAGATAGCTGACCGCGCTCATGCCTATCTGCTAAATCCCATATATGAGCTAAATCCGTATCAGGCAAACGCGAATTTTGAAAAAATTCAACAGCTTCGGCTCCTCCAATATATCCGTTCTTTTTAACATCAATCTTATCGAAAAAAGTGTCGTACTTCTTCTTGTCTTCAGCGCTAATGATCCATTTTCCGCTGCTGGCAGACAATGCCGGCGAAGCAACCGCAGCATTCCTAATGGCTGGTGAGAACGCCGAAGAAGCACCAGTAAATTGTCGGTTGACAGGTTGCACTGGTGCCGCTGCTCCAGGCAAAGGGCTGTTGCTCTGCATGGGACTTTGTACGACGCTTTGGCGGACTTGTGGTGAGGACGTAGAACCAGACATAGATCTGCCTGCAGCCGCGGCATAGATGGCTGGAGGTAGTGCTTGTGGCAAATCCTTGTTTCCTGACATACACTTGGCAACATAGTACATTGCAATAATGAACTCAGTTTGATTCAAAGTACCAGACTTTCGGGTATCGGCCAAAAACCAGATTTGTGCCAACACGTCGACAGGAAGTTTGGAACGAGAAAAGACATTCTTTGCCTTCTCCGCAGTCAAAATGCCATTCTCTGGACGAGTAGCGTGGAAAATACGTATGTACTTTTCTCTTTCGCTTGGTGGTAGAATGGGTTTGGCCGAGGCTTGGAAATTCGTGATAGATATACCTTCAAACTTAGGTAATGGTACGGCTGAAAGTTCGCCAAGACATCAGTAAACATTGTTTGCGGGAAATAACCCGCTGCAATAGTTGGTATATGGCGTGTATATCTTACCAGTAGATAACAGTGGTTTAGCAGGCTCTTTGCCATGTTGTTGACAAGCAATGAGTTTAAGAGCAACGCAAAAGCCTTGCATGTTCAATGAGCCAGTGTTGGCTTCGTCTGCAATATCCCATATCTAAAATAATCATATGTCAGTAAAGAATAAATATTACCAAGGCAGCTGTGTACTGGTAAAGTCATTCGTACCTCCGACAACACGGTTGGGGAAAGGTTGGACTTGGCAAAGAAGTCTATGGCTTCCTGCCCACTGACTACCCCGGTGCCGGACTTGTTGGCAGCCTTGAAATATTGAGAGTAAGCATCGAATTCTACAGTAGTAGTGAAGATAACAGTAAGCAATGACGATTTGTGTGGGCGAGTACTTTGACCATTGTACAAAGACAATTACCTTCTGCACTTAAAAGTGACGTAGAGGATGAGTCTGTGCAATTAGGTGATTAGTAAAGTTTGCCCGGGAAAGACCGAGAATCTGGGTAATCACCTCGACTACCCGTCCTTGTGGGCGACTGTAATGATGGTAGCGTAGACTGACGCTGAGGATTGGAAGCCATTAGCAGTGAAATAAAGGACGAGACGTATTGGCCGTCGCAGGGTTCAAATGGGCATTGAAATTATAGCATTTCAGGCCAAGACAGCCACGTGACTTTGCACTGACGCACTGGTACAAATTGCAACGGGGAGCGAGCGATCATGTTTGCAGCCAATCATAAGCGTCGTATATAATGGATATGTTCATAGACATACCATAGCCGGATAAACTATACAAGGTATTCCAGCGGATGTAACTGCGTTGGGTTGGGTTGGGTTGGGTTGGGTTAAAAAAAGACTAGCTAGCTGGTGTTTATTGAATTGGCTAAGTTGGATGTAATTAGGACAGCGGTTTGAGAGGACCTCGACTATAATATAGATTGGCCTGTGCAAAAGACCCGCGAACGATTTTACTTGTTGAAAGAGAATCCCTTCTTCTTGGACTTTTCTGGGGTAAGAGGTCTTCCACTCTCCAATCTCTTCTTCTTCTCCTCCAATTCTTGACGTTGTCTCTCTAATGCTTCCTTCATCTCCTTGTGGCGTGCATACAGCTCTTCCTCGCTCTGCTTCAACTTGGCTTCCTTTTCTTGCACCTTGGCTTGGAATACCATCTTCATCTCTGCTTCCATCTTTGCCAACTTGCTCTCGTGTGCCAATCGTTCTTCCTCCATCTTTTGTACAGGGTTGATTTCCTTGAACACGGTAGGATCTTGTTGGATACCCATGGCAGTGAGCTTCTCGGTACGGTAGTTTTCGTACAAGACGTTGTTGGTATATTCTCTAAGTTCTTCCATATGAGTGCTGGCATAAACGGTGTTGATTAGCAATTGGCCCAAACTATTTCTTTTTCCTTAAAAAAAATAAAATCATATTCATTAGCTCACCGAATCAACATTTGTCTCAGCTTGACAAAGTCGCAATGGTCTTCATTGTCTACTTCAATCACACCCCATGGGTACTTGCGACCTCGTACGGCACGGCCACCACCAACATCGACTTCCTTATCGGAACCGACAATAGCAAAAGGAATCTTGGACATGATCTCGCGATTCTCAGCAATGGTTTCAGCATCGTCATATTCATATTGAGGAGCTTGGAAAATTTGAATGTTGTGGAAGTTGATGTCAGCAAGGATGCGGTCTTTGAAGGCAAGGACTTCTTCTTCCGTCATGGTGTCGGATTTAGCAATGACTGGGATGAGGTTGACACGACTGTGCAAGCGACGCATAAACTCAATATCAAGAGGCTTCAAAGCGTGGCCAGTGGGAGCAATAAAGTAAATGCAGGCATGAATTCGGTTATCGGCCAACTTTGTACGGTTAACTCGGTTCTCTTGTTCCAAAAATGCATCAAAGCGAGCTTCAATGTTGTCCAAGATTGGCTTCCAGCTAACAGTAGTAATGATCATCATCAGTCTAATGACACGCAACATACATATGTGTTTCTCAGCAATCATCCAGAACCATTACCTTTCTTCGTTGTTCACAAAGTCACCGAATCCAGGAGTGTCGACGACATTAAGTCTCAATCTAACGCCATTTTCCTCAATGTCGGCTGTGATAGATTGAATGTCCACGGTCTTTGGTGTCTCATGTGAAGGTTCGGCAACGACCTTGTTGGGATATAATTCAGTGCTGAACAACGTGTTTACCAGAGTTGATTTACCCAAACCAGATTCACCTGAAGGTACATGATTGTCAATTTAGTCAACGCTGATTTCACCAAATTGTGATAAAAAATAAAAAAATTATGTCTCGGGTATTACCAACAACCATGGTGGTGAACTGAAAGCCCTTCTTCACGGATTTTCGGTGAACTTGGTTTGGCAAATTGGCAAAACCAACATATCCTTGAAGCTTCTTGCGAACGATGTTGCTGGGAGGCTGCTGCTGTAATGACACATTCTAGGTTTAAGTACGTGCAGCTTAAATGTCGGAATAAAAATAACCGTGTTCCTCAATACTAACCGGTGTGGGAGACACGGAGCTCATTTCGTCAACTGGAGAATCTATCAGGGGAGGGGGACATATATATCAGAAATTGCTGATAGCAAATGATGGGTAAAAAAAATTGACAGGAGATATCTATGGGGCGTATATAGTACATATGTTGGTCATTGTCGCGCGTACAATTAGGCTGAGCACTGCAAGTTTTGACATTCACGAGTTCAAAAACACAGTTTGTTGAATGGCTGATGATGAGGTTTCCTCAACGCGTATTTGGGTCGAAGGCAGGGAAACACCACTACACTACTGACTCGTGTATTCAGCGTAATAAGTGTGTAACAACATTCAAACATACCGGACATTTTGACAGGCAAGATGATCGAGGAAGAGATGAACTAGTCAGGTTACTCGAACTCAAGTAACAAATGAGGCCACACTGAGCGCCCAATGAAATGTCCAATGAGATCCTGCCTAACTTGGGCTTGTGTAACATCTGTACGTCTTGAAAAACATGTGGTCGATTTTTATTATAGTCTTTCTTTGTTTTCTAGACAGTACCAGAAACAAACAGATATTGCTATAATTGAAATGCTATAAAGAACACCAAAGAAAAGGTCATTCAAATCACCATCCGACAGATTGACCGTCACCGCGCGGATCACTGCCGCCGCAGAGTACGCGTTTGCCTGTGCGTTGATCCTTGTGAACCCGAATGATTTGGCCCCTACCAAACATCATTCTCGAGTAGTTTTCGAGTTTCTTGCAAACATGGCCCTTGGCCCTGAGTTTCTCGATTTCTTCGTCGGCGATACCTTCTTCAACATACACAATGGCCTTTGAAGCATCCTCGAAAGTATAAGCGCCTGGATCATTGGAGTCATTTTCTTCTTCTGGTGGTGAGATGCAGATTCGAGGTAGATCAAGCGCTTGTTGAGGATCGTGAAGGTAATGCACCAGATCCAAGATGACCTGTAAGTGGCCTTGTGGCTGCATAAACCCGCCCATCACACCAAATGATGCGACCAATTCATGATTACCATCGGCTTGTTTGCGGGTTAGCATGGACGGGATGATGGTATGGTATGGCCGCTTTCGCGGTCCCAGGCAATTGGCCGCCCCTTCAGTCAGTGTGAAGTTGGCGCCACGATTTTGCAATGTGAAACCACAGCCTTTTGGAATAGCTGCAGTCTATAGAACAGAGAAGGGGTATTCAGTAAATGGTGACTAGAGAAGCATACAAAACAGACACTGGGCAGCATCAAAGAACTTACACCAAAACCCATATAATTAGAGTTCTAAAAATATAAATAAAGGGGGTTAACGTTAGCGTATCAGAATGAATGCAATTAGACAGCGCTGATTCGACTTTCTTTCTTACAATGAAGCTACAGGCGTTTCCATAATCATCCACCACAGAAAAGTAGACGGTTCCACTGTTGTGAGTCGGATAACCTTTCTTGATTTTCGGGTTGGTTTTATCCTGGAGGAATAGTTTGGCTCTCTCCTGAAGATATTTCTCATCCAAGAGAGCCTTGGTGGGGACCTCGACAACATCAGGGTCGGCTACATAGTGTCTTACATCAGCAAATGCTATTCTCAATGCTTCAATAAGGACATGGAGGTATTCTGCCGAGTTGTGCTCAAGTTTATCGAACTCCACAATGCCTTGCTTTTTGAGTTCCTTGATGACTCCTAGAGCGATCAAAGCTGCGATACCCTGCCCATTGGGAGGGCACTCCCACACAGTAATATCCTCATAATCAATTGAAATAGGTTCGACAAATTGGGTATCGTGAGCAGCAAGATCTTCTAACGTCATTACTCCTTTACCGGCTTGGATGAGGTCCACGATTTCCTGGGCAATTCTTCCAGAGTAAAAGCCCTTTTTGCCTTCTTTTGCTAAAGTGCGGAAAGTACTGTTATACAAAAGTTAACAATGAATGCATGGTTTTAAAAAATCATTCTTGATAAACTTACTTTGCCAAAGTGGGGTTAGTCATGATGTCTCCTTCACGGGGAGCGCGACCATCAATCAGCATTTCATTATAATTAGGCGAAGCGTTCCGAATTAATTTCTCTGCTTTCTTCCACTGATTTTTTCGGGCAAGAGCAAAGTCTTAAATTAATGAGTATAGAGCAGCTCTTTCATGCTAGATAGCTTACCGAAGTCGAAGATATATGTGAAACAGGAAAACTAGTAAAGGGTCAGGATACATAAGGCATACCCAATAGTAACGTGGTGTAGACTTACCCATTTTCAGCCAAATCAATTGCTGGTGCTAACACTTCTTCCAATGTTACATTGCCTGATCCGAGCTTCTCAACTGTATCAACCCATGCAGCGGCAGCTCCCGGGACAGTGACAGTATTCAAATCATGTGCAGGTAATTCAGGGCCTTTGAAACCCAGGGTATTTTTCACATAGTCTGTAGTCAAAGCAGCTGGTGCTCTATGAAAATGCACATATGTATCAGAAAAGCCTAACATGTGGTTCAACTGGTTGTCGCTATTCACTTACCTTCCGGATCCGTTCATTGCCTTCACATTTTGAGATTTTGCATCGTAAAACAGACAAAAAGCGTCGCCACCAATGCCGGTGGATCCGGGCTCTACACAATAGTCAATAACCTTTTTCAAGTCCATGGCACTGCTGACTCAATGCTTACCAGTAACGTTTAGAGCAGCCACTAATGATTGTGGAACGGATTTCAGTGACTTTCTATTTCATTTGTACTCCGAGACTTCGGAACTCACCAACAGCGACAGCAGCATCCTAGCAATACAAGAAAGCGTTAGAAGCATTAAAGGCATAACATTGTATTAGAGAATAACTTACGGCCGCATTTCCTCCCTTGCGCAGCATACTTAAACCTGCTTGTGCTGCCAACGGTTGTCTTTAGAATAATTATATCAGTGACTTTTTCGCCACAGTTGCAAATTCAGATGAAGAGGACAATACTTACGTGCAAGACACCATGGCATGACTACCATATACTGGTGATCGTCTTGATATGAAAGGGAAGTGGTTAGCGTTCTTGCTAGTTGCCATAGTTAGTGGAAAGAGGACAAAAAGGCAAGAAAGGAAGTGATAAGCTCAGAAAGTTTCGGCAAATCACATACTTTTATTTGCGGACCTTCTGATGATCTAAATTCGCACACAGTTACCACCAATTTCGCAATGGGCTTCCACACTGTCAAAATATAGTTTAAGACATTTTCGAGGTTTATTGTCTCGAAACATTTTCTCGGTAATGCTTGTACTAGAGCTTCATTAAAGCATATCCATATTGATTGCAAATAATCAACTCAACCGCGAGTATCAAAGAAATTGATAATGCTTATCTGAATTGGAGACATTATGGCACTTGGCGCTGTGTATTAACTTACAATGAAATCTCAACTTTGAGACTACAACAATTTTCCTTCTGATCTTGTGCATGGTATCATTACTCAGTGATTACTATACGAATTTTGTTAAGCTATTAAGGATTTCTATTACGTATGTTTACTGTCAATGGTGGCTCTGCCACATTTTATTCTGCTTACAGTGATAGTTTATAAACATATAGCTTTTACTGCTTAGCGCTAGATCTACAGTCAAAACAAGGAACAACCTCAGAATAGTTTATCGCCAGACACTTGGCGCAATCCTCGGCTCTTGGTGATTATGTGTATTCTTCTCCTTCTATAACTTGACAGGCATCGTCGCAACTGTGTGCTCTCTCAGATTCCTCCATGAGCACTTTACATGCTGACAAGCATGTATCAGGCACAGCCCGCTTTGCGGATTGAACACCAGTGCTCTGTGTATTTTGCAGGTGCTGCAAATACATAACCAATAGCCATGAGAGTAAGAGGTGTTTTATAGCTAACCATTGTACCAGTGTTAAGATCATGAGCTTTGAGGTATGGAAATTTGTAAGCAAGCAATTATGGTCACCAACATAGCAATGGCCAATCTTATAAATGAACAGTGTGCCCCTTGTGCCTGAATGCGCATCAAAAATTGGTCCGGCTGTGTTATTTTTTGCCGTATAAAATGCAGGAGAGCATATGGATTAACAGGCCAGTGACATAAGGGCTTCTCTCCCTGATGTTTCTTACATTCTTCCAAGCAGTGCATCGATTGGAGGTTGCGATCCAGTATGAATATATGTAACTGTTTTCATGGTGGTTGGCGTTTCAATGGCTGAAAGAGAACATATATCTATACACAATGAAAGGTACTGCTTGGTTGAGATGCTATATAGCGATCCAAGCTTTAGCATGTACAGCAACACGCTCTCTTATATGTGATTGAAACGCAAAAGTTTATTGTCATTTACAGCTTTGCATTTCTCTAATCTATTCACAGTGACAGCATCAATAGAACTGAAGCTGCCGCTAAGGATGCAATTCTAGATATACAGGGTTGGGAAGGGGTGGCGTTGCTTGCGTGAACCGTCGATATGCGAACGATTCGTCCAGCTGAGCCTCTAGGTTTAGCACGTTGTACTTCTGGTACGCCATTCAGTTGGTTGATCTGTTCCATGGCATTGCCCATGTCATAGAAATCAACTTCTATGAAATTGGGATGACGAGCAGTCAATTGTGAGCAATTCGACACATGCTGGTTCAGCAAGTTGGAATTAGTGTCTTCTGCTTTACCAGGTTGAGGCATTGGCACTTTGATGTCATCGCCTATGCTAAATACGCCATATAAGAAATGATTCATCAGATACATCATTTCATTTGGCTCCTTGGGGTCTTCCGGACGATCGATTTCGCAGTTGAACTCTGACGGTCCAAAGTTGTTGTACGGCGTCTCCCACATATATTCAAACTGATGGTTGATCCTACATAGGTGAAAAATATCCATGGTTAATTTCTTTGAGATAGGACAAAAATTTATGTTTAAATGTTAAAAATGTGGAATTACCATGAAACTTCAGATGGATCAGCACCAATATCCAGAAACACAACTAATCTTTTGTTCGATTCAATCATTTTCTGAAGAGTTGGCCAATTGTGGGTGTATCTCTGCTTGACATACAAGTAGGGCATGATTTTACTGGCCTTGAAAACAGGCTCTAGATCTCGACTATGGAAGTCTCCAATGTTATTCATCATGATGGTTAACACTTCATGGGGGTTTTGTTTCAGCCAGTTCGCAATGATGTCGAGATTGTTTTCTAGAGGGCCAGCATCTAAAATTTCGCACATTGTGTGGCAAACTTGGACATTATGTTCACTGCTATTGCTCCATCGACCAGGTTTAGCAGTGGTGAGTTTCAAGGCTCGGACGCCGTGGTCTAGTTGAGATATGATGGGGTATTGTTGAGTAGAGCCGACATTTTTGGTGTAGGCATATGAATTGTGTGTAGCAAGGTATGTGATGTTGTTGTATTTTCGAGCGCACAGACTCTCATGGCCATTACATTTAAGTGCCATGGCACAGTGGCCTAAAAAGCAGAGTGCAACGACTATGAATTTGAACATGAAGAAAAGCGATTGTGACGAACTACCAGAGTTCTAAGATATATAGATGAAATGAAAGAAAGACCAAGATTGTGTCTAGATTGTAACTGCAGGTCCTGGATTATAAAGAAAACTGCTTGAGGTCCCGACAAAAGGGATCCGAAACCTATGCACTGCGGTTAATCATCGGGATCAATTGGCCAGGCAATGTGTCGGTCTCGACTGGCGAGACATTCGCTGTCACCCAATAGCGTGGCAGAAGTTTCAGCTATCAGCAGAAATTTTTTTCTACCTCACACAGATTTAACTAGGGTATATTTGAAAGAGTTTCCTTGTCTTTGATTTGCAATAACACATTGAACATGATCATTAGATGACATAGGCGATATGTTCGATATAGTCTAAAATCCTGCTGTTTAAGCGTTAACACCGATGGTAATCTAGGCGTTATTTGATGTGATGTCATTTGGTACCTGTCAGAATTGTTCACCAACCAGTGGTGCAAAACATTAAAAATATTTTATAACCCATCAAATCAGTGCATAGATATAGTTTTATGGGTCACGTTTCGGTTTTCAGATCTGCAGTTAGCAAATATAAGTCTGAGAAATTTGAATATTACCTGAACGGCAGTAATATATTGCACTTGCTGTAAGAAAGGTGTGCTTTCGATCACCGACGCTTGGCGATGTACTTACTATCCCACTTTTACCATAAGGCGTACAGAGAGGATTCTCAGCCTACTGCGATGAACTAATGATAATCGTATATCATTTACAGCAGATATGTAATGCTATGATGTATTGATCCTGAGTTACTCATACAAGTAACAGAAGACAACAGACTTAAGGTGATGTTATCTATCGCAGCAAGCCACCTTAACTGTGCTAAATTAATAGCTTGTCATATTCAAGCAGATAGATATTGTTTGTTCAACGCAAGTTTGCTAAACAAATTTACACCATCGACCTTGCTCTGATTATATTTTTGATAGCTCTTGTAGTCAATACAGAATTGCCAACTAATATTGATAATAATGAAGGCCGCTCTACTTGAGTTTCTTCTATACCATGCATGATTTAAGAGAGTAGAATTGAGAGTTTTACTTGGAAGCTATATATTTAACTCTGAGCATTCGCGTACCAGCCACTCCTGATGGGGTAGAGTCAATAGTATTCTCATCTTTAGCTGTAATCTTGATTGTAATGTCGATAATCGTATCATGGAGCAAGAGAAGGTATTATCCGTGAAAGCTATGCTTAATAATATGAGTATACGTTAATGAGGCTATAGTGATACGAGTTATCTACATATATAAAGTGATATTCAGGCAAAGATAATAATTTAATTTTGATCAAACTACATGTTCACGCTTGGCACTGAGGCACAGCTTAAAATTATTTGAAATTCAGAACCGCTGTCTGTTGGGATGCGGAGTTTCGTGTATAATTGCCTGCCCAAGGCCCATCCATGAAGCTTCCTTTTTCATCCGTCAAGGTTAGTGAACATAAGCGGTTCATCGTGGTCATGGGATGGATGGGTAGTGTGGGTGTATCAAGGGGATGATTGATGCATAGGATGAACGATACAGTGTTAGCAACATTTTGAATTCGACAACGGTGGAATTGGCCATAATGGCTTGCATGTCGAAAATTGTCATTCGAGCCAATCACTTTGCAACTATGTTTACAGTTTACTAACGTTTTGTTTTCTCACCTATCTATTTTCGCACCACTATCAACCTTTGTTTGATTACAATAACCGTTCGAAACAAATTTTGTATGTTTATACGATTCCAGTTGAGCAATGGTTTTGAAGCACAACAATCAACTGCCCAACCAGCACTTCCGCAAGGACTGGCAACGCCGCGTAAAGACCTGGTTCGACCAACCCGGCCGCAAGAAGTCTAGAAGAATTGCACGCATCCAAAAGGCTGCTCGCATCGCTCCTAGACCCGTTGATGGACTTTTGCGCCCAGCTGTCCGTTGCCCCACTATCAAGTACAACACCAAGCTTCGTGCTGGTCGCGGTTTCACTCTTGAGGAACTTAAGGTAATTCATATAGCCCAATCATGAGTGTTGAATGCTCAACAGATCAAAAGAAAACACTGGTTATAGTTCATTAAGGATAAAATTTTCTGATGGTTTTCTATTCTTCAACTCTTATAGGAAGCTGGCGTCTCCCGCAAGCAAGCCTTGACCATCGGTATCTCCGTTGATCACCGTCGTCGCAACAAGTCCCAAGAGTCTTTGGAACTTAACGTTCAACGTTTGAAGGCTTACCAAGCTAAGTTGATCGTCTTCCCCCGCAAGGCCGGTAAGGCCAAGAAGGGTGATGCCGAAGCCTCTGAGCTCTCCAACGCCACTCAATTCAAGGGTGCCGTTCTCCCCATTGAGCAAGTTGTTGCTGGTGAGGAAGCTCGTGCTATCAAGGAGGAGGAGAAGAACGGATCTGCTTACAAGAAGCTCCGTTACGCTCGCTCTACTGCCCGAACTCTCGGTGCCCGCGAGAAGCGTGCCCGTGACAAGGCTGAGGAGGAAGCCGCCAAGGTTTGTAACACTTTTGCAATTGATTCTGTTGTAAATGATTCTGGAAACGCTAACACCCATATGTCATTTCAATTTAACAGAAAAAATAATTGTGCTGTAACTTCTAAAACTACTTGTTGTGCCATCAAAAGTGTTGACAATAAATCTCAAATCATAATCTTCTTGCTTGGAGTAATTGCCATCATTTTAGAATACACCCGAAAGTGCTCACTCGGCCATTGCTTCATGTCTAAAAGCACATCGCCCATTGAGCTTGACCAGACGCTTGGGTTGGCTGTGCTAATATCAATTGACATATCATCTCATAATTTGATTGAGCCGTTACATGAAACGCATCCGTCGTCACGCTAGTGCACATTACTTTAGCAGTGACTGAGAATTGAAAGCCATAAGACCAGCGAAAGGCACGTCTTTTACCTTGGTAAATGGGTCTTCATGTGAAGACTTGATACTCAAATCTCATTACCACATCCGCTATATGAATAATATATTTAAAGGAGCAGGGCTACACCATCGTTAACGTTACGTATACGTTATTCCCAGTCATCAACTCATATGCAGCCACAGCCTAAATTGGATAATAAATATACGGGCTCATGTACAAGAAGTCGTAGTAATGTCTTTCCTAATCCCAGATGTTGTTCAGCGAGTGTACAGGAGTTTACGCTATCAGACCGCTGCAGTTACTGACGTGTGTATTGTAGCATATGGACTAATCCTGCTGAGTACCTTTTGCTAATTGTTCATTAACACGTTAGAACCCGGTACGCATAGGTCTTATCTCAGTAGCAGCTATTGCACCAATGTCACTATGTATTCCTGTAGCGCAACTAGGAACTGCCATCATTGCTGGTGTTGCTGCTCGCGACAAGACCCGCGCACAAAAGTTTGCCGCAAAATGGAACATACCAAATGTATTTGACACATATCAGGATCTTATAAACAGCGATACTATTGAAGCAGTCTATATTCCGCTCCCAAACGGCCTACACCTTGAATGGGCCAAAAAAGCCCTTGAGGCTGGAAAACATGTTTTACTGGAGGTAACTCGCATTGTATATGATGGTTTCCCTTACTTTACAGCTACTTAATATTATCTGTAGAAACCGGCTGTGAGCAACGAAGCACAGGCAAAGGAGCTAGCTGAGATTGCGCGTCAGCATCCCAGCCTAGTTTTCGTGGAAGCGTTTCATTACCGCTTCCATCCTGCTTCTCTGCTTTTTCATTCGCTGGTAAATTCTGGCCAATATGGCACAGTCCAAAAAGTCACGAGCAGGTTCAATTTGCCAGATGTATTCTCAAATAGTGACATCCGTAAGAATATAGACCTTGCAGGAGGTGGTGCAATGGATATGGGATCCTATGCCATAAACACTCTGCGTTGGCTTTTTGGATCTGAGCCCACCAGGGTCATTGAGTCCAAGGTCACCACATATTCCCATCTACCTGAAATCGATAAAACTTTGGTTGTCAAATATGAATTCCCTGCTGCCAATAGTCAAATTGGTTCTAGAGCTGGCGTTGCCGACATGGGCTGGAACTTTTCTTTTTCAACGTGGTTACCAACATTGTTTGTCGAGACCGATACCCATATCTTGACATATTATAATTATCTTGCACCATCTATCTGGCATTCTATCAAAATCAATGACAAGGCGACTGGAAAGACGGTGGAGACCAAAAAAGAATATGCTGACATAGGACGTTTTACATATACATATCAGCTCAAAGCATTTGTAGAAAGAATAAGACTCAACAAGGCAGATTCGGCTGCTTGGCCTCAAGTCGATGATATGGTTGGTAACATGAGGGCCATAGATCTAGCATACACTAGTGTCGGTATGGAGCCCAGAAAGTAAATGTTGAAGAAAACAGATGTTGAGAAATAAATGTTGAAATTATATGCCTTTAATTTATGATTATTGCAAATCAATAGTAACTTGGTATTAGAAAAAACACATTATTTGAAAAAAGAAAAAGAAGAAGGAAGAAATCACGCTCAAATCGACCACGCTTATATGAGTCCTGGGTTTTTCTCTCCAGACGAATGGGTGCCCAGCAACCGATGCTTCAGTTCGTCCTTGATGATTTCACACTCTGTGGTGGTGCGATCAAGTATGGCAGCGTTCTCTTGTGCTCGGCGTATCAAATACGGCATGACCTGTTCGATATGCCCGAACGGCAGGTACTTGAACACCGGTACGCCGTATGCACTTAAAGTATAAGATATACTGTCACACATACCTATTCGAAGTCAATTATTAACTGAAAATGAAGTGGAGAAGGAATTGATTAGCAGCAGTCTAGAGCTAAACAACATACCATAGAGCTGGCCGAAATAAACCACACCACATTGGAAAGAAATGTTGTGGTCCAATAATTCCTTACAAGCGAACATGACGCTTTCTCGATTGTGGGAGGCTATTACTACCGACAGTGGGGAATTTCCTTCTGTAACAGGTTCCCCGGTCTTGTCCTGTGCCACACGTAGCCTATTCAGCAATAGTCGTATAGCGCCATGGTATGACTCATGTGTGTCGTTCAAGGTATCATGAATAGGATCAGGATACCCTTCTTCCGCGGCCCGCTATTCAGATGGATTTATTTTTTTCATATTCAGATCAAAGAAGTTCTCCGCAGAAATGAGATTAGATACACAATAACTTGCCTTCCTCTCTTGTACCATATACGCACCACGGACCAGTTTCACCCCGAGTCCGTAACCATGTCTCTCTGCAGCTTGCAGATCCAATTCAAGCTTTTGTGTCGCCACCTTTGTATACATCTGGTCTGAGAAAATTGTTGCAAAAAGAGAAATGGTTACCAATATGGAAGGTTAGACAACATTTGCAGCACCTGACTTATTTGAGCAACCATACAAGTATTATACACCGTGGGACAGGCACCAAGCTTATTATGTCGTTGTTCCATGACCAAAGCAGCTTGATCGATTGCCAACTGTAAATACGTCTGCTCAGCGTCAATTAAAATCTTAACGCCACATGACTTTGCCAATGAACATATTTCGTCTAAACGCCTCATCATTTGAACCCAGTCCTGTTTATCTTGCCAAGTCAACACGTTCGACAACAAGTCGAGTACGGCAGGACGATTGAGAGATAGCATATGTTTGAATTCAACCAGGTCAATTTCACTATAACTGCAGTTGTGTACTATGTCCAGCACGTTTTCATCCACGTTTACTTGGCCACGGTGCTGTACGACCACATGGCATACTTGGCTTTGTGACATGGTCTGGCCACCCGCGTGCTCTTCAAAGCTACGATACAGTTGTGATAGTGAATCGGTCACAATTTGGAGTAGGGATGGGGATATTAAAGCTGAGACCTTCACAGCAACAAAACTTCCGGGCTGAGCACTAGCTGATAAGATACAATCTTTGGTGATGCGGGTTATTTCATCCGCTTTATGATTAAAACCTTTGCTAAGTCTGTCCTTGTCTTGTTCATCTTGTTCCTTTACATCTTGCTCCTTTACATCTGTCTCAGCACTGAGAGCTAAAATAACGCCAATGCCATTGTTCTTCAACCGAGCCATTGTGGCCTTACATTGCTCCATGGACTCACCACCTAAAAATTGATTATATATGGTGCGTCGAATGATGAAATTCAACGGCTGGGTCAGGTGAAGTGTTTCCGCATATGAAAATAGGGTTGGAGTGACTTCAATAAGCCATTTCAGTGAACATGCTTTGTACACCGAGTACGATATCATCAGATCTAACGTTGATTTATTCTGCACCGCGATACGACTTTTCCCATTAGCCAAGCTCGATAAAATCCCTTCTACATTGGTATCATGCGTTCGCATTTCATAGTATGTAGGCGGTTCAGACCAAATAGGTTTGGATGAATTCATGTACCAGAAACTGCACCCTGCCAATACCCCTAGTCCAATTATGGGGCCCTTTCTATTAGTTCCTGCAGGTGCGTTTTGGTGAAACAATGCCGTTTTCGTTTTCAAAACATCCGATCGTAATGTCCATATCCTGCGTTTTAATATCATAAGCGTTTAAACCGAGGTGACGGCAATTGAATGGGTGGGTGGGAAGTAGAGAAGAAAAAGGGTTATGTGCTGCGCTGTGTTTACCATAAGAAACATACTGCAAAAAACAAGCTTTTTTATTTATGTTTATGTTAAACTATTTCTGTTTCCTATCGCAACAACATAGTTAAAATAGGTTTGTTGCTATAGTTACTGATTTCCTGGCAACTATCACTCCCATCTTATCTAATTGTCAGGGTTCATATTATTTAGCCAGAGTTTTCGACTTCCGTCATTGCCTGTCAGGACTCTGTATCATTATTTTCCTATACCAGCATCGTGCAGCTGTAGGTTACTCAAAGGCCGAGGTGCGCACTTAAAAGTGTCGATCTCACCGATTGACCTGATTCGGTGGCAAAAGACGGGCACCAGCTGAGCAATTCTGAAATATACTTCTTGTAATATTCTATACGGCCATGTCCGCTCTTGATCATTCACTTTTTACATGAACTACATGTTTATTTGTTTAACTTGGATACAGTAGAGGACCCTGCAAGTAGACACGCACTGTGAAAGGTGTGGTGACCGCGGGTAGGTTGCTGAATAAGGCTAAGCAGGTAAAAAATTTCCATGCTCGGGGTTCACAAAGTTGTGTAAAGATGAGGATTTTCACTTTAAACTGGGCGCTCTTTACCCCACACTTGAAATTATTGTGTCCATTTGATCACAATCTATGATCAATAAAGATGCTCACCCGCGGATGCCCAGGCTTGTTTCATTTCCTGCCCCGCCATGCGCCGCATTCTCCCGCGCGTTATCATCGATTAGTTCATCTTAGTCCGCAAGCCAAGTACCACCCCAACCCCGCAAATGTAACCTCACCGGTGCTTTTTGCAGTCAGATTTATTTTTCCCTTCATCAGATGGTTTATTAAGTGTGTGTGTGTGTGGCCTCATCTTTCTCAGGCAGGTAGTGTTAGAATCTTTTCGTACTCCCAGCCCAACTTAACCCAGCCGAGTCCCATCCCACAGAAGAAAGAAAACAAAACCAGGCGGCGTTATTTTGTTCAACAACTTTCGGCCTTTTTTCCACCTCCACCTACATCTTTTGCCTTCTTTCTCTCTCTTTCCCTTTGGTTTCTTTTCATGAATACCTTTGACGTTCCAAAAAATCAAAACAAACTCGTCCACCTTTATCCACAAGAGCGGATATCATTTCCTCAACGCCGAAACACTTTCCCGGACGAAGCGTTTCTTCCACCATCCACATTACCTATAGCGCATGCAAATCCACCCAGTTTTGATCATCCTACCGACACGCAGCCAGCCATCGATACCGTCGAGTTACCACAATCGTCTAGTGATTTAAATGAAGTTATTTACAGCTACCAGTCCCGGCCGGATCTTTTGAAGCTCATTTTAAGAAGTAAATTAGAAGAGGATAAACGGCGAACAGAGGAAGCAAGATTACGAACAAAGGAGATTGATCTGCTTTTGCTACAATACAAACACATGGGAATTGTGTCCCCCTCTGCTACCTCGCATAGTCCTCATGCACATGCACCACATAATCATCATCATCAGCATCATCATAACAGTCCTCCAGTGGTGGATTATCAGAATGGGATTCCACTACCCACGCTACCACGTTCGTCCACTTCCACGTTTAACCACGTGCGAGAAAACGCTGTTCAACCTGATGACCAGCCAGACCCACGTATGGTAACCCCCACTTACTGGATGGATGATGAGTATGAAAGATCATCTAAATCCCCTATAGCTTCTTCCCTTCGGTAAGTTGTTACACATACTGTACATAACTTCATTACAACGGCATAGTCTCTTTTCGGATGTCCACATATCATATGACTAACTGCATATTTTTCTTCATGTTTATCTAGAGCATATCAAATGTCATCCACTTCAAGGAAGCATCCTTTATCCCCTCCGCTTTCAAGCTCAAATTCTATTGATGAGCGTCAATCTATGACAGAGCATGAAAGCATAGATGGTCACCGCACTCGTCGGCGACGAGAAATGCAACCTATTACCAATATCATTGAGACTACCGAATTTCCATATCATGACGGATATTGCTGGAAGAATAATGGGACCAACCGCAAAACAGGCAACAAGAGTATATACTACAAATGCAGTAGTAGCAATAATGGCTGCCCAGTGAACAAAACCGTTCTAGACCGAGGGAATGGTACATTCATTATCAAATACCGTGGCGAACATCTGCCTGAGTGTGCCAGTGTGCGCCAAATCTTTGACAGTAACTAACTGAAGACAATTATACATCATTCATTCCTTTATTTTTTCTGTGAGGGGGTTTATTTCTCTCTGACAAACATCTTGGGGGGGGTTTTTTTTTTGAATTTATCATTACCTCAACCTCAACTCAACTCAACTCATTTCCTTTTTTTTTTTCTTTTTCTTGAAAAAAAGAGAAAGAATCACCACAGGAAAAACAAAACATCGCTTTGTACATCCTTTTCGTTACCACTTCAATTCCCTTTCCATCTTGTAATTTTAATTTACCAAGGAGCGCTGGAATCTCTCCCGATACCACTTTTCTCAAATTTTTTTTTTACCTATATTATAAAGTTATTTAGCATGTGTTTTTATTTCATCTCGCATGTCGTCGCATGATCATGAAGAAGAAAAAGGCAAGAAAAAATATTAATGGTTTACCTGATAAAGACGTGATAATCAGCGACCACGCTATCAAATTGCGTAGGACCCTTTTGCACCACCAAAACCCTTTCCGAAGAGTTGGGATTCCGACAGTCCACAAATTTTGGGTCAGGCCTTTAGATTTTTTTTTTAATATCTCAACCGTTTGGAAAAAGACCACTCACTCACATTCAGGTCAAGCCGAACCCATCAAGACAACCTACAACAGTCACATTGTTCCCCATCGCATCCAGCCCCTCACCCGAGATTTACTTTGCATAAGCAGTTGATGCACATAAAACCCTTTGTGTGCTGATTTGCGTTTTTTGCTTCACCCCGTCGAAATGTTCGCAACCTTGAATTTGCCATTAAAGGGTATGTCTGATATAATGTCAGTTTTACTCAGCCCGATCAACAATCCCTAAACGTAATCTATACCATTGTGACTTTTAGATGACAGCAGACACCGAAGACTTAAAGTTAGCGAAGCATGTCGTTCCTGTCGTGTCAAAAAGATAAAGGTGAGTGTCTGGTGCTCGGATTCTCGACAAGTTTAATATTTCTAGCATAGAGATAACGTAATTTTTATCAATTTAAAAAAAAAAAAATAGTGCGATGGCTTGCGGCCCTGTTGGCAGGTATGTAAAGCTATATATTTGTGGTTGACGCTACTGACCAACTTCAACTAACGAATGTTCTATCGTAGTGCAAAGGTGCTTTTTCACTCGAATTTCTTGTACTCCTTTCTTCAAAGTGATAATCTCATCTAATAGTACATTTTCTCTTCTTCTAGCTCGTCGACGAAATTGTACATATTCAAAATATTTGGATGATGCCATGCCAAATGGTGATGGGATAGACGGGTCTATGATGGCAGATAACGAGAGTTTGACTCCATCACGGCCGTCATCACCAGTGCAAAACTACAACGAGTCAGAACAACAGTCCGATTCTTTTAGCAATAGCACTAGTGTTCAAGACATGCCAAGATCTGGCGAAAAAGCTGTCGAGAATCTACGTAATCGTATAGGTGGACTGTCCATCAACCAAGGGAAGACCCATCCCTTGCTCTCAACCAACGACACGTTATGGTCAAGTAAATTTACCACATCTGGACCGTCAGTGGAGCCTTCTTTACCAAGTTATTATAGCGGAGTTCTGGATATGCCAACACGAACGATTCAAGAGCATCTTATAGAGATCTACTTCCGAAGACATGCGCAGCTACTGCCTTTGTTTTCACGTCAGACCTTTTTTAGGCATCTGTCAGACAATGGTTATCTGATATCGCCACTCGTACTAAATGCGATGTATGCACACGCCTGTACATATGAGCACGATTTACAGGAACATGCCGATATCTTCTTTGACAGAGCGAGATCTTTGCTGGAGGATTTCTTAGATGTTCCCAGAATAAGTACCATTTTTGCCTTGCTTTTGATGGCAACATATGAGATTCAACTTGGTGAAGATAAAAATATCAAGCGCTCTTGTCGTCCATCAATCTATGCAGGAATGGCTACCTCCATGTGCTTGCAGATGAGGCTCCAAAACCAAGCCTATCGACCACAGCTGACTGACTTTGACAAAGAGTTACGAATAAGAGCATTTTGGAGTTGCTACAATTTGGATAAGGAAATCAGCTTAGCATCACAACGACCTGCCATCCTCTCGCACAAACAGGTGTCTATCAGTCTTCCCACCATCTTACCGACTGATGAGGACCCGATGGCCATAGACGCATTCATCTCGACGACAAGGCTGATGATAATATGTGAAAAGTTTTTGGATCTTCAGTGTAGTAGCATTGGCGAACCCAGTTACATGCTATACGAAGATAATACAACCGGCCTTCTGGAAGATCTCTCCAATTGGCTGACATCGCTACCAAAACCTCTTACCTGGACCCCCTTACCTGAAATATCAAGCCCAGTACCTGCCAAACCACCACAAACTGCAGTCATAGCAACCCTTCATCTGCACTATAATGTCCTAGAACATAGAATTCTCAAAAGTACCACAAATCAAACGTCAAAGTCAATCCACCGGCGAATAAGGACTGTGGCGAACACTATTACCCAGCTTGCACATTTCCTTGTCAATGATATTGCTTTACTGGCCAACTATGATCACTGCGCTTATGCAGTGTTACTCGCAGCTTTGACTCATGCTGCTGATTTACGCCATTCCACACCCCAGGTCTCTTTGCAATCTGAAGTACAGTTGCGCCGATCTGTAGCTATCATAGACTTTCTTTTGGAAAATCGTGCTCTTACTGGCTCAGGTGGCTTCTCATCGCTCATTGGCAGTCTCATTGATATTTCCGAAGTCGAGGACATGAGATCCTTGTCTGCCCATCAAATGTATGAGAAAACCAAGACGTATTTGGAAAATTTGATTCAAGGATCTAGTAGATTACAACCTCATGGTCTTGAGCGCCAGGGTCTTGAGCGCCTGCAGTATACCAAGCCAACAGTTCTTCACCATTTTGTTGACAATGAATTGAGGCAACCAGCAGTCTCAAAACCTACCACTAGTTTACCATCAACTACCAGCTTACCACCAATTGAAGCTGCCAAGCTACTTGAACCGGCTCATTACACCTTTGAACTGATTTCAGTAGAAGATAATTGGGGATATCCAAATGCTACTAGAGTACCAGCCAGTGTTCGAACATTGGACCATCAACAACCAACTCCAGTTACGAGTGCGGCCATGATGGATCGTCGGCATGTCACTCCACCTCGCGTTCTTCGCCATTATTCGCCTCCTGAGATGGATACACCACCTCCTGATCCACGTACGTTATGGACTCATTCACCAAACAATCTGCGACCGAATACTGCGTCTGAAGACACAATCTTGTATTCGATTGCTGCATCTGCGACAGGTTGGGTGGATGATTCCGAAAAATGGTCGGGTGGGCATCAAAGCCAGTCGACACTACCAATTTCAAGCTCTGCTTCACCGACCAATTTGCCCGCTTCTAACACTATTCCATTGGATATGGGAATACAAAGCAGTCCAAAGTATTTGCTACCCAACAGAGGGGATTTAGGGTCAGTCCCTCCTTCGGTTGTATTATCAAACGGATCAGCATCTCAACTGCTTCCAGACCAACACTCTCACGCCCTTATAGATCATATGCACATTGATAATTTTAACTAACATGGACATCTGCTTTTGGATTTGTTTCGCCATCTTCGCTGTATATACAAGTCTGAAACTGCCTTTTTTTTTGGATTTTTCAGAGAAAGGATCGGTGGCATATGCATGCACTGGCCATTTTCAATATTGTTTTGGTTGATTTTCATCTGCAGCTGTACCTTTTCTTGCCAGGCATTCAAATTCACTTGTCTTTTTTGATTTGTATAACACTCAAACAACAACGCTCAAACAATTTGTATTTCTATCGTTTCACTCTAATAAATCTATTGTATTCATTTTGCCCTTTATTTTTTGCGAGTTTGCATTGACTTGTTCTGCGTTCATGTACCTATGTGTTTAGTCCTTTTGCTTCATGGATAGTAATTTGGCAGAGGAAGCATATAGAGATACTTTCATTTTTGTGGAATCTCGCACTACTATCCCGTTGTAAGTAAAGCGCTCCAATCATGAGGAGTGTCATATCTCTAAGGTATCATTTGTTATAATAGATGACTAGAACCTATATTAAGCACTGACCATAAAATGTCTTAACATGTTGGTGTTGCGCAAAAGTAATATGCTGAAAGACATTCAATCTGATTATGTATAGCTCTAAGCAAGGTTATATTTTCTTGTTGTTGTGCAGAGCATAATATATACCCTTAAAAGGAGCATTTTTACAACTGAACCAGTTTGTGAAGTAATAAAAGCCCTATCAGTCATGGCTGAATAGCAGGATCAGATTTTTTGTTACGTAGGTCGTTTTGGAAATTTGGTTTCGATCAGTGCACTGTGAGAGAACCCAGGCAAATAGCGGCGCCAAATTTGACGCCATTATCAAGCGTTTCTCTTTATACCGTCATTTCCCAAATTACAAGTCAACATGGCTTCTGACCACAACACACTTTATGCTTCACCAGTCAATGCTTACCCTGAAGATGAACAGTGGCAGGGCAGAAAAGGCAGATCCAATTCCAAGCTGGTTGACATTCGCGGACGAGCTGTCGGTGATTCCGTTCTTGTGGCGTTGCTTGAGCGACCGCGAGATATGGAGGATCTTATAGCCCGCAACACAGAGTTTTTTGAAGCCATCGAGCATCATATACGTGAAACGCAAGGAGAAGACGCTTGGAAGGAATTTAAGCAAGTTCTTTTATCACCCAGAGAGAGTATCCCAGACGGGGCATGGCTAGATATGTTAATACCTAGACTTGAAGCAAACCCATCTTTCATCGCCAAATTTTATGAGATGGTTGGTTATGATGAATATGAATCAGATTCCGAGCCGGAGGATGAAGCTGAGAACCGTGCGGCTAATGTTCCATCTATGCCGCCAACTGCAGCTTACGATAGTGATTCTGACGAGGAAGAATCAGTTGAATTAAGCGCTGTACGCGAGTTCCCAGAAATTCAACAGCGACTACCAGATATCTTTCCACCATTTTTCCGAAAGGTGCGGCATTGTCTCTCTCAAGGGTGCACCTCTGATGCCGTTAATATGTCAGCTCGTCGTAACTCCGTGCAAGCTGACTGCTTGACCGAGGATGTTGATGTGGATGTTGCAGAAGTCAGACATCAGCATATTAATGTAGATGCAGAGGGTGACTATGATCGGTTTATTGGTATTTTGCAAACGACACGCAGAGAGCAGCCAGATGACAATAAGTGGCAAGACGACGTTTCTGAATGCCTTGATGGATGGCCCGATTTATTGGAAGAGCTACGTGATATCATTTCTGATGTACACAATGCTCCCCAAATGTAAAACTCATTTTATGGCATTAGGAATTGATGAAATAAAAACAGTTTTATTGTACATGAAATTCTATATCTATTATCCATTCTTCATATAATTTATGCTTTCTTCTTATCTACGCCTGGTTCACCACAGACTGTAATTTACTAGCCCATCTCTTGAATTTGGATGATTGATTCTCAACTTTAGGTAGCACATTATCGACGAGCCACTTTACATCATCTCTACTCTTTTCTTTTTTAGCCAAATCGACGAATCCTTTAACGGAATCTCGAGATAACCACAGACTGGGTGATTGCTCTACGTAAGTTTCCAGTACATCCCTTATCACCGGAATATTTTGCGACTTCAACAAGGTTGCAAGAAACATGTCAATCATGAGAACGTCTGTTTCCGAGTATGGCGCAGATGGGAAAGGAATGACGGGTGATTTCGTGTGAGCAGGCAATGGTACTTTGCCTGTCTGTTCAAACCTTGACATTGTGAACCCATTGAACACACGTTGTGCATTTTGAAGATCAAACTCTGAGTCGATAGCATGCGACATCAACATAAGCCATATGTCGCTGGTAGGATGCACAGCAAGAGCCATAGCCTCCTTGAGATGCGTATCAATAGGGCCGGTGAGAGAGCGAATGCCCAATTGTGCCCGAAGTTGCATATTCCACAGCTTCTTTTCTTTGTTGCCTTCGACAGCATCCACTGAAGGTAAATCCACTGCTCCAGCTGAATGTAACACAGTTAAGGCGCTAGTAGCATCTTGAGCTGCAATACAGCAATCGATGATTGTTTGGTATAATCCTAGCGTCATCTTGTTCTGGGGAATTTCATCAGTTAATTGGTGTCGAACTACAGACAATGCATATTGAGCCTGTTCCGGGTCCAACGCAGCCAGAGCAAACACTCTTTCGTAAAGCCCAGTGTCGCGACGAACGCCAGCGTATTCTAATTCCTTCCATCTTCGCCACATAGCAGAAAATTGTCCACTAACTCCAAAGCAGGTCAAAAGTGTTTTGATGGTAATTCGATCATGATGAACATTGGATTCCAGCATGATTTTTTCAATGTCAAATATACGTGGATCGACAACAGGAGTTTTGTGATGAACAATGCTGCTCTGAATTGTTGGAGCTAGTAGTCCTTTTGTTCTGAAGTTGTCGAAATTGTACCACTGTGAATGTGGCAGGCAAGCTTCAAAGAGGCATTGGAATTTGGCATGCGCGTGACTATTGAAACCAGCATGTTCCATTTGATAAAAGACCTCCAAGCACATATCCAGGCGTGATTTTTCAGTGCTATCAAATTCTCGTGTTTTGGCATAACCACGGAGCAATAAGAAATAAGTCTGGAAATTTGGAGTAACACCTTTGGCGGGCATAGTCTTCTCAACTACATCTCGTGCGCGTGACATTGGGAAATCAGCACTGCCCATACGATTGCCGAGAGTGAGATAGTCGAGAATGATGTTTGTTGTTGTAGTATCAAGTGGGTATCCGTCTGAAAGCATCACCGAAATGAGTTCTTCGCTTTCTGCTTTCATTCCATCTATTCCATGATTTCGCTTAGACTTATTATTCCGTCCTGAGTATCGTGAGCGTGAGCCTTGCTGTTGCCAGTATTGCATCAACTTCGTTTTGTATGCGAGTAGTAAATCTCGATCAAATGACATGTGTGTTGCGTACTCATTAGCAATCGTTTTGACTCGGTCAACGTCACCACAAAAGGCTGCTGTTCTTGCTAAAGTACCGAAGAAAGCAGCATCGGGAGTATGGTCTCTCAAAACCTGCTGAAGATGAACATCCGATTCCTCCCAGGCCTCTGCTGACGAGTATGCTAAAGATGCTGCTTCGAGATAATCTACATTGTCCGGTATTTTGAGAATAAGCTCATCGATTACTTTTTCTTGCTTCAAAATGCCATGACCCTGAAGGAACAAAATTGTCAGAAATCATTACCTAAGCTTGGTGTAGTAAATTAAAAGAAATTGCAAATTACCCTAAGTACTATTCCCCAGACATCAGCATCGCGCAGGTTGTCAATGTTGACTACTTTGATGAAGGTCTTCAACAAATTGTCCAAATCAGAATGCAAATGTGATCTTGCTAGTTTGAAACATGCTTTCATAACAGATTTCCAGACATCAATCTCTTCTTTGGTGTTTGCAGGTAGCTGACCTTTAGTTGAGGTGAACCAATGAGCGATGCGAGCAAGACTAGTCAGATCTGCTTTAGCTGCAGTCTCGATTGCAAAAAGCTGCTGGTAGTGTTCAGGTTTGACAACACCAAGAGCTTGAGCCTGCTCAATTAAATCCAATGCCGTATGGAAATCCTTCGTATGCAGACAAGCTTGCATTTGAGCATCAACGCCGTCTGCATTGAGTATGGTGCCAGAAGCATTAGTGCTTGCGTGTCGTTTGCTGATGGGTGAAGATGTAGACATGTGAGCGTTGTCGAATCTCGCAGTATAATAACTCTTTGCCACTGTAGCTACATTCCAAGCAAATCCTATAGGACGTGTGTAGGTTAGTGTTACCGACTCGGCAGGCGACGAAGTGGAGAATTGTGTACAAACCTGGATGCGGCTGGTAGATGCTGGGGACAACCAGGCAATGACACGACGCCTGCACTCTGCTTTGCCTGGCTTGCGCTAACAGTGATAGACCTCGGGCACGGTTGAACATAGAGCACTGCAACAGACGAGGAAGGCTACACACTGACAATTGATGGAGAAAAACAAAAGCCAAAAGACAGTCACTTGTACCAAAATTTGTTACCTTTGTGCTTTGCCTGTTATCCGTTCTTGATTTCAGCTTGTTCTCGAAAAGCAAAGCCAAGATAGCTTAGCTACCTTCAGATTCTGTATCCATTTTCAACGATAGTGGTAGTGTCTTTGTACATAGTTTAATCAGACTACAAGCACAATTAACAAAAAAATAAAAATAAAAAATGCCTCGCTAAACCGTAGCCATTTTCTTCCCTGGCCAGGAAAAAGATCTACAGCGTCAACATATTTTAAAGCATGTAATTTATTCATATGTACTATTGGAATGTGAAAGAATCTCCTTTACGCAATTTCCTAGTTTATATTATTACTTAAAAATATATGTATTTATAAAAATATTTTACTTACGATTTGAGATTTGGTAGCTTATAACAAATTGGATTATATATTCTTTTTTTCCTCTATTATTGTTTTAAATTAATTTTCAGCATAAATAATATATAACTATTAAATACCTTTATATAAATTTTACCTATATAAATTTTTAAAGCATTATACCACATATGGACAAAGCGCGGTAAGTAAGAAAACAACACCCCCTCTTACCAGTTGAGGGCGAGGTTTTGGCGGGCTCAGCGTCCTCTTTCTTAGTGTTATTGATAGCAAGCAGACTACGCAAATGAATATTCTCGCATTGAAGGGTTTCTATCTCTTTTTCAAGCGTATGAATGCGTCTCAGGTATTCTGTATTCGCGCTATTGTAAACCGCGTGTGCGTGTTTAAAAACTATATCCCTGGAACGGCACATGCACAAGCGGCTTACCGTATCAGTTCTTGGTTCTGCCGAGTATGAGAATCCCGGACTATGGAGACATTGATTCATGGGATACTGTATGGATGCCTAAAATCATGTTTCATATATACCTTGAGTAACTTGACATAGCATATATGCCATAGAAAGATAGTATGAAATGGACTTAAAAATGACGAGATAGCTGACCGGCATTTTTTTTTCCTTCTAGGTGCTGAAGCAAACCGGGCCACCTGGCCTATTTCCAAAAGTGGACTTGCCCGTGTAACTTATCTGAAGTTGGATGACCTGTACTCTTATAGGTCACTCGTTATTTTTTTTCGTTTGTTATTAACCAACATCTGTTAGCTTGGGCGCCATCTCTTCCATTGCAACAATAAGCTACCGACGCAATCCTTGTACATTCTACTGCCAAGTAATATCGTCATCTCTGCACCTTCCTTTCTTAGATTCCGCAGGGAGTTCTAGAGACGGATAATAGTCTGTTGAGTGTTACTAGAAAAAAAAATAAGGGAAAACTATCTCACCTAATCCCGCACTATCAAAATCAACTGCCAAGCACCCACATTACAATAACCGCATTCAAAAGAATTATGACAAACCCTCCCAATGCCGCAGCTGGGAATGACCACGAGCAGAATGCAGCTGAGAAACAAAATGTAAAGCAAGGAGTTGACAATTCAGGTCGACAAGATGGTTCTTCGCAGCAAAGACAAACCGAACACGACGATCGCAACGCTGGCCCGCCTACTTCCCCAGCTTATCCACCTTTCGCGTTTGGTTATGTAGATCCTGTCACCGCTCAGTATGCTTATGATCAAGCTGTAGCCAGTGGGTATGACCCTTCTGACCCAGCTTCATTCGGTGCCTATATCTACCCACTGAGTCCTCAGTTCTCAATGCAATACTATCCGGAATTTATGAGTGGCTATCAAAGCTATCCTGGTTCGCCTGCTATGCATCCGCAATCGCCCCCCCTGAATCCCAACAGTCCACCATTTACCCCGACGTTTCAGTTTCAGCAAGGTGGTATGCCAATGTCGCCGCCGGCACATGCCTTTGTATTACCTCCAGGGCAGCATTTCCCTCCATTGCACCTATCGTCGCCTGTCCTAACAGGTACTAATTCTGCTCCAGGCTCTCCGCCTCATCAAATGATGCAGCGTTTGCCTGGATCATATAACAATTCTGGAAACCGTTCGTCAGCTTCTGGATCTATTCCAAGACGTGGAACCCAACAAGATCCCCAACAACAGCAACTAGCGCAACAGCAGAGTAATCAATTCCATACTCATAACATTTATGTTCGTGGTCTCGATGCTGCCACTACTGATGACGGTTTTGCTGATATGTGTATTCCGTGAGTTAATTCAAGAGATGTTCCAACCCTTTGTTATTTTCGTCAGCGTGTTAACATAGAGTTTTCAAAATTTCTTATCTAGTTATGGCCCAATCTCCTCGTCCAAAGCCATCATAGAGCAAAAGACTGGTGAATGCAAGGGTTATGGATTCGCAATGTTTGAGAATGAAGAAGACGCGCAAAATGCTATCGAAGGTCTTAATAGAAACGGACTTCAGGCATCATTTGCTAGAGTCGGTCAGGTAACAAAAAGATCTTGATTTACCGAGTATAGTTTATTTCGCAAACTAAAGATCATGCGGTTTTCTCGTGACACAGGAATCATTCAGTGCTCGTCTTCGTAGTCTACAAGATGAAACTTCAGCCAACATCTACGTTTCCAATCTACCTCCTACCATGAATGAGCCGGTAAGACTGCAAGGCCATTTCGATAAAAATACATATATAATTATTTCATTTCACTCACAATCGTCAATGTATTCAGCAACTGGAAGAGATGTTTAAGCCTTTCCACACTGTTTCTAATAGGATTCTTAGAGATCCTCAAACTGGTCTGAGCCGCGGAGTTGGGTTTGCAAGGTAAATTCATCATATATGGTGAGCTTGAACATAATCTGAACAAAGTGCTCACACTTGCTTCTATCGTCTAGAATGTCTGACCGTGCAGCCGCCATTTCTGTTATCGAAACTTTCAATGGACATACTTTGCCTGGAAGTAATGTTCCTTTGCAAGTTCGATTTGCCGATTCTCTGGCTCAGAAGCGCTTGAAAGGGCAGACAGCTCGCAAACGTGTCTGGAGAGCTCGAGACTTCCAACCCATGGCAGGATTCCCTGCCAGGCCCATGCAAATGCCTATCACGCCTGAGACCATGCTGGGATTTGCTTCAACTAATAACCCAGCTACTTCACAGCCTGGCAATCCTCCTTATATGACTCAACCAAAGTACGTTGAAACACGAGAATTGTATCAAAATTAAACGAGTTTGCTAACATATTGCTTTGCGTAATTGCTGTAGCTTTGCACAATACCCAAATCCTCAGCAGCCTTACTATAATGACAATGATCAACTAGATAGCACGTCCAAAATCGACAGCGACTTATCAGCAGCAGTTGAGAACAAACTCAAGATTGAGAAAGAAGAGGACGGCCCTAAAACTGAATAATTCATCCTATTTTTCAGTAATATGGCTTGATATATTAGTTTCTACCATTAATAAGTTGACATTTTTGGGTTCCTCGGTTTTCTTTGCATTTCTTTGGTTTTTCCTTTCCTTCCAATTCTTTTTTTTTTTTTTACATTGCCCTGTAGAAGTTAGTGACACGGGAGAAATTTTTCTTATGGTACATCATAGTGCTTCTAAAGTTCCTTTAATAATGAAGCAGATTGTAACATCATAATGATTGATTGGAGGCATTGTTTCAAATAATGATAATATATTCACAAAACAATACAAAGGATAAGGATAACATTTACAATCTACGACCGCGACGACCACCCTTACGACGAGTGCTATCAGTGGGGATGGGAGTGACATCCTCTGTTGAAATAAACAAGACATTAGTTTTATATTCGTATAGTTTGGAGCGAAAATAGAATAGTAATCCTTACCGATACGGCCAATGCGCATACCAGCACGGGCAAGAGCACGAAGAGCACTTTGTGCGCCAGGGCCAGGAGTCTTAGTTCCATTGCCACCGGTAGCACGGATCTTGACGTGAAGAGCGGTGATACCGAGCTCTTTGCACTTAGCAGCAACGTCTTGAGCAGCAAGCATAGCGGCGTAAGGAGATGATTCATCTCTGTCAGCCTTAACCTTCATACCGCCTGAACAGAAAGATTTTTCGGTTAGCAAACACGAAGGAACATAGGAGGGGGGTGCACGAGGGCCATTGCCTATTATCATTGAGGCAAACTCATAAAAAGCTTGACTCAGTGATAATAAACAAATGGCACGCGCATGCCGCTCTCTCCAACTTGCCGTATGTAGAATGCTGAAATTCAGCATTCTGCAACAGTCAAGATGGAGTGATGTCCTTGGCAAGCAAAGCATAGGAGTACATACCAGTAACACGAACGATGGTTTCGCGTCCTGAGAGATCAGTAACGTGGACAAAGGTATCGTTGAAAGAAGCGAAAATGTGGGCAACACCAAAGACAAGCTCGCCTTCACGAACTTGAGGTCCGAGAGTAACGGTTTCTTGAGTGGCAGTGGTGGTCTTCTTAGCGGCTCTCTTAGACTACAAGATGGATAGATTAGCGAGTGTTCTTGAAATGGATGTGTTGATGGATGATGGATGTATCGTCTTACCATAGCTATGGATGGATGGATGGAAAAGGAAGGATTTCTGGGTGAGCGAGTTGCAGACTAGTAATATTTTGCAGAAAATAAGCCACCGTTGTATCAACTCCGATAAGCAAACCTTCGCTGAAATCGATATGAGAAATTTGATATGGGAGAAATTTTATCGTTTCTCATGTCGCGCTCAGGAGAACTATTGCTTGCCTTGCTTATGAAAGCCAAGGCTACACGCCAATTATTATTATTGGCAATTAGAGTTTAATAGATTTTGATTACATACGAGAAGGCTGTTTCCCACCTCCTGCAATGGCGCAAGATAATTGATTTGATGGTTATACAGAGCTGCTATAGCCTTATAACATCAGCTAATGCATGGTCATGAGATGATGGGCTGAACCGGTTTGAGGGAAGGACAGATTGATTAACGTGGCTAATTGACACTCAAAACTTGAGCCCTCACTGTTTTGACAATGATTGCTTCGAGGAAAGGGAAATGGTTCTACCGTGTGGTGTATAATTCGAGCACCGTGAAACTTTAGACTTTCTTGGCATGTAAACCAATCCACTTCTTGATTTTCTATCTTCCAAAAGTGAATTCTATTCTCATGCCCAAGTCGCGCATCCTTTATGTTAGTCCATTCTCACATTTGGCTGGCCGAACCTATCACAAACTATACGAAAAAGGTTGTGGTACTGTCTTGTTTAAGCCATACTGGCTGGTGGAAATGATTTTTTTTCTCTCGTTTTTGAATACCGCTTGTATCACCGCTGTCCGCCGAATATCCCCAAACTTGGTATTTAGCTATCGAATTTGGACAAATCCACTTATCTTCCATCCCTCTTCTTTCCACATTTTTTCATGACACTCACTTTATAAGATGATTCGTGCTAGGCGACTGACATTACTTTGGTCCAAGAGAACTTTAGCAGTCATTATAGGCACATGTCTGTTGTTGATGATCATATCACTGTCTTTGGCTGATCCAGTTCCTGGTTATCGAGAGAAAGTCCAATCACTGGTTGCTATGGACTGGAACGACGAGCAGATAACTTTCAGCAACAAAATAGAAACTCACTATAACGGCAAACCGATTGATTTCAGCCCAGAACATAGATGGAATGACTCGGTCAATGAGTATGTGCAGCTTACTCCATTTGACGAACATTCAATGTCAAGACCGTATTCCTATGTTTGGAGACAGCAGCAACGGGCCTGGATTAAGAATCTGACACCCTATTGCCAACAACGTTATGGCTTTGGCATTTTAGAGAATTGGAAGTCAAATACACTTCCAATGTGTAAACCCACCACTTGTCCAACAACAGACGATGCGACTGTGGAAGAACAAGAAAGCTGCGAAATCTCTGTTGCGCAAATGGCAGGTTCCATCACTACGGTCAACTCGAGCAAAACATCAGATTTCTCAATGATTTGTAGTACGATACATTTAGACATCCCGGAAAACTTGTGTCATGCAAAAAACTTGATATTGGATGTTGAAAAACTTCCTCAAGAAATACCAATCCGATCTATCGACATGTTTTTATCACCAGGCTCATTGGGAGCAAAATGTCAGTTGGAAGAGTCAATGTATGAAGTAAGCAACTGGGGATTTGGTGGTATGTATATCTCTCACTATGTCAAGTTTTCATCTCCATAAGCAATGAAATTACGAAACTAATTTTCGCACTTAGCCGTCAGGTGGTTGCAATCTGGTCTTTCTGACAGAGTAGTGGTGGAAGAGCAAGCTCACGTAAACACTACTTGTGACGCCTGGGTGGAGTCTGATTTGTATTTAGTGTCACGTTACGACCTTGGAAATGTGTACCACATCCACCAAGATTTAATGCAGGCGTTTATTGGCTTAGCTGCTCAAGACATGAACGTTGAAACTACTGAGATGGTGTTTCTCGATTCAGACAAAGGGGGAATAGCTGGAGCAAAGAGTCTGTGGAACAGTCTATTTGTCGGAAAATCCAACACCATCCAGCCCATCAGAACCATTCGAGAGGTTATTCATGATGTACAGAAAGATGCAAAACGTCCTGTCAAGAACGTTTGCTTTCGATCTACCACTTTTGGTTTTCACGCTGGTGTAACGTTGTTCAGTCGCGAAAAAGCAGAGCAGACCGTATGTCAAGAGTCAACTATGCTAAAATCATTCGTGGACTGGGTTTTGTATCAGCTGGATCTACCTCTCAACTATATTGTGCCTGCTGAACCAGACACTAACTTTACACTGGACACATTCAAGCTTGTCACTGCTCCAAATACTGATCAGCCTACTACTTTCCTTACTGAGCTTACTGATGTGGCCAAGAAACCGCTTGTAGTCACATTTCTATCCCGTAATCCAACCTCGCAGACATGGCCACCAAATGCTGAGCGTATGATCCGAAACGAAATCCCCTTCCTTAACCATATGCAATATACGCTGGAAAATCATTTTGTTAGGAAGCAAAAATCCAGAGGCCTTGTGTTCAGAAGAGTCAATCCCGTCGATATACCCACAATGCAGGAGCAGATCGCACTTGCTAGAGAGTCTGATATAATCATTGGTCCCCATGGAGCTGGTCTTATCTATACCTCCTACATACCTCCATATGGTGGAGTCATTGAACTTCAACATCCCACCCGTCGCTTTAATTATCAATTCTCGAATATTGCTGCTTTGACCGGTCCCAAAATCTACCGGCAAGCGAACATCAGAAATAGTATTCGAGAAGATGATTCAAAGCGGATCGAAGCACAATTGCTGGAAGTGGTTGACCTTGTGTTAAGGAGGATGGATGGCGAGTGAAGTCGCCAGAGTTGAGTTGCCGACATATTGGTACTGTCAATCACGACATTCCTTGAGCCTAGCTAAACTAATATTACAGTATTTCTGTGTCGTCGTTGACTCTTTTCCTATACAAAAAATGTAAAATATCCGGTACGCGCTTACGTATCTTAATAATAAAGAAATCCTTTAGGAGCTTAATTATCTGTTAGACTGTCATAATATACGGAAGGAAAGGGTGCTTTATGATAGTATGCCACCATTGTCTCCACTAAACATAGCACTATCAATCTACATGTCAAGTCGAGACGTGTCAGAATTAATGCTCTGAAACTCTTTTACAGCCAAAACACACTGCTCAGTGCATCCACTTCAGTCGAGAATTGCGCGTTGATCAGGCGATGGTCAACATGTCGAACAACAGAAAGCGTCAAGTAAGGAGCAATCCATGCCTGAAAAATTAATGATTCGCGAGTATTAGGCTCTATGGTTTCTCATATGCGGCCATCCATGATAAAATACATTGGAACATATTAGCTCATGATTATGGGTGTGATATATTATTCTTATACATAGGCAAATGTTTTGGCCAAGAGTGACTATTGTACATCTATACAAATCGGGAGACATAATGCTGTTAAAAGTAACCTAGATTTCGAGCTTGATTTGCTCTCCTCGAGTTCCATCATATTGCCTTTCCTCTTCTTCAAATTTGTGAGTAGCAATTTCTTCTTCTTTCGCTGCATTGTTCAACCAACTCAAGTATGAGTTCCAGGCGATTCCTACTGTACTAACAACAGGCAACCGGTATGGCAACGGCACAAACTTGAAATTTATCAACTGGACTGCGGGCCATAACTGATAATTGGCTTTGATGGCTGGTAGATAAGCATCTTTGAATTTTGCCTGAACACCTTCTATTGAGCCAGTCTCAACCAAACCCATTACGGTGAAAAAGAGACTCAAACTCATCGGAGCGAAAAGAGTCTGGTCTGTAATCATACGCTTAAGTGTAGTCTTGTCGTTATGTTTGAGCCAACCGCCAGCTGCTTGCTGGACCGTTGACATAGGGAAGCGTTTTTCCAGAAACATAAACCACTTTCCAACAAGCGGCGCTACTGCCACGTTGTACAATGCAAATCGTAGTGTGCGATAAGGATCGAAGCGAGGCGGCGGTCGAGGTTTCAATTCTTCGTGTTCTTGAAGCTTCTCTGGTAGCTTCTCATCTAAATTGACGGCTTCATTCTTCGTTGATGCCTGCCAATTGTAGTAGGTTATAGTTTGAGCTGTTACGTCGCTAATAACGGCTAAACAGCCATTGGTGACACATAGTGTTTTGAAAGGAGCTTTCTCGTATGACTTGGTGTAAAACTTGTTGAGCCTTTTGAGGGCAAGCATGAATGGTTTGCTATGAAAGTGAAGGAACAAGAAAAGGCGATTCACTTTAGCAGCAGGGCTTTTTTTCCAGCTTATAACGATTAATTTTGATGTCATTCCCAACTGAATCCCAAATTCTACCATTTTCCATTTTGGGACAGCTACGTTGAATCGACGTAGATAAGAACAAACGGCTGGGCAGCTCTAGATAATGGAAAACACGTTACATGCCGCACTCTACACATACAAGATGCATATGATAATGATGAACCATGATCAGATCAACTTTGTAGCTTGGATTTACTATAACAGAGAGTGGCTTCAGCAAGTACCTGAACAATTTCGCTATTGTATTGCTAGATCTATTATGATTATATCGCTTTGGCAAACCTTTCGGTTCCTTTTTGTACAACAAGGACTGGTAGAATGTCCATTCGTTATCTGGAGCATAAACTCACAGCTTCGGTCCCAACAACGGCGAAGTGCTTTTTGAGCAGCCGAACAGTCACAAAAGCCTGGTTTTGCCCTTATTTATTTTTTTGAAACTGCGAGAGAGCAGGTCAACACTTACAGGTGATAAATGCAGCGAGTATGTCGAGCATGGGTGGCTCCATACTTAAGTCATAGCCCCAAGCTGGCTTGGAAGCGGCCTCATTCAAACAGCATAAACAGCATTGTCGGATTTCGATATTGGAGTACAAGAGCGGCCGAGCCTTATCGACCAGTAGCCTTTTACTCCCTGCGTCCATGGCCACAGTCGACTGTAAGCAGACTTCAGTCTAGAATCAAGGATCAACTACAGCGATTCAACGTGGTTGGTCGCATTTATCTTGCATCGGACCGGGGAATTGGAGGAATCAACGCTCAGCTCTGCGTACCTGTTTGTCATATTGAAGCCGTCCAAACTTTTTTTGATACACTGCCCGAGTTTAAAGGTGCGACACTCGAATATAACCACGGTATGGAGGATACGGATCAACCGATTTTCCAAAGGCTCAAAATCATGCAAAAGCCAAACGTAAGTTGCTTACTCCCTCATTTAGAAAGGTGCCTTCGAATTAATTGAAGCTAACTGAAGATTGAATACTTTTGATTCGCGAACTTGTAGTTGGTCGCTGTGCCTGACACCTTGAAAGCCGACATTCTATCTAAAGCACCGAAACATCTTACTCCTGAACAATGGCACCGTGATCTATCGACATGCAGCAACGATACCCTACTTATAGACATGCGCAATCATTATGAATAGTACGCCCAATTTCATGACAATTGCTTTAACACCTTTCAAATTTTGACCTTTTTATCTATAGCGACGTTGGCAGGTTCAACAATGCAACAAGAATGAATGTAGACACGTTTCGGGAGAGCTTGGAGGTCCTTGACGAGCTCGTAAAGGGAAAGGATAGGAATGAAGCTATTTATATGTATTGTACTGGAGGTATTCGCTGCTCGGTCGCTGGTGCATATATCAGTGACAAAGGCTATAGCAATGTCAATATGGTTAGTATCGTCAATATACCTACACCATCACGACGTGACCGGTTAATTCTGCTCTTCTTCCAGCTCAAAGGAGGAATAACGAATTATGGACATTTTGTGAGGAACAACAAAGTGAAAGATTCTCTGTTTCGAGGCAGTAATTTCACATTTGATGGTAGACGTGGCGAAAGAATTACGGACGATGTATTGGCGCATTGCCATCAGTGCGGTGCACCGTGCGATGTGCTGAGCAATTGTGCCAACAACTTCTGCCACCTCTTGTTTATTCAATGCCCGGCATGCCAAAAGAAGCACGAAAAGCTGTGCAGCTCGGAATGCCGTGATGTGGTCAACGGCCATAAGGAATGGAACCATCCATATGATTATCGTTCTCAGATCCGTCCTCCATTACGGCAGAAGCTGTAGCGAATGTACATATGAATTGGATAGAAGATATCCCACTGTTCATCATAGAATGGTAGTACTTTTAGATAATATAAGGATAATAACGTCAAACTGGGATAATTAATTTCAGACAGCGAGTCGAATTTGCGCAATGTGCAGAGTGGTATGACAAAAAAAAACTTGTCCTTTTCAAATTTTGGCCAAACAGCCATATTGACGCAAGTCATGTGGATGAAAACTAGATTCCAAATTTGCATAAGTGAAGTTGAGCCAACCTGTTTGATGTATGATAGCTTTATTAGACAGCAAAAAGCTTCTCCCTCAGTGAAAATGATAACGCGGCGATAACTGCCAAGCTACTCTGACTTTGAAATATCTTTTAACCAGAGCACAGCAGCACACACCTATTTAAAGCATCTCTCTTTTCTTCTTTCACTTTTATAAAATGATTTTTAATCTTTTCATTATAATACTGTGTTTGATACTTTCGGTGAAAGCTGGAGTAGGAACATATGCTGATGCCGATATCACGGGTCCTCAAACTTTGGACAACGCCACTAACATACCGGTAAGACTCGCTGGCGAAAAATCCCATTCAAACAGCTTGAAAAGCTAATCATCACGATGACTTAATTTCGTTAGACTGGATTTTATAGTTTTCGAAATCATGTCACTGGCCAGTGGTTAGAGTTTATATCGGACGGCAACCAAGTACAACCTTCCAATGCACAGAATTCTACAGTATTTAATGGAACGCTGTGGGCCGTCAAATTCCATGGCTATAAGAACTACAGCATCCATCATCTAAATGGAGACGATTCAAGCTCGGGAAACGACAAGTGTATATCAACCCGATGGGATCAGTATATCGGAATCGATGATGCTGCTGTTATGTGGCAATGCGAACTGGACAATATTACCACTACACCGCTGGATTTCGACATCAGCCCGTCTTTTTCTGGCGTATACGATCCAACAGAGGGTCTGCAGCCACTTGAGCGCCGCAGCTATAGAGAGCGAAGATATGTTAACACCTTTGAGCCCATTCGTCCAGACAAACAACAGTGGTTGTTTATTCCACAAGACGTCGGTGCTACACCTTCCTGGAAAAATTTAACATTTAACGCAACTACTGGGAATAACACATGGCATGGCCCACATATCAAACCCAATGCGTCAGCAAACTCGAACTACGGTCAAAACACCTTCTATCTTGTCTCAGCTGCACATCTATGGAACATGTACCCACGGTGCATATATCCGCTTCCAATGAACACATTTAACTTTACTGCGAACAATACTGTCGTCACAACGCTAGAAGACTGCCAGATTGGGAACGAAACATTGCTGTGGGATATGGTGTTATGGGAGGCTGAAAACTTTCCTTTGGGTGAAGCATCTTCTCCAGGTCCAGCCCAAAATCCCAGTAAGAAAAGTGCTGGTTCAACCTTGACGATACCCATCTCCACACTGTTTTGCTTGTTCATTTTCGCTTATGCTTGTCTGCTACTATAAGATGGACGCTAACTTTTGGACACACTAGATTTAGAATAAAGCATAATGTTTGCACTACTTCACCTTCTGTACAACAAAAACTATAACTATACAGACAGAACATTAATTTACACTCAACTTCCAGTATACCATAAAGATAATCATACATATCAGCTACATCCTGCAGATACATAACAAGCGAATGCTCGAAAGGTAGATAGCTATCTCTTCTCGATAAGGAACTCTTGTATTTGTATTGTTGAGCTTACTGTCTGTTCCTTGTTTATGAATACATGACCGTTTCATTGTCTGAGGACTAAATGGCACATACACGTTGAAAAGACAGCCAGAGGTTAAAGGCCCCTTTTTTTATATTTTTTTTTACACACGCTATCCGCACGCACATATTACAGATGTAGGCAGCCAAGTAATAAATATATATTATAGCGAAAAGAATGGCAAACATTTTGCCTGTAACGAGCACCAGAGTATACAAGAATAATGACAATGATGAGATAAATGATGTATGAAAGTATGAACTTAATGATTAAAGAAAAAAGATATGAGAAATCATGAAAGTAAAAAAAAAAAATGAGGGTAAATTTACTGCAAGTCCAGCTAAATGCAGAGGATATCTTAGTAAGCTTTGCGATAGACTGCAAGCTCATGTTCAAGCTGTTGCATCCGCCAGCGATTATTTACTCGGTCCCTTTGAAGCTCCCTAATATAATCCACAGTTGCTTTTAAAATGGATCCTTTGTTGACCTTGCCGTGATAGTTCAGGCAAGATTCTGGTAGCAATGATCCAAGGACTCGAATTCTCTCATTGATTTTCTCTCGTCTTCTCCGTTCAACTGTTGCGTTCATGGAAGTGTTAGCATGGATATGACGAATCGTGAATTTTATTCTTTTCAACTCGGCTTACCAGCATTGTGAGACTCTCGACGTCTCTTGCGCTTTTCAATTGCTGTTCGACTACTACGAAAGACGGGGCTATTAATACATTTTACAATAAGAAATTGTTTGTCTTGGTGAATTTATGATTGTTTTTACCTGTCCTCTAATCCTCCTTGGTCAGCTTCAGTTGGGCTCGCTGGCTCGGCAGGATCCTGCACGCTATCATCAACACTGTATGAATCGCGAGTCGACCAAGAATTGATCATGTTGGGTGCATCCATAGAGAACTCGCTATCAGACGGCGAAATAGATGTAAGCGGTACGAGGCCAACAGATGTATGAGGGCTGGAAAATGGCTTTTTATCGCCTTGGTGGACAACATCCGGCCACCCTTGCTCTCCATACATAAAGTTGAAAGTAGCCGGGGAAACTGACTGGCTGTTGTTCATGCTTGATTGAATATCTTCTCGACAAACTGTGTTATTACTGTAGATTACAAGATGAGTTTCTGGGGAATAGAAGAGGAGAAAACTCAAAAGAGAAGAAAGGGCTGATGTGGGGCTAATTACGAGTTTCTTCATATTTTAATAGAGATTGCTCACCTCATATTGATCGAGGCTACAGTGCTCAACGATATTTTGAATGGCACTCCAAGTCTGTAAAAGGGGCTTTACTTTAAAAAAGGAGTCTGGCTGGCTGTCGGGCAAAGGCAGAAGTTTGCATACATGGTTCAAATTGCAAGATTCAAGCCCCTGATCTCCAGAAACAGACAACAGAAATCTGAGCCCCCTGAAAGTTGATTGATTTTAGAACAAACAACTTTTATTTCGGGAACACGGTATAGCCATTCTTTATGAGAATCGTCATTGTTTTTCTGAAAGCTATGACAGAATTTGCTACTTGACACATGCCATAGCTTTTATTGCGGCTCACAAGGAACATTTGGTGTGAACGGCAACTCGAAAAATCTCAACTTCGACGTTGAGCTGACACCATCTTTGCCGGACTTATACATAGCGTCTCGGGCAACAGTCGGGTATACATGTGATGCAATTAGATTGGTGCTTATTTACAGAAATATCGGATTCAACATTTGTAGTATCAGATGTTGAGCGACTGAAAGTATACAGATAAGAGATTCTTTTAAAAATAGACTTCACAAATACTAAACACGTTGTAGATCAAAGGCAGATATAGCGTTAGGTCTTGTAGGCATTTATTAAAGACGATGGACATTGTATGGTTTGGGTATATATATTTCATTGGGATGATACAGACATGTCTGTAATGAAGATCCCTTACGTGCACTAGTCGTTATTACGAAAACGACTAAGTAAGAAAGGTACTATTTACAGACCTAATCCGCTCTTTTGGCTCTGTAAGTAGAACGAGCCACAGTTCTTGTTGGAGAAAACAACATCAATTTGTAGGTGTAGGACCGAGTAAAACCCGCTATCATGCTGTGGATTACCAAGCTTTAAACGCTTCGAAATACGTTGAGAAATTCCCAACGTTGCTTAAGTGCTGCATCGACCCTCAATAAGGCTTCTGTGCAGGTTGCTGCACCAATTCCATCGAGTTATTCAAGTATTATTCATGATATTTCTGCTGAATCTGATGACCTAGTAGTTTAATTCTAGACATACACAAACATCACGTTTTGCGAATGTCTAGCTATAAATTACATTAGAGTCACCGAATGCTGGCTGCCCTGAAATACATATCTACTCATATTAGGTAAATCGCCGGCAATGGCTGTACAAATTCAGTAGGACCCATCGGTTATAATGCGGCTGGCATCTCATACCGGGTAATATTTCTGCTACTTAGCAACTGGTAAATGACATCAGACGGTAATAGACAATCTTTCAGGTTCTAATGTACCTAGTATGCAAATTACATGCTTTTCAACCATTGAAGTCACAAGGCTATTGGACAGGCTGCAACCTTTATATACCGCAAATGGCTAAATTCTGCCGATAAAGAGGCAAGGATTAACATATCTGAATCTCTCTCAAACAATGTAGCAGTGGTCAATCATAGAGTGTCAGAAGAGTATCGGTCAGTAAACGAGAAATTAGAAATATTTACAATAATAAAAGATTAATATGGTTATGTAATTACTTTTATACTTTAAGTATCTTTAAAAACCGCAAGTTATATTCTAATCACTCATGCGCTTGAAAGGGATCGTGTTACTTCTTCTGCTTTGTTTTTAATCCACTGTTTCAAGCCATAAAGTGTCTGGTGGCCAGTTTCTCCATTGACCGCCATGTCAAAGGAAATGTTTGGATCTTGAAGACGCTCTTTGTAATCGTTCCAGTCAAGTTGAAGTCCACCAACACTGAGTCTACTGACGTATTCTGACATTGTTGCCTCGTTGCTCGTGCCGGGATTGCTAGCGCCGCTGGAGACTTTTGGTAAACTGTGATCCCAATTAACGTCCTCAAGAAGCATGTTGTGGAGTCCATCGATTCTGGGTCCTAAAATATCGAGGTTGTATAGCTCGTTTCTGATCTTGATGATAAAATCTTTATACATTTGATGCAACTCTGGTTGCTTCAGTATAGCTTGCACAAGTGGCCTTTCCATATGACCAAACTTGAGGTAATCGCCAGTGTAGAGATTTGAGTGGTTACCAATGCTATTTCCCATTACATAGTCCATATCGTTTGAGAGCCATGTCCACTTGTTGTTATGATTATATACATAGTAATTGTTCATGTTGTTAAGATAGCCATCCATATGGCCTTGGAGAAACTCGAATGCCATACTAACATAGTTCAATCATTAGACGTTGTAATGAGTAATTGTTTTGGCATCTTGCTCAACTTACTTTTTCAGGAACACATCAACATCCAGAAGATCGTTCCAAGCCTGAACATCAAAACTACTTGATTGCGAAATTTGTTTTGTAAACTCTGCGAGCCTTGTAAAGTCTTTGTCTTCCTTATCAGATGATTTTTGCTTTAGCAGGTATGCGTCATTCTTTCCATACAGTGACTCGTCATCTCCCAGGTAAGACAAATCAGACATAAACTGTTGGCCTTCAGAGCCATTGAGCACGCGATTGCCCATGTAGAGAATACCCGTAGCAGCCTTCTTTTTCGCTCCGCCGTACGCGGCACGAAGCCATGTTTTATCCAGCTGATCTACCAACAGAAATAGTCCCAGTGGTTTATCATTGAGAATGACACTGAAATTCATCGGTGCCATCGTTAATACATAAGAAAAATAAATTAAACCAGACCAGCTATTCTTACCGAACCCATGAAGAGCCTCTGGCTGGTACACCAGCCGCCTTCGTCAGCAGATCATAATATATTTTCTCTCGCATGTAAGATGGGTCATTGGGCTCAGCCCTCAATTTGAACTTCTGGAGACCAAAAAGGCTGTCTTTCTTGTCTTTTACTTTGATGTTGTAGGACTGCTTTGGCCACAATCTGGATGAGCGACCCGATAATTTGATTTGCATCTTCTTGATAAACTTGACTTCATCGTGTCTGAGAGGCATTTACAAAATATACAATTAATATTAGGTTGTCTTGTCCATATCGTTCAACTCAGTATCAATAACTTACCCAATGTAAGTCATGTTGCCTTGAACTTTAACATCTGCATTAAGATCAGCATGCATGTTATCAATATCTTCTTCTTTGGCTTGGAAATGCAAAGTAGCTATCTTTCCATCCTTGTGGAGTTGATCTGAAAATTTGGCTTCATATGGGTATTCCCAGAGCTTAGGGAGAGCGGGTAAATCTACCAAGGTTTGGGTTCTGTTGTATATCTCATTTAGTGCCACTCCGTCCGGATTTGAATAGCGATCAAAACTTTCTTGTTCAATAACGTTGTTTCCAGCATCGAGTATGCAGTAGTGATATGCGGCACCTTTAGGTGCTTGGCCGCTGAAGAGCAATCTTGACTGTTTTGACTCGCTCAAAGGGTACACTGAATTGTCGACAGAGACACAAAACTTTTTCTGTGTAGGGTCCAATGTGACCATGTTATAGGTTGTGAAATCTTGTGCAAACACAAGTGCCGCAAACAATGGACCTGTTAAACGTAAAAAGTCAGTATGATCAGCATGCTGAGGGTTTGCATTAAGTGCATTACGTACAAAATAATATGAAGCTCTTCATTTTTGATCCGTTAGTTGGTCAGGTTGCATCCAGGTACGGTTGTATATAAGTAAGCTAACCCAAATTTTTCTTTGGTAATTTTAATTAATGGGCCAGAAATTTCCGTTGCTTACTGCCACGGCGCTTTTACCTCGACCAACACAAACAAACTGTACATGTGGTGGGGGCGTTGATTGTGTGCGGTTGCATCGGCTTACTCGGAAAATTACAAAAAGGTTTCAGGCCATCTTGGCTGTAATATGATAGATCCGAAACATCACTTCGCGAGCTGATTTATGTCGAATTTTACTATGTGGATAGTTCAATCTATTGGAAATTACGTATATTACTCCACATCGACTGATGGCTGCTGATCGGAATACCCTCGCCGTAAATGTTTATTGACATGTCTCAGTTTTAGTATTAAGTGAAAGAAATCTCCACATAATATGTTTGATATGTTTGATCGTCAGGTACAACACAATGCTCAATGTTTGCTTCATGATAAGGGAAATGAACGAAATGTTTTTATTACTATGTCTCCTTGCTGTGTTATGCCAAGGCCGACAAAGTGTGATAATGGGTATATGGCATCAAAACATTTGTTATATAATTTGATCTAAGAGTCGAATATGGTTTTTTTTTTGCATATTTTTACATCTGTGATGCGAAAACGAACGCAGATGCGGGCCCAACACCAGAGTCGCCTTGCGCTCCTCCACCAGAGGATCCTCCGTCAAGCATGTTGGATTGGCCCTTCTCGGAGAATCTGTAACCCCTTCGATAGTTCAAGGCACTGTCACTGCTGCTAGCGCTAGCCAGACCTTCTGTTCCATATCCAGTCTTTGATCCGAAATTGTACAATTCATCAGGTGCATCGTTACGAGTGGTGACTGGCATGGGTGGCAAAGCATAGTTGACTTCCAATGTTTCCAATACCTCCTTGAGTTTCATCATATAAGCGTTTCTCGTAGCCCAGCGCTTGCCACCGTCTGCCCAATTTTGCTTATGTTCAATATAAATGGTACAAGTAATCTTGTTCAGTTGATCATAAGTGACGATGTTCATGCCATGGCTGCCGTAGGTCAAACCCTTGGCTTCGGTATTACACCATTCCGTCATCTGCTCTCGAATAGCATCGATTTTCCATGATAGTGTTTTGAAGTGCAAATGAATGTCTGTTCAGAAATTAAAGAAATTAATATAAATATCATTTCGAAAAACTGAGTCATACGCGCACGTACCAATTGTTTCGCCCATGGAACCTGCACGAGAGACATTGAGAATATAAAGTGGAGCAAGAATCGAATTCTTGACGTAAACAATTGTACCATCCCATTTGCTGTAAAACGACGATATGAGATACTTTTTCAGAAATGATGGCTGAAAGACAAAGAACTGAAACTTACAGGAAGGTCGTCATAAGGAGTCCCATGCTTTTAACTTGCCAGTTCTCAGTACCAATGAAAACTCGGTCACCGATATCATATGGATGCTGAGAAGTAGATATTAGAATAAAGGCAGTACTAGCAAATCTGTCCAAACAAAACTTACCAATACAAAAATAAAGATGATGCTCTCGAACATGTCCTTGGCACTGTTGCCGAAGATGAAACTGACAGCAACAAACATTGTCCAAAGAGGCATGAGCGAGGTTCCAACGTTAATACCGAAACAAGCACAAACAATGACCGCCCAGATAACAACAGCAATGGTCAAAAGAATCATATCCAGCTTGCCAGAAGCTTGGGAAAGATCGCGCATTGAGGCAGATAACAGTTTGCGTTCCTTGTAGATACGAATACATCCATTGCGAAGCTCACGTTTAGAGACATCTCCATTCCCGTCTTTGTCAAAAAGAGCAAAAGCCTTAGCGGCCTCTTCCTTGGTACGGAAATAATTGTAAAAATCGGCTTCAACCAGGTAAGGTCTATCTGTGCCAGAAGGAAGCAAATTGCTAAAGATTTGTTTAGCCAAAGCTTTGGCTTGCTCCTGGGATGTTCCACTAGGTGGCAAGATGGTACTGTAGACAGACTTGATGTTGAAGCCACTTTTGATCAGATTAGGAATAGCTAAAGCGGTATCTTTGCCACCATGGACTAGCGTTCTTGCAGAATCGAATGTGCTGCTGCGTGACGACAGACGCTTGATTTCAGGGCGCTGTCTAACTGGTTGGCCATCTTTGTCTTGGTTTGCTTTGACGCGCTTGAGCTTATGGGAAACTGCGGAGAAGAAGTCGCTTGACCCCCGAGAATGGTATTCCGGTCGCTTTTCAGAGTACTTGTTTTCATCGTAATTCTCATTCTCTTTCTCTGACTTGAATTCAGGGGATTTCTCATCAGGGATAGGAATTCTCGTATCACTATTGTTAGAAAAGTGTACATTGGACTTTGGTTCATCTCGACTACCTGGGTCAGATCGATTTTTGCGTTTTCCCATAGCCAAGGAACCCATATCATCGCCGCTGTTGCTATCTCTATGCTTGGAGGAATCAAAAGATGTGCGAGCGCTGCCTGTATTGAACGCAGACTTGTTCTTGCGACCTTTTCCATAATTGACCGTGCGCCGGACTTTTTTCAATTTATCTAGCACCGTCAAGGCATAGTCGTTATGAGCAATACGGTTGCTATAGGCTTTACGGTGGAAAGCAGTGACTGTGTGGCGAGAATGGCTTGTTGTCAATTTTCACTGTCAAAATTTCCAAAAAACAAATTACAATAACGCCGCGACTTACCGATCAATTGCAATATAAACTTTTCGATAAACACCATAAGGGCAAGGAAGAAACAGCATTCCCAAATGATTTGAAGGACACGTGTATAATCAAAAACTGATACCCATGGGCTAACGTACAGATTCGTAGGGACCCTGCGTAAAAATGCCCAAGCGCCCCAGCCCCATGCGCAAATTAGAATCAGCTTAATTTGGGTTTTCAGTGCATGGTAATACTGGGAACAAAAAAGTGATTAGTTTTTGACAACATGGTGCATTAGCCAAGAGTTGGCGTGAGCATTTCAGTAAGACTCTTGTACTTACAGCCAGGCGCATTCTGGTAATTTCAGAGGTAGTAGGCATAATGAGTTTTATAACAGTCTTGATAAACCATGGAATGACCTCGACCAAGAAGTGCATGGCCACAGATATGACCCACATGAAGGCTAACCAAGTGAACCATAGCTCTAGATGAATTGCAATCACTGGTAGACTGGGAGAGGTAGGATCTCTGCGCAAATCATCATAGATGACGTGGATAATGACGGCTACACCGATCAAAATCAGGCCAAGAATGATATTGAATACCCAGGAAATAGACGATGAGTTGCTTTGCAAGCACTTGAACAGAGCGCTATTTCCAATTTTGGTTGTAGTGGGAGCTTCTTTCTCTTCTTCCAAGACGCTATCTGCATCATCGACTTTATCCCAATCAAACTCGTCAGCATGGTGAGTTTCTCCGTCTGTGTCGTTTGGATCTTCATAACCTGTTTCTGGGTCATGGATGTCTTTTTCATACAAGCGGTCATCAACGTCTTCCGTTCGGTTATGAATTTTGTCAGCTTGTTCTGGTGTTGTGCGAAACTCTTGTTGTTCCTCGAGCATCTTTTTTTCATCATCAGTGTATCTTTCCAGAATATCGCTATGTTCGGTTGGGCGTTGTGAGTGGTCCTTCACTTGCTCAAATTCAGCTATAATCAATGATGAACGAATTAGCGTTTGCACAGGAGGTCTCGCTTAGATCGCACACCAAGATAGAACCACATACAGTAAGGCGTCGGTACTCCTTCTTCTGCCTTGTATGGCATTATGTTTAGAGATGTGAGATTAGGATCAAGATTTGAAAAAGAGAGACTATATTATACAAGGAGTATAAAAGAAGAAGAAAAAAAACCGAGGTTTGATAAGCTCGAAAGTAACAATTTAGTACGATTTTTTGACTTGTCGAGCCATCTCAGCTCTTTACTGCGTTCGCTCCGACTCGGAGCACTAAAGGCCGTACATGGTTGGATGTCTAATTACGCTTACCTGCTTAAGGTAGTAGACGATGGGTTGTCAAGTTACACATAATTAACGAGATCCTCTAATAAACTATCTTTATATCCTTCCATTGAGGTATTCTACGTTAACAATCTGCTACACTACTTGCACTCAATAGTGATTACATTTTAAGTTATTTTGCTAGAATACATGAACCTGGATTTCCAGGACTTTACGGTCACGTAAAATTTTTTTTTAGCACCCTGACCTCGCCTTACTCACACTAGTCATAGCGTGCATGCCCACCTCCTTCCCACCGGAAGTAACGGCGCCCATCTCCAATTCAAAGCGGCAATGATCCAACTAGCTATTCCATGGGGTCGAGTTACACATGTATGATTTTAAATTCGAGTTTCTAGCTGTGTAACACGCTCATCAAAGCTCCGTGCTATTAATTTGAGCTAATCGATACGCCCCGTGTTAATTGCACGCCGGGCCCTTCCAGAAAACGGTTAGAGCTAAAGAGATAATGAATGTACAGATAGAACCCCCTTACGGCAACACAGACGCAACACAAGCTTTTTTTTTCATAAGCGAATTGCACGTGTTCCAACTTTTTAGGTTCAGAAGCTTCGAATCCGCCAACCTTAGGGTAAACTCTATGACTGAGCATACAAAAACGCGCCATCAACGATATAGCAATGTACTCGCCCTGAATGCTTTGGTAGGTAGATAGATATACGCGATCTTCAATTTTGCGCTATGAGCGCCACATTACCGTTAATTGACCTTTCAAACTTATTTTTCTACCATGTCTTTGATTGGCTGACCCTGAAAGCTCCCCGCATATGATTGGATGGAACAGATGGCCCAGGTTAGACTCCGAAGGCGTTGACATCATTAGCCTGATTTTCCAGAAATGTCAATGGACCGACCACAGGGGAGAGAAACGCTTGTTAAAGCGATTCAGTCCCAGTCTGCTTGGCATGCCATTAATTTATGGCCAAAATATAGATGAACTAATGGTCATGTCATGGTTAACCAGTCTCGGTTAACACAACTCGTAATTTTCAAGTCTAAGCTTAAAGACTAACATATCAAACACGTTAATGAAAATATTTAATCATACAGTGTCAAGATTTTGGAAACTTCTGAACGATCTGCTAGCAAGGGATAAGCTTTTTTCTGCCCGATTAGCAGTATAAATATTTTGTAGCTGATCGAATATCATCGATAAAAATATGCAGCTTAATTTAATGCTAGATTTATTCACACCCAGAATCGACGACAGCAAATTAGTGCCTGTTGGGTTGTAAGCATATGAATAAGTGGAGCGTACGATGTGGGTGACGTTCAATTATACTCATAAGCACAGTCAAATCTATATCGCTATAGATCCCTTCAGCAATTTCTCTTTCAGAACCACAGTGACTTTTCACTGCCAAGTAAACCTTCTGGCCATTAAACATTTTCCAACTTTATTATTAAACATTATCATACCTAACAGTTGACATTCAAGCGCTGACCGGCAACCTATGTTAACTAAGCCATACATAAGCATACTGCTGATGTGAAGCTCTGGTTCGTGCAATTGCTTTGCAAGCTTCAGCTTCAATACACAGTATATTGGTTCCTCTAAAAAATCTGGTACAAACACGAGAACAGTATATATAGCCAGTGATTCCATTGACATACTTATTTTAATTGAGTAAGGTAATCTCTGACATGAAAGCAGTAAGGCCGGCAGCCGCGGTACATGGTAGTTTGATTTAAGCGGGATACAATATCTACACCGAAGAATACTATGCCAACTTCAAATTTTTATATCATGAAACCACCAGAAAATACCCTCAGTGCATGTTGAGATATATCCTCGACTATCAACTTATGCCATCCTCTTGTAATTGAATTATGGGATTCTTATTCATTGGATGTGGAGTTAAGCATTAACCCAGAACTCTGGAATACCAGTCGGGAAATTTTTAGAACCATATGCGGATTTATCCTCGGCTTCGTCATACCAGGAAAATTTACCTTGCTCCGCCAATTATACCGTGGCAAACATATTTCTCTCTGTTCGTATGTGTGCAAAGACTTTAGTGTTGAGAAAGTGTTTGTGATTATGGACGGAAATTTATATCATACAGCATAAACAAGCACATAGTGAATATCTCAGAGCAAAAGTCAAATATCATCCATGCCAAGTTTTGCTTACGTTACGTTGCCGAGCAAGCCGTCACAACTCAATGTGCCGACCAAGTTTAGCGGGAAGGTCAGAACACTATTTCCAAAAGTCTCCCCAACTTTTCCTTTCTTCGCTTTTTTATCCCTTTTGCACTCGTAAACTCTCATTTTTTACTATGCCTGTCACCAAGATCAACTTGTCTTCCTCCGCAGGAGTGGATCAATATACTTTGATCAACGAACAAAAGACCTTGGCCGTCATGATTCTCAACTATGGCGCCACCATAACCCATATTCTGACCCCAGACAAGACTGGCCATATCAGAGACGTTGCCTTGGGCTTTGATGACTATGAAGGCTACTTGCACGGATCCAACCCTTACTTTGGTGCTGTTATTGGTCGCTACGCCAACAGGTAAGCCATATTTGCCGATGAACAAAATAACGCCACAGGTCATGCAGTAACCCATGTTTGGTCAGAATTGGTGAAGGAAAGTTCACAGTGAACGACAAGGAGTATAATTTGCCTATTAACAACGGTCCCAACGCACTTCATGGAGGTTTGAAGGGCTTTGATAAGAAGATATGGGATGTTGAGGTCGTTTCAGAAGCCCCCGCTTCCATCCGCCTCACTTATATTTCAGAGGATGGTGAGGAGGGTTATCCTGGCAAGTTGACAACTCAAGTGACTTATACTGTCACCAACGATAATGAGCTTCAACTCGAATACACCGCTACAACTGACCAAGACACCGTTGTCAACTTGACTAATCACTCTTATTTCAATTTGGCTGGTGTTGAGCTCAACCCCAAGATTTTCGACACTGAAATTGCCATGAACGGTGTGAAGGGCCATTTGGAAGTCGATGACAACAGCTTGCCTACAGGCCGAGTCGTGCCCTTTGCTGAAGCTGAGGTAATGGATTTCTCTGGACCCAATGCCGGCAAGACTATTGGTGCCCGTGTGAAGGAGGTACAAGGTGGCACTTATGACCATCCTTATGTCATCCACGACAACTTTGTACTAGATACCACCACTTTGCCCTTGCAAAAGGATGTTGTGGTGGCTCATGCGCCTGAGACTGGCATCACTATGAGCCTGTCTACCACCGAACCCGGATTCCAGTTCTACACTGGTAAGTTCATTGCTGATGGTGCGTTCACTGGAAAGAAGTCTCAGAACAATGCTGCTGGTATTGGCGCTTTCTCTGGTTTCTGTCTGGAAACTGCCCGTAACCCCAATGCTCCTAACAACGAGAGCTGGCGTGGCAGTGTAGTTTTGCCACCTGGCGAGAAATACGCTGGCAAGACTGTTTATACTTTTGGAATCAGATCGTAAATCAATTTTGTTTACTCTTATGTACATTTCCAATTATATATAAAATCTCTCATCTTATCATCAACGGTATGTCATCTATATTAACTAGCACCAATATATATCACTTTGGCCCCATTAAGCAGCAAAAATTTATACAAGGGCATGTCTTCGTGTTGAGCGTCGTGAAGAAGCTGCCAAGGAAGGAACTCTTTCCAAATCGATACTGGCATCATTGGTGTCCTCCGAGTTCGTTCGTTTTGGACGTCTAATGGATCTTCTGATGGACTTGAAAGTTCGGCTTAGACCCAGGTGATGATGATGATGATGTGGCTTTGGCTGTTCAACGGGCTGTGGAGCTTCCACAGTGTCCGCAGAGGCGGGTTCAGAAAATACAATTTCATGAGAGGAATCAGAGGACCGTAGTGAAATCCTTTCTGATTTTGATAGCATCGTATCCATACGTTGAAGTCGGTTGAGTTCCTCAGAGTCTTCGGGAGGTTCTTCTGTGACGTCTTTAATGGGTCGTAACTGAAAAAGGACGTTTCATTAATCATTTGATGTGTGTGACAGCAGTATACCGCCAAACTTACCTGGTCCATGTAATCCTCAGTGATACCGGGAGGGAGGTGTCTAGTCCAGTGAAGCAACTCTTGCTCATACTGAGCTGCAGCCTCTTGTAGGCTATCATTCAGCTGCCATAATCGTGATTGACGTTTAGACTGCTTTGTAGTTGGAAGTGAGTTGGGTGACCAAGACTCTGGGTCGATAGCAGGTGTGGGTAATACGAGATCCATCAGGTCGTCAATCATTTTGGCATTGCTAAAATCTTCAGCGTTAAAACACTGGCTAGTACGACATTATACGAGATGTCAATTGAGGGGTACCTATCAGAATTTCCGTATTTCTCTTTCAATAAGTGCAAGTTTCCACGAGCAGCATAGAGGTTGCGCTTAAATACATCTGTCTCTATTTGATAAGCTAGAAAATTTTCTTCCTTGTCGTAGCTGAGGGTCAAGCGATATTCAATTAGAGGGTGGCCATTGTGACAAGTTCTGTATCAGAATCCTGTGGTGTACTTACTTATGAATGACAAAACCGTCTCTAGTATTATATCGTACATTGTGAGCAGTGAGTTGACCTTCGCTTGTTATGCAATAGAACATGCTTCTCATATGCTGTGAAGTGTGAACTAGTTCAAGTTTAATATTTTACCGAAGTGCGTCAATCTCTCCTTCATAGAAATTTACCTTGAACAATAGGACCCTGACATGGTTGAATGTCTTCACCAACAAACACTGGATGTTCCGTGGCTGCTCCCCACTCCCCAATTCCAGCTGCACCGCTGCATACATAAATTGGTGCATATTCATTTTCAATGCCACTCAAGCGCTCATACGTGTCTTTAACTGGTATGGTTCCTGGTGTTAGACTCCACATCTTCAAGGAGCTGTCGGAAGAGCAGGTACACAATATCTCTGGATGCAAATTTGCCCATGTTACCTGTTTAAGTCTTCAGTTATGGGCTTTCTCATGTATTTCGTGTCATTTCCAAGTACATACCGAATTAACACGTCGATCATGCCCCTCAATTTTGGCAACCGGGTGGCCATACCGTATATCCCAGATTTTGGTTATTCCATCTTCACCAGCACTAGCAATCCAGTATGAGATAATAGGACTAAATTGTACATCAAATATTCCTCCTTTGTGGCATGGTGCAGATGTCCAAACCGGTTGAGCTGATGAAGGCACTCGGTTATCAACAATATCCAAAGCTCCAGAGTATCCTCCTATTGCAATCATATTATATGGAGCATGAGGTGACCAATGACAAGCATTTAAAGGTTCTGTTCCCATCTTTTGAATTGTTTGGTTAAATATTTATGTTCATGGCACTGAGAAGTAGAACAAACCTTTTTGGTATATACTGGCGCAGACTCGTTTTCCATGTCCCATATATACATAGAGGTATCTACGAGCATGCCAAATTGCATAGTTTTCACCGACGGCATCTCCATGTCAATTGCCCAACGTTTCCGTGAGAACTGTAAGGACTTTACATGAGTGTTGGGTGCCACTTGTCCGTACGTCAACAGATTATCTTCCTGAACGTTGCTTCTGTTGAGAACAGTTACCCGCTTAGTTGCAAACTAAGAGAAGACACTTACATGTATGTCCGGCGTAACATACTGGGCTACTTGTTGCATCTTTCGTGTCTGCTTGATGTCGTCGGTCGGTTCAGATACATTGTTTTGTCCTGCGTCATTGGACTCTATGGCCTCGTTGATAGTACCTATTTTGTTTGATTGCCCAGAATCCTCTACTCTCTCTCTCGAATTCTCTTCTTGCTGATCATTTGCGTCGTCCATTGCCTTTACATCAAAAAGTCTAACCACACCCTTTTTAGAGCCGACTAACAATGATTCGTCATAACTTGCTAGCGAGTGTACTGGATCGCTACCTGCACTCCATCCTTGAAGCTAATGACTTGTGAGCAATTCAGTTATACGTTTCAAGTAGTGCAAAAATGTGGATACCTTGAACCGAGGGTATAACAATGGGTCTGTGAGAGCTTGATCTTCATACAATTGAACGTTGTTTTCGTTTCCGACCGACCCAATTGCTATGGTGTTTGAAAGCTGTGACAATTGTTGAGAATACATGATAAACTCAAGCTGTGATCGTATTGCAAACTACTTACATCCAGCACAGTAATGGAGGTCCAGTAGCTTCCAGGTTTTGGCCGATGTATACTTTGGCATGTGGTCTGAATACCTCGCACAAATCTAAAAATCGACAACCGTGAGTAAACATTCACCACATTACTTTCTCTGCAATTATCCCCAATTACTCACTCATTTGTCCCTTCAGATATCAATGGCTTGCCCTGCGATTTGCAGAACGCTGAGAGCAGCGGCATTCTCCTACCCTGTTGCGACTGCTCAATTACTGCACGCAATTCCTTCTTAGATAAGATGGTCATGCTGAGTGCAGGATATGAAACAAAAGACTCCAAAAAAGCGAATCCAAAGATTTAATAGCCATGTAAAGGGGGATTTTTGAAATGTAAGACAGTAGAACAGTCCTAAAACAATGTAAGCAGTCATATCGTATACCATCATAGAAAATTCATAGAAGCGGCCGTCAAGTCTCTGAGGCCAAGTAGTGGGGTTATCGGCATTAGTGGCATGATAAAATACTGGAGATATGCATTGTTTTATTTATAGCTTTTGAGGGTTCAAATATCACAGTAGGCTGTCGGATGAGCAGAGTCAGTGAATTGCACACACCACCAATGTAGCTAGCATTATGCCATGGTGAACGTATGCAATGACAGACGGGTATGCGTGACTAAAGACAATATAACAAAACCTAGACCACTCCATCGAGGTTATTCGCCGCGTCAACGCAACATACTGCTCTTTATACGGATACTGACGTCGCGTATGTTTTCCATTCTGCTTCGTGCTTGCCATAGGGTTTGGCTAAATTGCCGCTGCCCGGCTGCACGGGCCAGCCTGAAATCGACACCTGAGCTTCGTTAACGTCCTCCCAGGAATAGACTAACATTTCAATTTGGTTATCCAGCGGATGAATGAGACCGTCCATGAGATAAAAGTCGTGCTGAGGTCCATCACCATTGCCGTAATAGCGGCCAACCACCACATCATTGAGTATGATGATAGCGGTAAATGCGCCATCCAAGTGCAAACGCAGAGGGAACTGCATGTCAGGATTACGCTTCAGCACATCAAAATCGAAAGTGAAGCGAATCCATTTGGGCCCATCAGCTGTCAGCACTTGGAACGTGGTCACTGGATGGTTTTTAACTTCTTCTACGACTGCCAAGGGGTCCCAATGCGATGTCTTGAGACGTTCGTCAGGCCATCCGGTTGTATCATATTGATTGGAGAGCTGTGTCACATCCACACCGTTGATTTGCCAGCCTTGGTCGGCTTCCTTCTTGGCCTGACCGTCTAAACCACTCAGCTTGGCAGAAATGATTCCACGTGGATTACGAATATCGTTCATGATGAATGCTTGTCGACAAAGACCAAAACTATCCACAGTAATCACAAGCTCATTGATGCCATTTTCGTTCATGAGCTCATTAGGTAACTTGTACTTTTGGCTTCCAATAAAGTATGGATCTGGGCCGATTTTAGCTCCAGGCATGAACAATTGCCGAGAATACGTGGTATGTCCACCGACAATCTTGCCATTCAAAATGATGGTGGCACGGTTTCGAGCATTGACAGATAAAGTCACAGTGTTGTTGGCTGAAGCTTTGAACGTTGTTCTGTACAAAATGTGTCCACTGGTATATAAGTGGTCAATAGCATTAAAAGTTGGTTTGTCCTTGCCTTGAGGCACAAGGCTGGACCAAGAGAGTCCGGCCAAGTCTGTGCGTCGAGTACCCCAGTTAGACAATGATATCTGCAAGTCATCCTTCTTAACCAGGCCCTTTGTCAAATCCTTTTTGTAGATAAATGGTAGATTGTACTTTTCGTTATCGAGAGCCAGTTTTTGGCCCACTGGACTATCAAATGCAATGATATGCAAATCCTTGTCAAGGTCGTTGAAATGCACCTGGAGTTGTTGTTCGTTGCGGTCATAATATGCACTATCTGATCCCCAGGTAACGACAACAGGTTGAGAGGTTGGCTGAGTATTGGACCAGTAAGGATCATAGAAGTCAGCATAGATAGTAGACACATCAGCCGGCGCCAGTGACACTATGAACAGATTTCTGCCATTCTTAGTCACTTTAGTCCAGCCTTGAACATCTCCAAAACCAACAATAGCAGCGGTTGATTGTTGTCTGACGGCATGATGCATATTGCCAGAGAACTCTAGATCATTATCAGAATTATCGAATGCCATTTCGCCAATAGAGTTGCCAGCAACAACCCACACTTCAGTTTCTGCGTCCTTGACAATTCTTGTGAGGATAGGTAACGTAGACAATATCAATCGTGCACCATTGGCAGCCACGTAATTACCCACAGCTGTCATAGTTTGCTTGTATGGCAATTGACAGCTGAGAGACACGTTTACAATCTGATTATCATCTGTAGTGTGCTGAACTTGCACTTCGAAAGTATCTCGCTTCTTCTTATCAAAGTTTCGCAAAAAGCTGAATTCGACTTGCTGATCAGCTTGGTCGGCTGCTGTGGCTCTCTGTGTATTGAAAACATCATCAATCGACACCTTCACTTTAGGTTCGTTGACACGGTCAGTCTTTGCAAAATAGATTCCAAATGATCTCGCAAACAGCATGGTTTGTCGTAGTGCTCGTAAACGCGACGACATATAACCGTATTCTCGAATACAAGCTGAATAATCATAACTTGTGTATACATCACTATGTTTATCATATGAGGTCAGCAAAATTTTAGCGGAAAGCATATTTGCATAGAAGATTAAGACTTACGGATCACCAACCATGCCCCAGTTGGTTCCACCATAGAACATGTAGACGCTGTTCATAGTAACACCCTGTGCTAGCATGCTATCCACTATCAGTTTAGTATAGTTTTCGCCAAAGAAATTGTAAATTTCATCATATGTGTGGTTAAGTAAATAATGGTTGAACCATCCGCCTTGTAGTTCGGGTATGAATAGAGGCGTCTAATAGCCAATGATGGAGCATATTATTATCTTGTTTAATTCCAATATCTGCAGCGCGAACTGTCTTACCTCTGCTGCACCACCACCAAATCCTCTGACCGTTTTCTCAATCTTGTCCACTGAATTTTTGACCGTGCGGGGATCCCAGTCAGACCATTCATCTGTGCCTTGATCATTATCGATCAACCAGCTCTTTGGTGAACTGGAAGGTGCAAACACTGTCCTCGCTATATGAGTAACTGCTACTTCCAACAAGCATTTGAAAAGCTATCATACTTACCAACATACTTGTCGAATCCATACCAATCAATACCGAAACCTCTCTTTTGGTCGCGATGAGGCATACCGGTTCTTGCAAAAGTAGTGCGTGGGATCCACCCTCCCTCTTCAAAACCATCGTTTGTAAACAGTGGTACAGTAATTCCAGCATCTCTTGCAGAACGAGCCAAAATCTTCATTTGGTCATGCAACCCAACTGGCAACAATCCATGCATGACTTCAAAAAGCTCATTGTCAATTTGGACTCCTAATACACAGCCCTTATCAGAAGCACCTTTGTTTCCGTTACTTGTTACTTGATGCCGGGCAATGATAGGCAATATCTGATTGTACCAGTCCACTTCGTGCATGGCAAATTCGGCATCGTACAACCTCCATAGCATGACCATATTGTGGCGAATGCGAAGGTGACGTTTAGCAACCAGCCAAGCTGGATAGCCTCCGCCGTTAGTTTCCGCGCAGATATAGGGACCAGGAGCTGCCAATACGTAAATACCCAATTCTTCACAAAGAGTCAAGAGATAGTCAATATCACGATTTCCGTCAAAATGATACACATTTTGAGCAGGTGAATGGTATCCCCAATGGAAGTAAATACGTATAGTGTTCAATCCGGCCGATTTGTAGTTCTTCAACATAGATTCCCATCTATTTCTATCGGGAAGTCTCCAATAGTGGAACTCACCACTGAATATCATGGTGGGGTTGCCTTCAATAGACAATGTATATTTATCCCAGTCTAGCAAATGGCCATAAGTTTGTCGATGGTATGCGACATCGGTAGTATGAATGTTCAAGGACCCATATGTACGCCGATGCCAATACACAAACAGTGCTGAAATCGTAGCCGGTATAATGGCCAGTAACGAGAGTAATGGAGAAGCCATGTTGTGACAGCGCAAACTGGCGCTAACGCGAGCATTAATTAGCTTTTGAGCACCGAGGAAAATGAAAAAGCAAAGTCACAAAGGTTCAGTCGATCAATTCACACCTATGGCCTACACAGACAATATCTATACTAATCTAAGAGTGTATTCATAATTCATCCTATAGATCTGGACCATTGCTGTACTTGTCGAACAATTGTAGTGCTTTTGAGCTATCTGGATTCGTTGCAAAACGTGCGCTTACCAGCTGTGTGCTCCCAAAAACGGTTGCACTGCTCTGGAACAAATTTACCTAGACACTACCCATTTGTAACGACCTTTTTTCTCTCACAGCTCTCCCTCATTACATCTGTTATTGAGTGCACGATATATCGCCTTTTTGACAAATGGATGATCGTATGTGAACTTACAGAAATGCTGCTTTTCTCCACTGCCACGCGAGTCATGCTACAAGCCTTTTTGCCACCCCATCACCGTCTTATTTGAAGCAAATGTGCTGCTAGCGTTGCTTCAAGCGCAAACATGGTACCCAAAACTTTTTCCCACCAATCTATTTCTAGTGGGTCCAGCTTTACGCCTACACCTAAGCCGCAGCAGAACCAGATACATTACTTTTGTATCAACTGACAATAACACCCCCTTGACAGGAGTTGCTAACTTCAAGATTATGGTAACGATGCTCGAAACCATGGAGATAACCGGGTGATTATGATTCAAACATCGGTCCGTGCTTAATAATACCACCCTAACTCTCCCTCGCTGCGTTGCGCACGGCTAACCAATGGTAATGAAACTGGTTGATCGTCGACAGTAGAGCTATGCAATGGTCAAAGTGAATGTTGTGAGCGGAAAAAACAAGATATCAATACAAGTATTCGGCTATAGTTTTTTATATGATTTTTTTTAGTGCTTGTCTTTTCGTACTACTGCGATAATACCATGGCCTTGGTTGTCATCTATATTTGATCAAGGTATGACCTGATTGCCGGGATATGGATGCTGGAGGTCATTTGAGAAGGATATGAATAGGTTTTTTGGGGTTCAGTTTGTAAATATGTGGTTAATGAGATGTTTGGGGCGCGCGCGCGCGCGCGCGCCTTTTTACTCCGGCTTTCCGGTGATGAAATACTGATCAGGAAGGCTCATGAAGGCTTGACCCATATTTGTTACATACATCTTTCATAAACGGTAATAAAAAGTGTCAATCCATCACTTGGCTTTATTTCCCCCCAGGAGGTCGGTGTAATTAAATGCCACACGTTTAATATCAGTGCCTTGCTCGCGTCAAAGTTTGCTACATTGCAACTATGCTACTATTAAGCTATGATGGATGTTTTTGCCATGCGAGCAGCACGTTCCTTCCTTATACAGTTTTACATATTATTTTTATTTTTTTGTTGTTTTGTATTAAATAACAAAATAAAAAGAAAATATATAAAGAAGAGGAAAAGAAAGAGAGTTGAATGTGAGTGGGATGAGCCAAGAAAAAGGTTCGTATGGGCTCATCTTTCATGCAAATTGATAGTGATGAAAAAGCTTTTTGGTGAATAAAAGATTTTTTTTAAAGTGTAGTGTTCTTCTAATCATGAAGAACATAAAAATTTAATATACAGCAGCCAACACCAAGATAGCCAACCTCAGACACTAACCTGTAAGTAGTCATAAGCAAACTTAGGGAAGTGGAAGGTCATCGAAGGTTAGGCCCTCAGTGTTGGGTTTGCCCTTGAGCGAATCCAAGTCAATAAGTTTGGTACGTTCAGCAAATAGTTGTCGATAAGCACTTTTGATAGTGACCTCAGACACACCAGCAATATGAGCAATGTCTTTTGTGCTTTTAGGATGACGGAACAAAAAGGAAATCAAGTAAATGCACGCTGCAGCAACGGAGATGGGCGATTTTCCTGCTAAGGTTCCGAGATCTTTGGCACGCTTAACCAGATCAACACCGGCTTTTTGAACATACGGAGGGAGGTTCAAATTGGAGCAGAAACGGGACATCAAATCTTCACTGTTCATAACAGCAGTGTCAGTTTGAAGCTTACTCTGCAAGGATTTGTAGCATCGCCCGATCTCTTTCTTGGGGACTCGAGTCAAAGCACAGATTTCCCGGAAAGTACGACCGACTTTTTCTTGTCGACAAGCAATGAAGATACAAGCAGCAATAATAGCGTCACTTGTTTTGCCTCTCAGCAATTTTTCGTCTTCTACTCGCTTGTACAATTGTTTGGCTGTATCGCTAACAAGCTTGGACAGAGAAATAGAGTCGCACATGGCGCTAATCTCTTTGTAAGCTTGAACAAGGTTTCTTTCTCCCTTAATGGCAGTAGCACGGCCGTGGACTTTGTTCAAATCTTTTGCAGCACCCGAACCACCATCTCGTCTAGAGATCACTGTATCGAGTTGATTGCCATCTAAAAGTGGATTGGCAGCCGCACCAACACGAGAAGGATCCTATTGCCGATAGAGATCGAAATGAAGAAATCCCAAAAAAAAACACAACTTTTGGTTAGTAATCATATCACACAACACACACAAACTAGCCTCGTTCAATTGAAAGAGTCTAACATACGTCTCCATCATCATTCGCAAATGTACGCCACTCAGATCTAGTATCAATGATACGATCACCAAGTACGAGGCCGCAATCGCCGCAGACAAGATCGCCAGACGCAAACTCTTCAATGATATTAGGAGGTATCACTTTGCAATCCGGACAGCACACTCGGACGTTCAAGTTGGGCATAATGTGTTGCTGTCCGTTGGTATCTTTCTGTTGAGGTTCTCTCAGAGGGAATGGAATAGCTGCTGCCATGATGAAAGATTTGATAGAATGCGATGGGAGCTGGACGCTTTTCGTTAAATCCACCAAAAAGTGAAATAAAAAATGGGAAGCTCAAGTGATTAAACCTTGAAAGGTTATGTAAATGAGTTCCAAATGAAAAAGATGCTATGGACAATGAGGGCAAGACGGTGGAATTCTCAAATCGCAGGCGAATCAAACAAGTATGCAAAATGAGAAGACAAGAGAAATGTCCTACCGGTCGATGACAAAGCTGCGGCAACGTTTATATCATTGGTTGCCAAACACGCTAGTCACATGATTGTATAACAAATATGATTTTACTCATACAAATATCGTGACATGATCAAGCAGAAAAGCAGTCGTGCCTACAGCTTTTGGCGAACTTTTTTTCAAAGAGACAGTCCCACCACCTCATTCACTCGACATGTTCAAACGTGCAAGAAAGGAACTGGCCAAGCAGGCCATTGCCACCAAAGAGTTTGATGCAGCAGCTTCTGACGAAGAGGAGGAGCAATATCTCGGAGCATCGTCCGATTCCGAGATCGACGACGACGACCTCGTTAATAGTGACTTTGAAGGCGACGGAGACGTTGAAGAGGAGGAAGTTGACCTGAAAGAAATTATCCGTCAAACGGCTGAAGAATCCGGTGATGAGATTGACTTGGATGATGAAGATGCATTGAAGAAACTTATAGAAGAGGAGGGTCTGGCTGATCTGGATGACGGGGAGGACGAATTCGAAGATGATGAAGAACAAGGCAGTGACGTTGAAATAGCCAGTGATGCGGAACTCGAGGACAATGAAGAAGACTCAGATCAAGCTGATGGCATCGGTTCTGAGGAAGAGCAGGAGGAAGAAGGAGACATGATTTATTCTTGTAAAATCTGCCCACATAGAGTTTTAAAAAATGAAAAGGCTGTCGAGGTTCATTTGGAAGGCAAGGTAAATCATCTTTGGCCGCTGACTTCCTCCCATGCAAACCCATGACAGGGTTTCCAATCTCAAGCAATACCTAACCATGACTTTTTCTATCAGGAACATAACCGACGGTTACGATATCTTCAAAAACAAGGAGTAGAGGACGCTGATGAGCCCAAATCAAAGGGCTCAGAGAGCAAGAAAGCCAAAAAGAAGGAAGCTTTGGCGAAGCGTAAAGAGTCCAAAAAGGAGGAAAAGCGATTGGTATGTGTGCACAGGTTATTTTGATACCCAAAAAAAAAAACTACTCTCGGATTTGAATTTCGGCAAATTGCCATACTTGTTACAGCACGACTGACCATTGGCTATTTTATTCACATTTCTATAGAAAGAGAAAGAGCGACGAAAGGCATTGAAAAAGAAGAAATGGGAACGTGAGCAACAAGAAAAGGCGAAAGCCATTGATGGACAGTCAGCGTCCAGCGAGATACCCACTGCCAACACCAAACGGCCAGCGGCGGCTGCTCGGAACAGTAAGCCAAAGAAAGCCAAGACCCAATAAAACGATGGGGTCGCTTGATGATGTAAAAGGAAGTACGGGCCGCCCATCCGAGCGCGCTCACGCGCGTCAAACGCAATATTCAAATGATAAAGTAAAAAAAGTAAAATAAAAATAGAGACAAGCATATTGTAATTATTACCCATTAATTTCTATGGTTCTTTCGGCTTTGGCGCTCGGATTTGGCTGGCTTATAGATCACATTTCGAATTCTTGTCCAACCTAGAAAGCTCAGCCCATCGGCTTTACGCTCCGGAAGGCGTTTTCAGATGAGAATGTAGTGGGGATTTTACGTGTTCCGAGCGTTCCACAAGAAAACGTTTCGGTTCGGTTGTAGACGTGCAAGTTAAGCTAAAACGTGTTGGAATGAGATACTATACGTGATCAAGCTGGTCATCATTGTACAAGCTTTTCCCGAATCACGCTTGAAGCTACCATATACGGAGTCATACTGTAATATTTGATCATTCCACATTTTTTTCACTAGCTATCCATGTGAGCAGGGATCACACGTCCAAGAAACTGGAAGGGCTATAACGTAATAGTGCAAGAGCATGACCAACCAACCGTCGATTGTAACACTTTGACAATCCTTTTGATATACGCCCAGCTGGCGATTTGCATCCTAGTGGCACAGGGGGCTTGATTTTCGCTTACTTTCCGTATCTAGAGCTAGCCTGCGCACTTGTGGCTTTGCTCTGCACCGAACGGTTGCACACACGTCTTTTTTTTCTTGTCTTCCATTACACAGCAACCAAGACATAGGTTCTTTCATCGGGGAAGCTTTCCGTCTTCCGGCTGGCTTTGCATGAGTATTTGCGTCTTTGATAGCAACAGCTGACAGCGCTTGAGCCAGCTACTGGCTTTATTTAGGTTTTTGCCATTCTTTGCCACCCAATGTGTCATTATTTTCTATTGTCGTTACCATTGCTGCGCGTACGTTGAAAAAATAGATTTCAAAATTTATCATAGGATCATGATTTTCCATTAGCGCCAAATCCCGCGCGATGTTCATCACTAGTACATGAAGCCGCATTGGTGACACGACTTGTCTTTTTTTTTTTTACAGGCAGCATGTTAAAGCAGGACGAGGATCTAAAATTGACGATCCATATTGCTGTGCAACGTTCTGGTGTACGAGATGCTGATCTTAATAGACAGCATCAGTGAAGCAAGAAAAAAAGTGACTGATCAACAATGCCGCTAGACATGGATGTTTACGCGTTCCTGGATGGTCAAAATGTGCCTAGATAAGCAACTGCGATCTCTATTTGTCAGTTGTTTGAAGGGGTCAACAAAAGATTATGCTTCAATGTCGAAAAAGCCAAAAAAGCTCAAAAGTGTTGAAAATGGGAACGATCAGCGCGGTACTCGCGTCACTAAACTATATGCCCATTCTACCACCAGGCTATTGAAAAAAGGGGGTTGGCATATGCCTCATGTGTAAAAAAGAAAAAAAAAATGAAACCTACACGAGTCCCATCAGACATGCTCACCATAGCATGGGTTGCACAACTGTGTTTTAGATGATGGCGGAAAGACCACGGTATTGTTTCCAATGTGCATGGCGCGGCGCGTCTTACTTAAGGACTGAAACCTTGAGAAAAAACTGACCAGTTGCGAAACAGTATGTGGGCGTTTCAAAGGGAAGAAAAGACGTGTAGTTGCTTTCTACAAAGGCACATTCTGTGGGGGCAAATGCCACGGGTTTATCGGAAGCAGCGGAAGGGAACCCGCCACTAAGAGTAAACGGGGGGTGAGGCAACAAAAGCGAGAAAAAAAGGGCGCGCGCGCGGGCTCTTTTGGCTCTCGAAACGATTACGATGACATATTTTTGGAATATCGGCAAGAAATTCGTACGATTGGGTTTGAGAATCGTCTGGATATGACGCTATGTAAAATGAACTTTCATATACCTTCTATACTGAGGAATTTAAATCCTTTCCTTATAATCTCCATAGTATGGCTTCTACCAGCAGCTTGACTGTTCATAATGCTTGATCCCTGGCACACGTCGCAATGGGAGTGAGTCATGCGTCAATATGGCAAATTGAGGGGGCCATGGCACGGTCCATTATGGCATGGTGTAGAGCGAACAAGCCCTGGGCCAGCATAGTATAGCGTGCACACATCGCCATTTTAGGCCCGTCCCGCTTTGGGTACCTGGCTGCCTATTTTGGGTCCGAACCTATTTCTTGCAGGAACGAGATTTTTTGGTGGTCGGCGGCCTTTCCAGCGACTGAGTGCTCTCTTCAATATATGAGACTGTGCCCCCCGCTCATATTTGATCTCTCTGGCTCCAAGCTCAGCTCTTCACAATATCTCTTGAGCTAGCGTCATATGAACAGCACACTAATGTTCATTGCTACATCTTGTTCATCATCGATAAACCGTTGTGTGTGTCGTGTGCTTCGATGCCGTGGAGGTATGGCTTAGAGGTGGAACGAGATTTCGGAAAACGGCACAATCTCAATGTGTTACGATCAATTTTTTTAGTGACGATCCAGTTTATGCTACAACGTCTCTCTTTTTTTTTCCATGATAATGATCATGATGATGATAATAATTTTTTTATTTACGTTACTCCAATCCCATACTTATTCTACACCCCCAAAAACCTCTCGCCCTACGTTATGTTATAAAAAGCCCGTGCTTGACTGCCATCTTCCCCTTTTTTTTCCCCTTTACTTTTACTTCCATATCCTTTATCCTACACTCGCCACACTCCACATATGAAGCGTCGTAATTCAATTGCAGAATTTTCATTTCAATTGTCTGCTGTTCCAACTCATTATTGTCCAAGCGATAGTGGCAGTATCTATAATACCATGGCTCCCGAAACATCTGTTTGTTATTTGAGACAGCCAGACGAGGAAGTAAATAATGTACCTGAGGAAAGTTCAAACCGCGTCACAACGCAGCCGTTGGCTAAGCGATTTCCAAACCGGTCGTTGTCAGACTCTGTACTTGTATTGAAGGACAAGAACTGCGCAGCTAAACCCACTAGTATTATTCCATCGTGGAAGCCCCAATCTAATGACGAAAAACCACCCTACTCTTATGCTACTTTGATCGCCTATGCCATCTTATCAAGCTCTGAGCAGAAACTACCGCTGAATGATATCTATCTGTCTATCTCGGCAAACTTTCCATATTACGTCCTGGGAGACAACGGTTGGCAGGTGAGGCTTATTAACTTGCTATTTCAATTCCCGAAATGAAATTTTTCCTAACAATGAAGTCATCTCCGTTAACGTATAGAATTCCATCAGGCACAACTTGTCATTGAATAAATCATTCATAAAGTTGGACCGTAAGCCATCCGATGCTAGACCAGGAAAGGGTAGCTACTGGAAGATTGTGGACGGACAAGAACGCGCCTTCATCGATGCTCTGACGCGCCCAGGAGGACCTCTTCGTAAACAAACCGTCAACGTAGGAAAGCGAACAATGTCAACCAACTCCAGACAGAACAATGCTAGCTGTGAGAACCTGTTGATCATGGGCCCACAAGATTTTGAGAAATGCTCCAAGCCAACCCACTCCATCACAACATCTTTGACTAGCTCAGAGCCCGTGTCATTACCCGACCAACCTAGTCCAAAAGCCAAGCCTACAACTCAAGATTCTTCTAGTCCGATGATTACCATTTTCCGTATGGCACCGATGGTTAATGACGGTTATCGCCCTAGGCGAAAGTCGGTCAAGTCACAAAAGCGAGATCACACTAGTAAGCCGTGTAGCCGAAAACGACGTCGAACATCCATTACTGGCAAACACGATGACCACGATTCCGATTGTGATAGTGGAGTGGATGTCGGCAATGAATTTGTACCCAATAACTTGCTGGACGAGTACCAAGGCTCAATCGATTTCCCTCCGTTTATCAAGCAACAATCAACGGCTTTGGCTGGTGATTCATCTTATCTTTTGGACTGTCTTCCTTCCTCCGACGATTTGCTCTTGGAATCATCGGATTTGAGTTACTTGGCTGATTGCGATTCTCCCACAAGTTGCACGTTGTCGTCATTTTTAGACGAGCCAGCCTCACCAACTGACCACACTTCATTTTCCATCTTCTCTCAGCAAGAATCCACTTGCTTGGAACCTGGTTACGAGTTTGAGGAAAACCTTTTACTCACTCAGTCATCTTCTCTGTACTCCCAGGAAGAATGGTCAACTAATTACCTGTCTTGGTAATTGCTCCAATACCACTTGATATTCCCCCCTTTATGGCTCTGATATACCCCACCTGTATTTTCCCATATTGTCTTTTTGGGAGCAAAACCGCTAGACCGGAGTGCTTACCAACCCCTCGCTTTCATTCACTGAGCCAAACATTGGATAAAGTCAGATGTACCTTTCTCTTTTTTTTTTATCACATTCAGTATACGTATGTAATTTTTTTATTTCGGTTGTTGTTATTGTCTTTGTGTTTTTGGCATCACAATCCACCTTTTCCGTGTTATTTGTAAGTTATCTTTTTCACATCATCTCCTTCCTTCCTGACCTATGTAAACATCCAGAAAAACAAAAAGTTGGAACACATCTTTCTTTTTATATATACATACATATATTACTGAATCCCAATCAATCAATCTTCCTGGTTTTTTTTTTTTGTTATTTAATAAAATCGATCTTGTAACATGAGATCGTGTATATTTTCCAATCGATGATTCTCCCTGCTGACCAGAAAGTTCGCTCGCTTGAAACTGACAAATGGGGTGTGTGTTTCTTTGACTAAGGAGGGGGGGCCGTCACACAGCATAGGAGTGGCGGGGGGCGTGCGTGTGTGTGTGGTGCGCTTAGCCATAGCCGAAAATTTGCGCCCAAGTCAGACGGAAAAAAAAGGCTTGTGAGACAGGCCACATACAAAGATATTAACTTCAGACAGGTCCGTAAAAAAAAACATGGTAAAACCTTTATACAAAAGAAGTGCGTGTGCACACACACCTATTTAAAGAACTAGCCCCAAACGCGGCCTGAGAAGTTTGACATAAAAATAGACAGAATATTAAAAAATATGAAAAGTTGACTACAATGAAAATGGTAATTAAAGCGCACATAGAGCGCATGAGATTGTAATGTAGGAAGATAAAAAAAAAACCAACAAATTTAAAGAAAAAGATAGGAGAATGGGGTTATGTACAATATTGATTAGCTATGCAAGAAAATTATGTTACATTATCGTTGATGTTCCAGGTGATCGCCGGCTATGGGAAGAGATAACGTGACTGGAAGGGCCGTCTTGATAGAGGATGTGTTGGGAGATACAGGAGAGCAGTTATCAGAGCTATAAGCACTATCGTGTAAGACCTGGCGTTTATGGTCATGGCGATGTGACATATCATATTCCGATAATGGAGGGCTGTGGTCGACCATGTAGCGATGAATATATTCTGGAATACTATACATATCATCATCTTGCAATTGCGTGGGTTTGGGTGCTGGTAAAAGATTTGACAACGCCTGCAACAATTCTGTTTGTGATATTCTCAAGTTGTATTCCTGAGAAAGAAGATGTACAAACAGCCACATTTAGTAAAACCATAACTTGAACGGATGTGTGTATACACCCACACCCACACATCTTTACTTTTCTCACGGCTATTGTTCGCTTACCAAAAGGAATAGGAGTTGTTTCTCCATGAGGTTGATTTCAGGTACTGAAAATATGACGGCATACCGAGCCCAATGCTTGTTTTTCGGTGATGTGTCGTTGAGATACTTTGCCGTCACAATCAAAGTCGCCAAGAAAATTCGATGGCACGTGCATGCTAGGCCTTTAGCAACTGCCACGAGTTTACGCTGTAATCGGGCAGTATAAACGAGGGACGCTAATAGAGTTCCCGTCTGCACATTGGAACGTTTCACGACATGTCGTATGAATTCATCTAATGGTGGTATCTCGGTTTGATACGGAGGTGTTGTCACGGCCGTGGGTGCGGCCTGATAGTTGGGTGTGGCTGCTACGTTCGCCTCACCGACCGATGGCGTAGCAGGCGGAGACGGAAGTTGGCTCTGAATGGGTTGAGACACTGACTTCATTGACTTGGGCGCTAGTCTTTCCCTCAATGGCTTGGAATTAATATAGTTGGTAGGTTGACAATCTATTACTGAAGCTGCTTTTTGCGTCACTAGAGCTGATGGAGAGAGAGAGAGAGGGAGAGAGAATGGTAATGAGTTGATAGCCACTAAAAACTGAATGTACTGAAAAAGTGTTGCTCACCCAACATTTCAGAGCTGATAGGCGATCTTACAAGGTGATGTAAAGCCACTACACTAGGACTATCTACATCATCTGGGAAGATAGCCATATTCTAATAAAAGTTGGTATTATGTGGATGGAGTTCGAGGGTAGTGATGGAGGAAACGGGGGCAACTGGGTGAAAGATATGTATAGCCGTAAAGGACAAGAGAAGAAGAGAAGATGGAGAGAAATACAAGAGTGGGTGTTTTGAAAGACAAGGAATATAAGAGATTGGGAAACTCGAAAGAAAATGCCGAATAGTTTTAGCTTTTTTTATTTTGGGGGACACAGTTATGGCATATTACATACCCACATTTGCACACACACACACACGCGTAATAGGCGAGATGAATGTAAAAGGCCGTATAAAAGCAGACGGGTTTCGGACGTCTTTATTTTATTTTCAGAACGTCTGGTTCTCCGCTTTTGCAACCGCCTTTAATGCCGGAACACGCACCGGTGATTCCTCGTCATGAAACCCTGCGTATTCTATATTTTCTGTTGGTTGCAATTTGAATGGAAAATTTTATATTCATTGGAGAAATTGATGGGGCAACTGGGAGAAAAGTCAAAATTCGCCAAAAGATAGTAGCGGTTTTTTTTTTTGGATGGCGAAGAAGACGGGATGGTCTAAAATAGGGGGAGCTTTACAACAAATCCCATTTTTGTTTTCCTTCGACGTCAATATGATCGATGTTGAGTACAACGATGATCTGTGCGCCCCCATGCTCTCGGTATCGCTCCCGCTGGCTGGGTACAGCACAGCCTGTACGAGCCTTTTTCTATGAATACCCCGCTGCTTGTAAATAGGTTTCGCAGCCAGCCTTTCCTCAACCATATCTATTATTAAAATGAACTTCAAAACATGCTCCTTTGTTTTCATTTATAGCCAAAGTAAGTATAGCATATGAGAGCTATAGCCACAATTCACATTGCATGATTGGAGTTGAGCTAGCAGATTCAAGATCGCTCTGTAAATCATATGAGATGTGAAAATCCAAACATTTTTTCCAACGTCGCCCGCCAACTTGAGACGGTCCAAAGCCAGCGACCGAGTAGATGTTTCACATATAAAAAAATAAAAAAATAACCATCCGCGGTCAATGGAAAAAAGGAACGCCAGAGTATCACGGCCAGTTCTTTTTTTTTTATGGTTTTGTTTTGTCGAGATCAGTGGATTACACAACGATGTAGCCTTGGGTGTAGCGATTATGCAGTCGCTCTTCTGAGTTGTGGTAAGAAACAATAAGGTTTTTTTGTTACCACTGTCTAGAATCGATCGCAGCCCACAGGTTTGAGCCGTCACACAGCGTATTTTTTTCAGGTACGGTATCAGTAAGATATGGTGGCGTGCTCATGGATCCAGCCATTGACTATTTCTTACAAAAACATTCGAACTATGCACAAATGATATCAGACTGCTTGGGTTTCGCAAATGCATATTTTGATTTTTACAGCATGTGCCAGCCCTTTTTCTGCAGCTTGCTTATCAATAATAAATTGCCCGCATAATTGGTTTCAAAGCCATATTGTATATACTTGAATACCACCCCCCCATCCAGCTATCTCTTTTAGAAGTTGTGTATGTGGTTGTACAATCTGACACAAACATAACACCTTCTGGGAACTAAAAGACGGCTACACCTATGATACGAACACAATCCACGATATCAGCTAGCAATGCCAGCCACCAGCGATTAACTTACATCATGTCATACCACTGATTTTTTTTTTTTTTTTCATGGCTGAGTTATGACAAACCCAAAATCTCGGACGAGGCCTGACAAACCTAAATCACAGGCGAGAACTAGGTTCACCTATCTGAGCGCAGTGTAGGTGTTTTTAGGACCAAAGATTCTATTTTGCTATAGTCATCCTTGCCGGGCTTTCATTCTGAGTGACTTGGCCTGTTTCCCAATTGGTAATGTCGATTATGTGCTATCAATTGCTGATATTGACGGTCATATGGCCCCGCTTGGAGTTTTCCGAATGGTGCGACCAAGGTAACCACAAAAAGTTACCTATTCATCATGTCGTAATTTTTGTCTACTGGCCGAAAAGTCACACTAGGCGGGTGATGACGAAACAACTGGTCTGAAAAGATATATGCCGTCTTCAACAACACTGACTGATAACGAAGGAGATTGAAATTGTACTTGTTTGTCAGATCATTATTGCTGCAGCCAAGCATTTCCCAGATTAACAAAGAAGTGTCAACTGCGAAAAAGTCGGACTTGTGAAATCTCATACATGGTAATTATAGCAATTTACATATTAATTTTAGAAACATACCATATAGCCAGCCGAGCCAACTCTATGGCAGGGCCACCTATTCGCAATATAACACTATTTCGATGCTGATACAACAGCTATATCAAATGTGACTATCAATTTCCAATTTTTAAATTATGGCTAATACTCTACTGCAAACAGTCATTGTTTGCTATTTCAGCTGGTCTCGCTTATTGCAATACGCGCGTTTCATCGTCCCCCCCAAGGTGATTGACCCACTGCACTAGCGCACCTGCAGCTATGGTGCGCTGAGGCGAAAATTGGTGCACCAAGGTGCACACCGTTGCACATTTTAAATTCATACATTGACTGACGTGCATTCAGGTACATCGGTTGGGTTATGAATTGTCAGCTGACTGAAACTGTATGGGTGTTTGTTCTCATTTGTTTGAACATGATACAGTGGTTTTAGCTGAGGACTAGTCTGCGCCAGGTGCGAAAATCATATATGTATTATTATCATGTAAGACACTGTGGTAATAGTGGGAACTGGCAAACATTTGTCAAGTCCGCCAGTGTAGTTCAGGTGAACCCACCTATTCTCAATAGACCGTGCATGGCAAGATATATGTATGGAGTCATTAGACAGTCCAGTACGCAATGAGAGTGACCATGTTGCTAGCACTGGCTGCACTTGGCTCCGTTACCTTATTTTTGGCTTGTCATCGTTGATAATAGTTTTCCCAATTGCCTGCCATCAGACCGTCACTTTTAAATGCTATGGGATGGAAATGAAATGTATATACGTACAGCATAATATCAAATTCACCATATCATCAATCAGTAATCTCAAAACCTGTATGCGCCATTGCTCTCCATCGAGTAACATGTTTTTTTTTTTATACATACTACATGTTTGGATGAATACAGTTTTTTTTATTTTTCATTTGGATATATTATACAATTTTATTTATGTTGTCAGCACAACATGATGTACTATACAGCAGTAATTTTTCTAATCTTATAATCTAGTGTGGGTTAGGTACATAATGAAATAATCGTTCGGTTATTCAGATATCATAGGTACTACACTAAGCCTTGACCCTTCAGTCTGATCTATTATCGGCTTCCTTCTTGACCATCATGGAGATGATTTCGTACAAAAGATCAGCAGCAGTGATAGAGGTAATTTGTGCGGGGTTATCATAAGGAGGGCACACTTCAACGACATCAGCTCCGACCAAGTGATAGTCTCTCAAGCTCCGGATAATGCGACGCATCTCTCGAACCATGAAACCACCGGACTCAAGAGTTCCTGTACCAGGAGCAGCGCTGGGATCAATGACATCGATGTCAATGGACAGATAAACCATTGCATCTTCCTTAGGGCCCAAAAATTCATGCATGCGGGCAATGATACCATCTACACCGATATCAAAAATGTCGTTGGCTTTGATAATGCGGAAACCCAGGGCTTCGTCCTTTTCAAAATCGTCCGATTCATACAGCGATGATCTGATACCAACGTGCATGGACGTTCCATTAGCGATCAAACCTTCCTTTGCCGCATGATACAAGGGGTTACCATGATTAAACACTGAAGGAGGCTTAATTCCGTATGCTTCAGGCGACCAGGTATCCAAATGAGAATCAAAGTGAATCACGTTGATAGGTCTGCCATGAGCCTCAGCCATGGCACGCAGAACAGGGAGTAATACAGTATGATCGCCACCCAAGGTGATCAACTGGGGAATCTTCGGCTCAAGTTGACCAGGGACCATAGGGCGGTTCAGCACGTATTTGGTATACTGCTCAATTTGTTCAATGGCTTGCAAGCTGTCAAACGGAGTAAATGGAATATCGCCACAGTCTACCAACTTTGCCCAAGACTTGAAAGGGTTGATTCCAATCTCTGAGTTCCATCCCTGAATTTGTGTTGCCCAATGTCAGCCATCAAGGAATGTCTATACCACACATGCTTCAACTTATGTCCATACCTTTGTACGCTTAGAACCTTCTCGAATACTGGAAGGACCGAATCGAGCTCCTGTGCGAAACGTTACTCCGATATCATAAGGAACACCCATGACGGCAATATCATAATCGTCAGGCACGTTCTCCTCCCAGCACTGGACATAGGGTAAATGGGCAAAAGTGGAGATACCAGAGAAGGATGGAACATAGCTATCTTTACTCAATACGGGACGTTTGCTGTTGGAGGCAAATGGATCTGGGCTGCCACTTTCTTGGTGGTACACAGCTTGATGAGCGAGGGCTTGAGACACAAGCAGCACTGATGTGGCAACAGTAGCTAATGGTGAGTACAACATTTGAAAGAGTGATTAATATACTAGAAAGGTTTGCTTGATTAGATGGATCATTTTGGCTTTTATTGGTAAAATAATAGGGTTTCTCACGAAGCCCAGATATGACTAAGTACGAAATTTTGACTGGTTGGCTGAGGCTGATTGTCTTATGTAAAAAACTCAGTCTCACCCGCTATCGCATATTAGCTCGTCCGTTGGGACATTTGTTCGCATAATGGCCCTGCTGTCCACACTTGAAGCAGGTGACCTCTTCTAATGGTCGTCGAACGAAATTTCCGCCACCACCTTGTTGGTTGTTATTAAAGTTGGGTCTTTGTTGTTGAGGGGGTATTTGGTGATCAGGTCGAGAAAACGGTACGCGATTCTGTTGTTGTGGTGCGTGATCAGGCTGCATGTCGTCCATTCGGTCGTCATTGTGCATCACTGGTAATTCATACTTTGGATGGCCATTTGGACAATTCAAACCTAACGGACAAAAACCCGTCAAGTAATTTTGGCATATCAATTTACGTACATGCTTATTTCGACAATTGGGGCCTGCCAATCATGGAAAAAGGGGGAAGGGAAAGATCAAATAAAAAAGAGTTGAGTCAATTAGATGTTAGCAAAAATACAGGACATTGTCCATAATGTATGACTGGATACATACCATGTTTACAGAACCCACGGGCATACCATGGGCATTCTTTCACCTTGCTCTCAGGATCAATATGTTGATATAGACACTCATCCCCGTTACAGCATTCACCATACTTGGAATAGAACCAGCATTCCGGCATTTTTTTCATATTGAATACATGCAAAAATTCACAGTGTTCGCCCTTCTTACACAGTCCACGCAACCAGTGCTTGCAGACTACGGACTTTTCTCGGTCTCCGCCGCGTGCGTGTTTATATTGACATGCTGCTCCTTTATGACACGTTCCACGCAAAAAGTATTTACAAATGTTCTCGTCTGAATGAGTAAAGTTGGTGAGGTAGAACGGGGCAAAGGTTGGTGAAGAATGATTGTTGTTAATGACATTGATTAGTAAAATTGAAACCTGTAATGCGGTAATTGCAGTGCTACATGATCGTTGTTACATACCTTCTTTCTTCTTGGGCTTGTCCAAGTCCAATCCTAGTTCAGCTTTGATAAACTCTTCAAAATCAAAGGTGAAGTTCCGGCAATCGGTTGAATGCAGTGGTGAAATGATTTCAGTCATGATTGAAGGAACAAAATTGCTTGATCAGCACTGCCTGAAATAGGCGTGCCAGTTCCAAATTTGTTTCTTCTACCTGTTCAAACTCCGCAGAGTCGTCACAAACGTTTCAACTCATTATTGGCCTTCAACCTTGTTTGCACTCATTGTTCAGCATGCCAGCACGAAGCCGAACCACGAAGAAATGGTTCAAGCTGGCTTCCATATCAGGTATGGGTGTGAAGTACATGATTTACTGGAGCAGCATGCTTGCTTACACTTCTTTCTTTCAAATAACTGCACTCAGCGGCAGCCTTGGTCTTTCTGACCCTGAATCACTCGATCGTGTCGACTCACGCCTCCGAAACTAATGCACAGCAAGTAAGTATAAGCTGGCCAAACAAGCGAACAGAACTTTAGTATGCATTTTAGCAAATGATAATTTACTAACCGGGCTTGCGTTTTGCTATCACAAACCTTTCACCAGGCCATAGATAATGCAGACCAGGACCCGTTCATCCTATCGGAGAAGCCAAGCGGTGAAGAATTATACAATTCGGCCATGCAACAGCTGAGAGCAATCGCAAAGAAGCAACGGGAAAACGATGCGATTATTCGGAAAGCTTCTCAGTTTCCCGGCATTTTAGATATACTGAATTATATTAGTGAGTTCTTAGGAGCTCATCATTCATACCCGAGACGTAATTCTGACCAGTATTATGAATCAGACGATGACCCAGATAGAGACTTGGAGTCACCAATAAGATCATCGTTCTTGGATTCACAGCTGCAGTTAGCCATGACCATGTTAGAAGAAGCAGCAAATGTACATCATCATGACGATGCGCTGTATACACTGGCCGATATTAATTTCGTGAGTGTGCACCAATTCAATCTTGCCATGATGCTAATATAGCAAGGCAAAACATATGAGCTCATCACTCATCTGCGTTAATTCAAACAGTATGCAAAATATCATCTTCCGCACAACTATTCCGCGGCGTATCAATATTATTCAGAACTGGCGTCGCGTACCGGTAATGCAACCGCTCAGCATCAACTTGGATTTATGCATGCCACGGGGATTGGCAATGTGGTGAAACGCGATCAAGCAAAAGCTCTAGTGTATCACACTTTTGCTGCGTTCGGAGGTGACACAAGTGCCAGTTTGACACTTGCTTACAGGTATCTCATGGGCATCGGCACCGAGCAGTCGTGTCAAGATGCATTGTATTATTATAAAGAAGTTGCGGATAAAGGTTAGTAAATGACTGATAAAAAATAATTTCGATAAGGCTATCCCATGTACATATCATAATCCACATTACGTTTGTCTGCTACAGTCATGGAATACTATTACGCAGGCCCTCCAGGTGGCCCATCAATGCCACTTACAAAAGTTCCAATATGGGATGATAAAGGTGGCATCTACGGATCGAGCGCAAGTGCACTATCAGGATCGAAAAAGACGAATGGTGCAAGTTTGGATGAAATTTTACATCTATATCATAGTCGTGCCAAAAGCAACGACGCTCGAGCACAGATTGTGTTGGGTCAGCTTTACTACCAAGGAAACATCATTGGGTCATCCATTGTCAATAGAGATATGAAAAAAGCATTTGATTTTTTCAGTATGGTGACTAGAAAATATTTCTCTGCCGATGACTCTGCTGACGCTCCTAATGTGAAGGAAGCAGACGCTGAGCTTGTCGGAAAAGCAGCTGGGATGCTCGGTAGAATGTATTGGCGGGGCGACGGTCGGCCCCAAGACATTCAAAAGGCCAAGCTTTGGTTTACGCGAGGAACCCAACTAGACGATCCTGCCTCTATGAACGGATTAGGAGAAATCCTGTATAGTGGTGTCCTTGCATCACAGGTGAGATAGCATTCTTTGACCGTGATTCCGCTGATGGTGATATGATACTTACTGGCTATTTGATAGGACGTGAACAATGCTAAAATATTTTTTACACAAGCCGCTAACCACGAACATGACGAGGCACAAGTCAATTTAGCCAACATTCTCCTCAAACACGAAGGAAAACAAGACCAAGCGTATGCATTACTCAAGTCAGCGAGCGCAAAGAAAAATTTAGTAGCGCTGTATATGCTTGGCGACATGTATGCATCTGCGATAAACGACCCAAACTCATGCGTACTAGCTGTCACGGTAAGTCAAAGTCAACGGCTGCTTTTGCAATGCTATTCATCATTTATTAATACTATATTGCAGTACTTTAAGATACTAGTAGAGCGAGGAGATTGGTTGTATTCAACGTTTGATAAGGCTTATTATGCGTATATGCGTGATGATTACGAATCAGCCAAATTGTACTACATGCTGGCAGCTGAGAAAGGATTTGAACTAGCGCAATCGAATGTTGCATGGCTTTTGGATGAACGTAAGTGTGATGTGTCTGTGATGTGCGTGTGTGTGCGGACGAGTGTGTGTACGGGTGAGATTCTTGTATGTAGCATCATGATACTAAAACTCCATCGATGTCGGTTTTCTTAGAACCTTCCATAATTAGTCAGTGGAGTAATGTGACGGAGCATGATGCAGCCAACAACAAAGAAGCGCAAGAACATGCGTTGATATACTGGACTCGGGCGGCCAATCAAAACAGTGTCGATGCTCGTGTCAAAGTGGGTGATTGCTATTACTATGGAATTGGCACCAAAGTGGATTACGAAAAGGCAGCATCGTGTTATCAAGTGGCAGCCGAGATGGAGAGGTCGCCGTTAGCCATGTGGAATCTGGGATGGATGCACGAAAATGGTGTGGGCGTTGCGCGCGATTACCACTTGGCCAAGCGCTATTACGATAGCTCTTTGTATTTCAATCACGATGGCTACATAGCTGTCAAGTTGTCACTGATCAAACTGCATGTGCGATATTACTGGAGTTACTGGTTTGGTGGCGATGTGGGGTCACCGCTAACGGATTCCAATGATGAGGACGATGAAGAGTTTACCAGTTGGACCAACTGGTGGACACGGGCCATCAGCAAGAAAAATGACGAGAAGGAGCGTCGAAAAAATGATGAGAATCGTCCTGATTGGGACATAGGTCAAGAAGGCGAGCATCTTGCTAAACAACTCGATAAACTTCGACGTCAGAACGAGTTGGAAGATGACGAAGGCTTATATGAGGGTGGAAATCGAGACACCATCGACGATGAATACTCTGAAGAAGATGAATTGATCGAAAGTTTGATGATCTTGGGATTGTGCGTTCTTGTTGGCTGGTTAGTGTATGTACGGCAATTCCGATTTCAGAATCTTGGTCGAGATGGCCAGCAAGCTCCAGCTCCAGCTCCAGCTCCAGCTCCAGAACCAGCACCAGCACCAGCACCAGCTGCACAACACCAACCACAACAACAGAACGATGAGGAAGACGATCGATAGATAGTAATTGATGTGGCGGGGACCCAGTTTCCTTATATAGCATAATAGTGGCTAGTAATTGGATGACGCGGATCCACGAAGTACACCAATACGTTCCTTTCATACCCCGACAAGACATTTGAAAGAAATAAAATTTTGGCTTTCTTTTAACTTTCTTTAATAAACCTTTTCTCGGTGTTCCTTTTTCCATGACCTTGGATACTCATTCAAACATCAAGGTCGCCGTTATAGGATCGGGCCTGGCTGGACTGACGGCTGCCCATCATCTAGCTGGGTCACAGGCAGAGGTACATCTGTTTGAAAAGGCCCCAACTTTAGGGATGGACGCCGCATCCATATCTGTGCACCCTGAACACAACTCTTCACAAAAAAATATACGAATTGATGTAAGCTGGCCGAGCGATCGAATCATTTCGATGCGAATATTATAAGCTGTATCAAAATAGAATCGGTTTATTGATGTTGTGCTCTTTACCAATCCCCATACAGGTACCGATGAGATCGTTCATGTCTGGTATGTTGTTTTGAAAAATCAACGTTTTGCTGTCCCGAATCAATGGTAACACTTTTTTTTTTATATTTAGGTTATTATGATCGATTGACCAAACTTTACAAGCATTTGAATATTCCAGTCAAGCCAGCCAACTTTAGTTTTGGTTGGTATTCGGTTCACTCACCTTATGTCGACAGCAAATCAGGAGCGTATGAGCCGTTGGAGCTCAAACCACAAGACGTTACAGAGAAAGCGGCAATAACGTCCTACCTGCTGTATTCTGGAAGTCGGTCGGTGGGAACACTCGCATTGTATTCAAGAGCTCGGCAGTCGTTGTCAGCATTCCTCATTTGGTTATACCATTCCTTCATAGTCACCATGTCATACTTTCAACTCCTAATCTTGGCCACATGGCACCACGCAACGGGCCATCTGCAGAACGAACGACATGCCATTGCCAGTATGACGCTTGGTCAATGGTTTCAATCCAACCATTTTCATCCATTTTTTGTGCGTCATGTGTTTGTGCCATTATTTGCTGCAGTTTGCACCAACTCCTGGGAATCCATGTTGAAATATCCAGCGGCCGATGTTCTCGGTAAGGGCGCGCGCGCGGACATGAAGTGGCCGATCACTAAAAAATTTTAAAACCATAATTATCGGGAAATTTAATGGCCTTTGCATTTATTTTAGAGTATATTGCTATGGGACTGTTTAACGAGTCGTACGTTGTGGCGCATGGAGTAGAAGCAGTGGTTAAACAATTGATTACCCCTGTCAAGCATGTGCATCTCGCCACCGAGATTGTGGCTTTGGAACCAGTGTTTCAGGGCAGTGACGATCCATTGATACGCGTGATTGATGCTGACGGCAATGCCTATGTGTTTGATCATATCATTTTCGCCACCCAAGGCAACCAAGCGGTTAACCTCATTCAGCGATATAAGCAAGCCCTGATGCGACTCGCTGATTCACCACACGGTCCAGTTGTCAGTCGGATCGTGCATTCGCTACAAGACCAAATCGATACATTATCTCGCTTTCAATATGATACATCCCTGGTTATTAATCACAAAGACACCAGCTTGTTGCCTAGAGAACGAACGGCGTGGCGTGCACTCAACATGGCTATTTTGGATAAATCCATCAAGCTCAAGGATATCAAGAGCGCGCCAATCATTCCCTATCCTCATGATACCACCATGACGACCCATATTTTGAACATGACCCATTCCGAAATTGATCAAGATATCGTTTACCTGCAAACCACGAACCCAATCGCTGCTCCTAGACCAGACACCATTTTATCTGTATCTTGGTTTCAGCGAGCAACTGTGACGCTTGATTCGAAAGCGGCTTTGAATGATCTTTTCTGTACGTGTTCAAATAACTCGAGAAAAAAGACGTTGGGCGATCGACAGGGCAAAGCTAGGCTTTGGTTTATTGGCTCTTATGCCTGGACAGGCATTCCATTATTAGAAGGCTGCGTTGTCAGCGCAGAGAAGGTCGTGGTAGAGGGAATTGGACGCCGCGAAGGATTAGATATCACCATTCCTTGGTAAAATTTGTAACACATTCATATCATAATACTATCACCATCATGTTTAATATACCTATGCCAATCATCATATTACATTTTTTTTTATCTATTCATGTTGCTTCTGATCATTGAATGATGGGACTGCTTTTAACGCATTGGCTGCTGCTGCTGAAATTATGGCCAGCCAATTTTTTCAACTTCCACTCTTTACTCTCAAAACTCTTTGCTTTGGCTATTTTTTGCTTTTCTTAATAGCTAGCACCTCATAAGCTCTCTACATCAGAATGAGTAGCGACGACTCAGAAAGTGATCACTCAATGAGTGACATGGAAGACTCTGAATTGGAGATCAAACACCTTCCGGTTTTTGAGTTTCCCTTGACGCCAACGTTGTCTCTGACCATGACACAGCAGAATAATACCCAGAACCACGGCACAACTGTGTGGGACAGCTCTCGGGTGTTGGCTTATTATCTAATGGATTCAGCCAAGCGGCTGGTAAAGGAAGATTTTGGTACCAAGAGTTGCATAGAGCTCGGTAGTGGCTGTGGATTAGGCGGACTTGCTATGGCTGCTTGCGGATATGATGTGGTTTTAACAGATCTACAAGAAGTGATTGATCGTGTTCTGGGAGAAAATGTAAAGTGCAATCAGTGGAGCATTCGACAGTGGATGGCTGAAGCAGCCATGTCTGGTGAGACCATCCAGGATCCCAAAACTCGCGTCACGGCCTTAGACTGGGTTGATATCTACCATCATCCCGAACGTATGGATGCATTCCATCCCCCTTATAACTATATCATTGCTGCCGATTGTATATATAGCATGGACCTCATTGAGATATTTCTCACTTGTATTTATCGTTTATCGTCTCACCTGTCGATCATATTAATATCTCTAGAACACCGCGACGACCTAGTCGTAAACCACTTTGTTTCCGAGGCCAAACGTTTAGGATTCGAGGTCAAGATGATTCCCAAAAAGCTCCTTCGACTGGCTGTTAATGAAGACGTAGAGATCTATAAATTAAAAAAGAAACGTATCAAGACTTTGATAAAATAAAAACCCATGGTGGCTTAGAATAGCATATCGGAATTAGAGGACAATGGACGTTTGTGGCAGATATAGAAAAACCCGCACAGGCGCTAAACGCTATGGGATCTCCGGTTTGAACTTGACTGAATCATGGACCCAACGATGGAGAATGAAGCGTAAGTCGATATTTGCAAAGTGAACATGCCTTGGTGTCGAATGTTTCGCGGACGTGACAGGCTCGGCAAAAGCTTTTGGTCATGCTACTACGTGGCAGCAATTGCTATAATTTGATTCAAGCATATTAAATTTGGCTATTTGTTTTCAGGCAATACAGTATTGCGCAGACTGCAGAAGGCGAAAGTATAAACAAAGTAGTTTCACAATCGGCAGACTTGAATCAGCGTGTTGTCGCCTTTAATGATCCAATGCCCGATTCTCAGCAGCCACGCACTGGAGAACAAATCGATTATGCAGTAACTGCGAATGGTCACATAACAAGCTCATTAGAACCAGTCAATGGACAGGAGAACGAGGTTGTCGCCAGTACGAACGATCAAATACCCGATTCACAGCAGCAAATGAAGGTGCAGCCACAGGTTGAAGAGCATAGCCAACCGGTCGTTGATACCAACGTGCAAATACCACAGTCCTTGCAATCGCTGGCGGAACAGGACGCTCAGGCCGTCACTACAATGGAGGAGCAAATAGCAAACGTACAGCCATCACACGCTTCTCAGTCCGATCAACCTGTAACTCACCCAACTAATCAAGTCTCGGACTCCCAGCAACCTTCCACAACCACGCCAATGGACGTTGATCCATCCCAATCAGCTGCTCCGGCGGCCACCTCCGTTACCAAAGAGCAATGGAAATGGTGTAACAATACGCTCAAAGCTTTGCGAAAACACAAAAGTTCAGGCCCGTTTCTTGAACCTGTAGATATTGTCAAGTTCAATATACCCGATTATCCCAACATTGTCAAGCATCCAATGGATCTTGGCACTGTTCAAGCCAAAGTCAACTCTCAACAATACTCCAACATAGACGAGTTTGTAGCTGACGTACGCCTTATCTTCAGTAACTGCTATCTGTTCAATGGTCATGACTCCCCTGTTTCCACCATGGCGACAGAGGTCGAGAAAGCTTTTGATCGAGCAGTATACAAGATGCCTCCCGCTGTAGTGAGTATATTTTGCATATTGAGATTTTACATGACATGCATTTATTCTGATTAATTTTTCCTTAATGTGCAGCAGGAAATGCCGGCTCCGATCATAGCCGCCACAGGTCCATCACAGGCTCCAGCTGAAGCACCAATTAGAAAGGACAGCAAGAACAAGGAAAAGAAAGCTACCACAGAACGAGGTCTTTCATCAGAGGAGCAAAAAAGATGCAAGAAAGCACTGGACGAGATGAAGAAGCCGCAATATAATAATATCGCGTGGCCATTCCTGCTACCGGTTGATCCAGTAGCTTGGGGCATTGTAGGATATTTTGATGTTGTAAAAAAGCCGATGGACATTTCGACGGTTGAAGCGAAATTGAACGCAAATGAGTATTCGAACGTCATGGATTTTGAGCAAGATGTTCGACAGATCTTCAAAAACTGTTATCTATTCAATACCCCTGACAATGAAGTGTATCAGATGGGCAAATCGTTGGAAGCGGTTTTCGATGCAAAATGGAACAAAGCGCCAAAAGAGAAGGAAAAGGAAAAGGAAAAGAAGTTCATGTCTGCAAAAGGTAGCGAGTTAAAATTACGCAACTGACTGCGTTGCAGTAACCAAAACTAACTGGTGTTGTTGTCTATTTAGAAAAACGTATAGAGCAATTGGAGGCGCAGTTAAGGCTATTGAAAGAGCAGCTCAATCATCAACAAGAAATTGATGAGGACGATGAAAATGATGAAGATTTCGAAGGTAAGTAGGTCAGCATGATAAGTGAAATTGAAGCATGGCATTTACCCTGGTTGGTTACTAGAAACTGAAGCGGAGCCAGCTCCACCGCCAAAACGAGCGCGAACAGTGTCTCGTCGTCGCCTTGAGCAATTGGAGGATGACGAGTCGGATGATGATGGTGAGCAAGCACGGACTGCAACAACTTGGTAAAAACGTTAGCGTTTACTAATACTTGGTATAGAATATGGCCCCAAAAAATCCAAGACTTCCAAAAGCTTTCCAACTGTAAAAACAAATTCAAATGTACGTAAAGTGAATCATGATTGACGATGATTCTGGGATATATATATATATATATATATATATATATTATTGATGAGGCTTATTAATTGAAATTTTGGCATGAACAGGCTCCAGCATTATCTTTATCACCACCACCAGTACGAAAGCCAAGTTTGCCATCATCCAATGGCCCAGCACTATCCAAATCGCCGTCATCATTTAACCCTCTTGCTGCTAACCGCCCCAAGCTGGCATTGGGTGCATCCATCACAACCCTCAGTCCTCCAAGTGAAAAGGATCAAGAGAAGAAGCCCGAGATCGTTCTTCAGAATGAAGACAAATGGCTGGCGCTCATGCAAAGTGGCGGGACTCAGCCGTCCCAGTCTTCTCAAACGAGCACCACCACCGCACCGACTTCTTATCCTATGGATGCGATATCGCCTGGTTCAAACACTTCCCCAGCACAAGATAGCCAAAAAGTTGATCCTCTATGGCAAAAATTCCAAGAAGAGCGCCGCTTACGGGAAGAACAGGAGCGGGAAGCCAGGGAGTTACTGGAACGAAAAGAACGGGAAAGAAAAGAAACGGAGAGACGACTTTTCGAGCAAGCGGAAGCTGCCAAGAGGTGAGTTATCTTTTCTTATCATACTGGGTTCTCCAACATCAGCTATTTGATGAACAAATCCACTAATCATTCTCCAACAGAGCCAAAGAGGAAGCCGAAAGACAAAAACGGGTCAACTATCGAAGGCAACGGGAAGAAAGCGCGGTAAGGAGAAGCAGATCGCGTATCATGCAATAGCAATTTTAAAAATCAAACTCATACTCAAATATCTATCTCTGTAGAAATCTTGGAATGTGGATTTGTATCGGCAAAAACGGTTAATGGAACAGTTTGAAAGAGAAAGCTGGGCAGATAGTGAATGGCGAGACGAGATGAAGCGGCAGCAAGAAGCTGCGGAATCACGGCGTGTTATTATGCCTGCGTTTACACTTCAAACCGGCCTGACACTTGAGCAAGTCAAGAACTCCTTGTTCCATCATAGAGATCACTACGAACAACGCAAGCAAGAGCATGGCGATGAACGAGTACTTGACATGGAAATGGAATAATAAAAAGCAATTACATTTTTTATACTTTCTACTACTACGCCAACAGGGAAAACCAAGAGTTTCATTATATTCTTTGTTGTTTAATGGGTGAAAAGAAAAAAAGAAACAATGAAAACCAGAAGGGAGGAGAAACATAAAATCATAGAAAAGAAATAAAAACAAGCAATACAGAAAAGATTGCTCCAAAGCGAAAGAGCTACATGATATCTATACACAGGGCTCTTTACTCTTCATCTGAATCACTATCGTCAGCATTCTCACGGAGCCACTTTACGAAGGCTTCCATCTGCTTCAAGAAGATGTTCTTGCCTTGGGATTTGGCTCCCTTCTCAGACCAGTAGACAATAGCAGTATCAGACACGACATCAGCCTTATACAACAGGGTAACGATTTGACGGAAAAACTTTGTCAATTTGGCGTTCTCATAGCAAGTCAATTGAACCTTTTGCAACAAGATGATTTCGGTCTTGGGAGAGTTGGAGAAAGCCTCCAAGACAGAAACCCATTCCTTAAGGAAACCAACTGCCTTTTGTTCGACTTGATCTGCACGAACGTTGAGAAGGTCAACGCTGTCAATGATAGCAACCCAGATCATTTGAATAGCATCTTGCTCAGTCAAACCTCCCTTGACTTCTTGCTTGACGTAGGTAATGACCTATCAAAGTGGATTACAACCGATCAATATATATACAAATAACTTTTGCTGCAACAATCTGATTGGCCCAGTGCTTACCTCTTGAGGATTAGCCTCCCCCTCTACCATTTCCTTGATACGAACCAAAAGTTCATCCTTGACATTATTGCGTTGGTTCTTTTGGTGGAACTCAACCAATGGCTTCATGTCCTCTGCTTCAAAGTGACGAGCAAAGCATTCTTCGTCTCTCTTGTTAGGAGGGAAAAGCTCAACCAACTTGTTATCAAGACCAGACGAGATCAATGCACGGCCGAATTGGTCCATGGATTGCTCAGTCAAGATAGTCTTGAAAGTGCAAGTGACAAACTGCAACGAATGGCCTGTCAATGAGAAAAAAAATTAGAGTCAGTTATGGAAAAGTGTTATTGATAATCTATAGGCCATCACGTGCCCCAAACCATACCATCTTTGACCAAGTAGTCCTTAAAAAGACTTCTCAACACACTGATAGAAGCAAGTTGAGAGGTGATAAAGAAGCCAACAGCAATTGCCAGCTTGTTGTTCTCTTCAGCAGACCACTTGTTGATATACTGAAGGATATTTTGCAAGGTTTCTTCAAAAGACCTTTGTAGATATTTGTAACGACGGATAAGCTTGTTGAAAACGTCTACGTGTTTTCTAATATCTTCGGGATCTTCAGTGGAAGAAAAGATACTGAAAGGGCTTCGTTCAGCGTCATCATCAACAATACCTCCAGGTTCTATGGAAGTGTTTGGGTTATGAAAATTATTAGGTCTGGTTCGTAGTAGTTGAAAAGCAGCAAAAGTAAAGAAACCACAGCTTACCAAGGATACCACCAATAATCAAGATTTCAAACAAAGAATCACCGTATTTTCTGTAGTCGAGAGTGTTTCCGGCGGCGTCAAGTTGTTGGGAGAGATCTTCGTAATCGTTAGGTTTAGCAGAGTTGAGCGGCTTGAAAAAGCTATCTCTAAAAACTGATTTCATACACACACATTAGATTAAGTTTTACAACGCCGTAATCTACTGATCAATGCTTACTTTCAGGTTCGTGTTTGGCGGTGGCCTTCTGTACACTCTGTGACAGTACAAATCGATTAAAACATCGAACAACAGTGCCATGCATTAACAGCCCGAATCGACTTTGTAACAAACCTTTCTTTGTTTTATTTTGACACCATGCAAGGCGGGTTTGGCGTTAGGTGCAGTTTGAGAAGTATTCATTAATAGTTGGAAACTCGCTTTTCTTGGTGCTTTTTCCAAAGTGTATTTAAAAAAAGCGAGAGGTTGAAGAGGAAAAAAGTGCAACTACAAAGAAGAGGCTGAGATCCGCCGTCAAAACCTATTTTAAATGCCTGAGCCAGCCAGCCAGCCAGTCAGTCAGCCAGTCAGCCAACCCAGCCTGCCCGCCAATTCGCTGCTTGTCAAAATTTTGATACACGTCACGTCACTAGATTCTTTATGAAAAAATTAAATGCAATCGTCTTAAAGCTAGTATTTCAATCATCCCAATCATCTGCTTAAAGAGTTCCCATTGGATGATGATATACAAAGCGCGTCAAATTGTGTTTGGCTAACAATAATTAAAAATGTCAAACGTCCATATCCATCATACAAAGGATTAATGATCTCTATCCTGATATGCATCGATGACACCTTTGATATGTATAAGACGGGGCTAATCATACCCATGTCTTGACTCTGATGTATGAACCTCTGACAAGATATTAACTGTCTGACTTGCATCCACGCGGGACCTTCATGCTGGACTTTTTGCGTTGATGTGATAAATACTTCGAAACACGTGACAAGACGCGAGATTAGTTGGTCAGCGCCAGCAAGCCGAAAAAGCGGCCAGCACTTAAAAATTTCGAACGCGTGAAGGTCGCGCCTGCCGCCGGGAAGGAATTTAGGCAAACCATGGATTCTCACATCTTGAAGCTAGCCAAAAAGCCTGACCATTTAGAACTAGAGCAATATTTACAACAACAAGGACCAGACAAGGTGAAGTTCGATGTCCTTTCGCTTTGGTTTTTGTCAATGACTTGGAATTCTAAACCTTTAGTGTTTTAATAGATCACTAGTTTACTTGGAGATATTTTGAGTGCCGGCCAGAAATATGGTAGTAATAACGATACTGACCCAATACTGGTGTTTCGAGCTGTGTTTATAGGTAAATTTCTCCCCCATTGATTGATATGTGAAAGCACAATCGCAAATTATAGAATTTTCTATACATACATTGTGTACTATCTTTGACTGTCAATACTCCATCACATCACATAGGATCTCCTATTCGCCCGGGAGACGAGGAATCCCTTGAAAGAAGACTAGCTGCTTTTATGGTAGCACTTGGCTGGTATTTGCTCAATAACCATCTGTCAAATTTATGCCATCAATTTTTTAAATGTCTTCATGTAACAGGCTAATTAATCAGGTCCCGGACAAGAATGCACCGGCAGATGAAAAGGTTTCATCTTTAGCCAATTTCCTACTGCCCGAGATTGACTCTTTACCTGTGGACGCTCTTAGAGACGTCAACTCATATATTGTCGAAGTCATACGGAAAGGAGATCAGTTTCAATCAAAAATTTTCGATCTCATCCCTAAACTATTAGCCACGGCCATTACACATGATACAATAGAAGTGGAAATTGACGGCAAGCTCCAGCCATTGTCTGGAAACGAATATGTAGAGTACATCCTCGATAAAATTATATCCTGCAAGTGGCATCCGTCCTATTCTGTGGGCATGGCATCGGCCTTTAATGAGATGGATTGTACTGGCCTTCAATTGCAGCGGATTACAGACAAACTTTTAAGGTAAAGAGGCAGCTCAAGTTACCCATCTTCAATATACTTCTCAAAGTTAATACTCACTTGACTCTCCAATGCAGGCAATTGAATGTCCTGGAGCTTAATGAACTCCCTCCATTGGCCTACCAATTATTTCTCCTTTCGCGTAAAGGCGAAAAACAAGGTATCATCGCAGGTATATGTCATCATTTTCAAGACGCTGAAGAAAAGATGGAAATAGCATCGGGCAAATCGACAAATAAACATGCTGCAGTAGACTTCAATCGCGTGGAGGGCACTATCATCGTCCACATGTGCTTCGCCATAAAGCAAGATCAGGAACTGGGAACTGAATTTTTAAAGTACGTCAAAAAACACAAATCAAGAGCCTTAAATTCTTTCACTTTGGCTTGCATGTTATCCATGGCAAGAATACATCGGTTTGAAGATACTGTGCTGGAATTGTTAAAGTCTACTATCCTGTCAGTGTACAAGGACGCGGAGAAATTGGAGCAATACCCATGGTTGAAAGAAGCAGAGTCATTAGGCTTGTACAAAGTCTCGATCAAGGACATGATGGATGTTGTAATTACGAAAGCTTCTTCCGGTTGGGATCAGGTTACTCAAAGTCTAGTACAACTTGGTGTTCTTCTAATTGATACATCTGTGTCTGCATCACCGTTCAAAAAACCAACTGTCAAATCCAGTACGAATTCATCTCCAACAGAAGAGACCTGCAAGCTCGCTATAGAGATCTTACAAAAGACCTTCAAGCTACACGACATTGTTCGTCAAGAAATTATGACTCACATACTATCGCGTGTCGTCACACGCGCCAGTAGCGTCATGTACTTTTTAGATCTTTTACGCCTGCTTGTGAAGGACTGCCCACAAATCTTGATGGAAGCTGATAATATGAGCAAAATTCGCGAGACTCTGGACTATCTGTCTTTCTTGCCTTTAAGTAGTGCAAAGCAGTTATTGGAAACTCTCCACCCAATAATACAAAGAGACAATAGGCTTAGAGAGGCACTCATGCTTATTTTACGAAAGGGCATTTTCGCCAAAGCTACTGAAGGACGACAAATTGCAGTGCACGGGCTTTTGCTCATACTCAATTCAAATGGACAACAACGTGGTTCCTCATCTACAACAGCAAGTAATGCAACTGCACTAGAAATCCTTGGTCTTTTAAGACGATGCTTTAGTCAACAACCAGAAATTAGACAGTTGGTCTACGAGAACCTCTCTGATATTGCCGAGCAAAGATCCGACCTAACGCCTGATATTCTAAGCATGCTGCAAACACAGTTTCAAAAGTATTATGTGACTGACCGAGGTATCGAAAATCCTTTGTTAATGGATAAATGCGTAGAACAATCAAGTACGGGTGGAAATGTACATATAGCAGAGCCTATCCACTCATTGATCCGGTCTCTCACAACCACAATGACAATCTTGAAAAACCATCAGAGCATTACGTCTTCCTCGTTGAGCTCATTAACGGGACAGATCCGATCACTGTGCTTCCGACTATCCAAATCCGAGCCAGAAGATTATGAATTAGACAAGTCGTCCAATTACGATATGATCTCCAATGTGGGCATGCGCAATAAGTGTCGAGCGCAACTGCTGTCGGGATGCTACGAGGTATGTTATCGATCGGATGGAGATATGTACTAGGTGTAGCTATTGACAACATATATGCAGGCTGCTATAGACTATTTGATACATGTATATACCGAGAATGCCGAGAATCCAGAAATGATCTTAAAGATTTTTAACAAGTTGCGAATCTTACATGGTATATTAAAGGAAAAGGCTACTAATGAAAAAGGACGTAAATTCGCTATACCTCTGGCGGAAAGCTCTACCTTGACATTAGGCAGCATAACAGTTTTATCCAAACACATTTTTACTGGTCGTCAGCATTCAAGCAACTTATTGCGCAGCAACGCAGAGTTTATGAAATACATTCTATCTATAACTCAATTCAAGCTATCAAAGGTAGGTCTTTTAAAATGCTGTTAAATGCTGGTATGATGGCATTTAACCTGACACGCACACGTCTCCCAGCTTTCAGCTTCCACCGAAACATTGGATGGAACACTCTATGAGAGCCTAGTAAGCTTGGCAAATGTATACATGGAAGAGGTTATTGCCTTGGTTGGTGATAAAGATGAGCAGCCAGCCGGTGAAAATGCTACCAAGGTAAAGGAAATTAGCATTTGAGACTATATATGAAGGCAAATAGACTTATTGTGTAAATCTCTCATGTGCAGGCTTCACAAGAACTGTCACTGTCCGTGGAATGTCTCGTTATTATACCCCAACTTATCCATCAGTGCTATCCCAAAAATTTCAAGCCGTTCCTGGTCAACTTACTCCAAGCAGCACAAGCATCGCAATTGACCATGGATGTCGACATGGAAATCCTTATAAAGCATTTTATCATGATCTTGCAGGAACTGATTGAAGATCTGGTTACGCACCGTACTCCTCGATACAAGGAAGCAGCTAGCTTGATGAACCTCAAAAATTTCTTGTTACAACACACCCTTCCATATGACCCTGACCTACAGATGAACATGACCGAATCAGGCTGGATCGAATCATTCTGTGTGGATCGAGCGATTGAAGACCCCAGTGTCGCCAAAGCCGCATTATCACTGCTAATCAAATTCAGTGAGCAGCAAAAGCACTTTGAGAACATTGAACACATCTGCAACGATATCAATGCCAAAGCTGGAGATTGGGAAAATGACAACGACACACAACACTTGGCCACTCATTTCATGATTATCAATAATAGTACATTTCATGTAACGACGCAGCTTTTGTTTTCGTTCTTGGAGCATGAATATGATGGCATAGAATGGGTTATGAATCGACTGCGACTGAGTGGAGATCTAGAGATGGATGGATCAACTGCGCAGTGTCTGTTCGAAAAGAGTGTATGCGAACGTATCAAAATCTACATGGCCATACAGACCAAATTAGCCGCCACAGACTTGAGAGAAATCGTGGCTGAAAATTACTTGAAAAGCTTGACCAAATGCTATAAAGCGTTATTATCACTTGTGCGATTGGTAAGTGTCAGTGCGCGGCGTCTTGTAAGGGCTTGCTTGCCATGGGATTTGATTTAACGAGCCATATATGGCAATTTCCAGAAATTGGGGACACCTGCCCATTTGTCACCAGACTTTTGTGATGTCGTGACAGTCGGAGCCAACCGTCTTACTGACAACATGTACAAGTTCTTGACGGCGTACGGGCAAAGGTGCCAAGAGATTGAAGAGCGTGATAGAAACACAATACGAAAAGGCAAGAGCACAACGGCTAATAGCAAGGAGAAGGTAAGATATAGCTGGGCGATTTTCATCAAGTTATAGCAATAGTGCAAGCAATCTTACACATTCATGATATGTTTATTTTTTGTTGACAATACTCCTTTAACAAATATCTGCAGGCCAAGATTATAAGAGAGTCTAAATTGATTCCAAACTTGATCTATGTTGTGGAACAATATGAAGGAAACTTAATCAAGCTTTCCAAGAAATCCAAGATCAATTTGACCCAGAACATGAAACGGAGTACTGCTCGAGACTTCCGTATTATGGTGGAAAAACTGCCTGATCCTTCAAGCTCTGAGGAAGAAGTAGTGATCAAGCGAGTATGTACAGGAGCTGTTAACTTGGTTATTCCAGATAAGGTGAATTGACAACGTGTTTTTTTTTTTTTCTCTCAATAGACTGCCAGCGAGGAAAGATCAAGTGGGGAAGAAGTAAGAGAGCGATTTATACACTGTTGAAACGAGTGCAATAACCTGACTGATACTAAATACTATTTCAATGAATTATAGAACAGCGAATCGGATGGAGAGCAGCGATTGAATACCAGTAAACGAAGAAGGCGAGCATAGCTTGGGGGTTTAGTTTAACTTAACGTAGCCAAGAAGGCTTTGCCATAATCAATGTAACACTTTTTTTTTTTCCCCCTTCCCCAATATTATTTTTCTTTAACCTTGCTCATCTCACTACAAGCCGTTTCCTTCTTCTGCATTTATAGCATTTCCTTAGTCGAAAGATAAAGGGCAAATGTCTTTTACATTACCCAATGTCTTTAGACATAGTAAAGGTCGACTGGCTTCAAAAGAATCTCAGAAAGACCGTCAGCTTAGTCCCGAATCAACTAGCCCTCCAAGGCCCCGAACTCTTTCCATAGCATCTAGTCATAGTCCCTACTCGGGTCCGAGATTGGCTAATAGCTTGGAATCGTTATGGCCCAGTCAATCGCCTCGGGCTCAGGTCGTTGATACCGATGAGCTGGAAGCAAACCCATTTTTTATTACTTTCCAGAGTCTGCCATATTTTCACATATTCCTACGGTCGGCACTGGTCTGCATCCCACAGGCACAAAGTATCACTGGGTTAATCATAAACAAAGGAACGATTGGTATGAGCAAATAGCGCATGAGGTATTAAAAGTATATTGGCCGACAAACTGACGAGCATTTTTGGACTATTAGAAACACATGCTTTTTTGCCATCGCCATTTTATAAGGGCCAGTTTCAGTCGATCAATGGTAAAGTCGTGTCTATAGAAAAAGGCTATGTTACCGAAGTTGCCGGTAAGTCTTACAACCAGTGTACGTATTGTTTGTTCGATTATGCCGACTCTTAACACTGGCGTGCAGGATTCAAACAGTTGAGAACTATTCGCATCCTCAACGAAGAGACCCATTATACCCAAGGACGAAAGATTCGGGTGCTCACTATTGACCGGCCTTTAGAAGGAGAAATCAAGGTAAGCTGTTGGACTCGCTCGTTGATCCTATTACTATTTGTTTCTGATACATGGGCTTCTAGCATTCTGAAGAAGAAGGCATCTACCTGATACCAGCATGGCGTAATCATAAATTGTACAGTATCATTTTATATTAGACATGTTATATTACTGCAACAAATATTCAACCTTATATTCCAACAGGGATGGCGAATTTCTAGCTAGCTTCGCAGGTTTTGCCGAACCTCTAAAAGAAGCAAATGCGGCTGCCCATGAATTCTCAAGTACTTATTTGTTCCTCAAGGAATATACCGCCTATGCCGTAGAAAAGATCCTACACATATACACACAGTTATTACAGGTGAGGAAGTCGCAGTTGATTCATGCGCTATGGAATCGAGTCTCATATATTTCTTGGAATAGCAATTGCTGTCATGTAATTCTCTTATTAAGGAAGCGTGCAGGTCGTTAAAGGAATATCAACATTTCCAAGAACTTGTTGAAAAGTAAGCCCCCTATATTTCATGTATACTATCCTATCAAGCTACGTTTGAATTAAAGCCTTGTTACTGTATAGCTACATTCTTGGCATGCTTCATCCCAAAATCTGGCACAAGTTTCTTCCGCCATACCTAGGAACCGAGGATCAGTCTATGGCAGCCATTTGTACTGGCTATCGTCGAGAAATTACCGTACTAGGAAGTTATGGTCTATCATCACACTTGAAAGAGATGCCTATCAGTTACCTTGATGCCGCAGTGCTGTGCCTTCGCCGACTGGATGCAGATGATGAAATGCCAGACTTCGTCGCTAACACTGAGGAGGGGTTGAGTGGAACGGAAGATGGTGGCAAGGAACCTGAGCTTGCTACCACACCTTTGGAAAAATTAATGTGCTTACGCACGTCATTATCATTATTGTCGGCAGCAGCTGATAAATACATGCAAGAAAACCGTCTAACAGTTTTTCACACAAGTGGTATGTACCTCATTGTACTATGGGAAAGCTAATAGCAAAAGTGAACATTAATAACAACTCTTACAGTGGCTTCTGATGACTTAATCCTTCTTCTAGCTTGCGCTCTTACCCAAACTCACCTGCCACGGCTCATGAGTACATTGTTTTATATTAGACACTTTCATCTAAACCAAGTTGACCGGCCAGAACTCAGGTATACATTGATATGGGATATACTATATTTTTGACTGCATTATACTAAGGCATGTTCACTCGCACCAGCTATGCGCTTGTTACATTTATAGCTGCTATAGAATTCCTTCGCAAAGATGAGCTTTCGGTCGTGTCACCACCATCCAATGCACCTACAAAGCACCATTCGCCTTATGTAAATTCCCGCTTCAATACCAGCTGGAGCAACTTACCCAACCACTATAGGTCGACGTCTCTTCCTGATCGTAACTCTCCCGAGTCACCTTCAGGATCCAATATACCAGCCACCAGCTTACCTGCAGCGAAAACTGTTCATCACCGAAAGTCGCGTAGCACTGATCTTGGTTCCTTTTTTCCTTCACCGACGTCAAGCAATGAGGAGCGGTCACGACGGACATCTATGTCACCGAGTGTGACAATTCGACCACAGATAGTTATTCCTAATGTGAAAGAGAGCAAGCCTAAATACTCTCGCAACCTAGGACATGATCAGCATAAGATTTTCAGCTCACGACAAGACGAATCAGAACACTCGGATAGGCAATTGAGCGATGCTAAACCCATGATATCTACCACGTCCCCTACTATTTCAACATCTACGCCTCTGATCAATTCTCAATCCATGAACTCGTTTTTCCCTGACACTAGCCGGCAACAGTCAACATCAGCCACTTCAATGAAACCCACCAAGCCCAAATTAGAGCGCTCTCTTAGCTCGTTGTCCAGCCGGTCAACACCCAACAGAAGAACAAATTCTCCCGGCGTACACCAACAACCACCTGAGATTATTCGCGTTTCGTTTGACAACACTATGAATCGACCGGGAAGCCATAGTCCAGGCGGCGGAGGGGGACTCAATCGTCGACCAGTGTCCATGTACTCGGTATCAGATCTCAACGATTCCGAGCTGATGGGTGATTTTCTTTCTGGTTTGCAAAACGATTCAAATTATGTTGGTGATAGAGTTGGGCGGTTCCGGCAAGTCGGCGGACGGTGGTGAATGTATTGTGCTATCATTTTGTGTGCCCAAAAATTTGTAACTGTATATCCCCCACTCAACTTGTACCATAACCAATTTCCTGCCATCCATTCATCTGTGCACACAAATGTCTCTTAACCATCCAACTGTCTGTAATTGTAATAAATAAATAAATAAAAAATAGTTGTATTTGTTTTTTATTCCATGATTGTAAATAGCGTTGTGGCCAGTCTGAGCTCTTTGGACTTGCGTTTTATTTTTAAAAAAGATAGTTACAACGGAAGAAGCGTTTGTTGTATAGAAGAGATGGGGGGAAAATTTACTACAATTGTATGTGCGGAAAAAGTTTAGTCTTCATCCATGGCTTCTGAAATTTCAGAGTCATCTTCACGACTTTTGGCCTGCTTTTGCAAAGCCTTTAAGAAATCCACCAATCCGCCTGACGGTTCCACCTTTAATGCTTCTGCAAATGGTTCCAATTCTTCTGCTCGGTACGCAGCTTCCAACTTTCGAAGTGATGTTCGGAACGTATCTTCCTGCACTAAATCATTGACTTGTTCGGGTGATCGGTCCTTCACGTAGGGTATGGTAGGAAACACAGCTACATGATTTTTCAGGGTTTAGTCATCTGCAAGTCATGGCTAACATTTCTGTGAGCATGGTAATTTACCTTCAGATATTTCTTGATCGTTCAATATGGCTCCAATTTCGTCAGACGAAAGGACTTCGCCGAGGTCGCTCGTTATAGGAGTATCATCTAAACAAACAAATATGATGAGATGCTGGTGTTCGTCAATCCGCCATCATATTATATATATGTATATATATATATATATATTTACCAGAAACACTCTTCTCATTCACTACTTCCTTCAGTGCACGCAACAATTCAGAATCCAACACTGGTTCGTCACTATTTTCTCTGGCAGTAATAGTCACTGTGGCATGATCGTCGCCATCACTGGACAAAGTCACCGATCCAACACCACCAGCCGATTGCAAGAATTGATAGATTTGTTCTTGAGTCAGACCCAACTCTACAAAAAGGTTGATACGTGTAAGTTAGTCCCTATCCCAGACGCCAATTTTTTTTTAATTCGCTCGCTTCGCCCTAATCCTGTCGGTGTGTTACCTTGACCACTGCTACCCAACAAACTGAGCACATCTGCTGCTGAGTCTTCTTCATCTCCAGAGCCACTGCCTGATCTGCTTTGCTGCTCAGCGATGGCACTGGAAGGATCACTGATCAATTTGTTAACCCGCTCCACATGCTCGGCATCCTTATCATCATCCTTGTTTTGCATCCAGAAGAACAGTTTTTGACTCGATGATTTGAACTTTAGTAGATACACTCTACCAGTCTCGCACTCTGGTACGCGCACCATTTCCGCTTCTTCCGGGAAAATAATCAAGTCGTCTTCAACAATGTTGGCTTTTCGGTCTTTCCAGAAGAAGTGCATAAGTTGATCATCGGTCTAGAAGACAAAAGCCCATGGTTACTAATCCCATATTGTCATGATAATGATAATACAGAACGAACGAATACTTACTTGGTCCATATATATGACTCTGAATTCAGCAATACAGACGAGACGGCTGTTAGACTTTCTGGTGTTAAATACAAAGGAACAACCACAGCAAAGACCTACCCTTTTCGTACATCTGGTTTCAGCATATTACCATCACGATAACATTTACCGGCGTTGAATTCGACCAAGTGCTTTGGTCGCTGAGGGGTTGGGAATAAGGACATTAGGTTGTAGACAGAAGGCAAAAAAAGTAAAAGGTACGTGGTTTATGACTGTTCCGTCTGGTTTAAAGCTCGTCTGACAAACGTAAGCCAAATGGATGACGTGACGCGATTTTTATCGGACTGCCAGAAAATGGAATAAGCTCGTCCGCTTTAAGCCTATTTGTTAAGATTCACGCGCGCCGCGCTCGCGTTCCATTGCGCTTCGTTTAATAAAATTCCCAAATGGCTCTGAACAATGTTCTGGAAGCATTGGTGGGCCATTCTAGCAATGTGGCATCAGTAAAGCTTGCTCAACCATCAAAAGACGTTGCCAATTACTTGTTGAACACTCAAAGCAGAGACAAACAACTTATACGCGACGCTGAAAGCTACGAAGGCAAATTATTTTCTGTCGGTGGAAGTGAACAAGCAGTGGCGAGGTAAAATGATAGCAACCTCGAGTCATTTGAAGGCATTGCACTAGTGACAGTGTTGAAAGCTAATTATATCTATTACCCGACTCATTCAGGATTCAAGCGGAATATTCGTCTCCTGCCCTGAATTCCAAAGCAACACACCGTCAGCACGTTGATAGAGTGCTATCAGCTGCCAACACCTTGAATCAAATATGGTTTGTTGCGCTTTATATTTATGTGTTCACCCTATAATGCAATGTCATTCCTCATCCATTGTCTTTCGTCAGTGATAACCCGGTGGAAACACGAGAACGTATTCAGGAACTAGCGCAAAAACATGAAGAGTTACAGTTGAACATTGATTACTTGGAATCGTCCAAATTAAAAAATGATAGAGAGCTCCTGACTCTGCAACAGCCTCAAACACAACCCAAAAAATCTTCAAAATACAAAGATGAAGATGAGGAAAGAAATGCTCAGCAATTACAACACGATATAACAGAACATGAACGAGCAATTTTGCGATTACAAAAATCTTTAAGCGCAAAGGATGCCATGGTAACAACATGTTTAGTTACTATCAAAAGGCTCATTCTCAATACTGATATTTGTTTCGCCTTCTTAGATCACTGAGCTGGCAGATGGTATTACCGAGCAATTAGAAGTGCAGAGCCGTTTTAAAGACACCGACATCACCATGTACGATGTGGATGACATGAACTTTGAATATACCGATATGACGGAAGAAGCTATGAATGATCTACCTGCAGAAGAAAGGGTCAGTTTTGAACATTTATGAACGCGGCTGTTATGCAAGTCATTGACATAGAGAATAATATTAGGAGCTGGCGCTGCTGCAAAAAGCAATCAATGACAAAAAGGAAGAATTGGAGCAAGCTGGTATGTATAATGTGTTTGCCATATTGGACAAGCGGTCAAACGCGTATTAATTACATTTCAACTTCCCCAGAGGAGACATTGAAATCCTTGCCTACAGAGTCTACCATTTCACATTCACCTATAGAACATGATGTGGCATTGCATACTGCATCGATGGAGGTGTACGATAAATTTGTGGAAACATGGGATCACGCCAGCGTGTCTATGCGATCTAAATCAACGTCGATTGTGGATGAAGATCTTCAGAACGGAGTCATAGCGCTTACCGAACGCATTGCATCGACGTTGCAAGATGTCATTGATGACCTTCAAGTGGTGCAAAGTCTCGATTCACATATTACCATACTTGGCGACGTCAATCAAACACTAATCAATTTCATTCTGGACCAAGCTAAGCCATCATTCAACAAGAATAGTAGGCCAACGTTCCAACCAACGGCACAGTCCGCATCCAGTGCAGCAGTGCTTAAAACCATTCGTGAACATCAAATGCACCACCATCGTGGCATACCACTAGCTCAACTTAAGACGGGCATATCAAAATTTGCCAGCTCATTGAATTTTAGTGAAGCACAAGGCACTCAAGCCATCTATATGTTAGTTGCCAATGGCTTGGTGACCATTGATCGCAACGAGAAAGGCAGTCCTGTCAAGCTTGTATAAAATAGTGTGTTAATTTATGGTTTTTTTAAGTGTTCTTTTAATATATATATTTAAAACCATCTTAGCTCTGTGACTGTTCATCTCTGATCAGCTTTAGGCGGCGGAGAATTATCCAAGTTCTGATGGGATGTGACTGTCAATCTGATCTCAATTACCATCTATTCAACTGAGCTATAATATAAGACACCAACCCCATCTTTATTAGACTCACTATCTCTTCTTTTACTTATTCAACATGGTCAACGCTGTTGATTATCAAGAAAGGCTGACGGCCTGGCAAAGTCGTCTGAATAATATAACCGACCTGCTCATGCCCACAGACTATCCACGCCCGCTACCCGCTCGCGTAGTGGAAGATGTTCAAACTTTACAGCTTTCCGAGCAGACGCTACTTAGCATATTACAACTGTCCATTGGCATACCACTAGCTGATGGTAGCCACCCCACTCCATTCAACATTTTGCTTGCGGCATTCTCTGTCTTGCTGCAACGTCATACTGGCGATGAGGAGTTCACTGTCGGGTCTTCATCGGCTTCAGGCAATCCTTTGGTCCTAAAGTTGAACGTAGATGCTCAAAAGCCTTTTAACGATATTGTCAAGATGGTGTCTGAGGTAAAGTAAAATTCGGGTATTTATTGATTTCGGAAAGGGTTTGTTTTTTTGACACTTGCGTCCTGGGTTAGGTCGAGGCAGAAGCTCACGAATCAGAAGTTCCTTTCGAGACTTTGTTGGAACACATGCAAAAGGAAGCGACAGACAAGGAATCACAACGACCCTTGTTCAGAGTCAGATTTTACAATGAGACCGACACACCTGCCCAAAACCTTTTGTCATCCACCTCAAGTACCTCTGATATCACTATTTACATCACCTCACCTGGTGCTTCAACTTCCTTGCGTACGTCTGTACTCCGTGAGATCTCTATCCGAGTGATCTACAACCAGATCTTGTTTTCTCCCAAGCGCATTCAATATATTCTCTCCCAAATAACTACCATTTTGGATGCTGCTGCTAAGGAGGCTGCAACCAAGCCTGTCGGTCAGATCCCATTGTCTGATTTCACCTCATCATCGTCGTCACTCCCTGATCCAACCTCCGACCTTCATTGGTCCCAATGGCGCGGAGCTATTACTGATATATTTGCCTCCAACGCTAAGGCTCAGCCCGGCCGAACATGTATTGTCGAGAGTTCCGAACAGGGCGGTAACGTAGTTTACAACTATCAACATATTCACTATGCCTCCAATTTGGTTGCACATTATTTGATTCACAAGGGTATTCAGCGCGAAGACGTTGTGATGATCTATGCTTACCGAGGTGTTGATCTTGTTGTTGCTATCATGGGAGTTTTGAAAGCTGGTGCCACTTTCAGTGTTATTGGTAAGTTGCTTATACTCTGGTAAATGAAAAGTCGCTTTTGAGGAGTTACTAAGTATTGCTCATGATCAGATCCCGCTTATCCACCATCTCGCCAGCAAATTTACCTTTCCGTGGCCACACCACGTGGTCTCATCTTCATCTCACAAGCTGGTCAAATTGACCCCACTGTTCACCAATATGCCAAGGAAAAGCTTGATATTGTTTGTGAAATACCAGGATTGCACATCAACCAGGATGGTTCTTTGAGCGGCGGACAAGTTGAAGGTGCTCAGGGTGATGTATTTGATCAAGTCCGTAGTAAGGCTGATCAAGACACTGGCGTTGTCATTGGCCCTGATAGCATTGGTACCTTGTCCTTCACCAGCGGTAGTACTGGTATTCCCAAGGGTGTGTATTGCAAAGGCTGTAACAATGTTTTGAATAGAGAACTTGTTTGTTAATGGTTTTACCAATTTCTAGGTGTACGCGGTCGCCACTTTTCATTGACTCACTTTTATCCATGGATGGCTAGCGAATTTGGCATTTCTGAAAATGACAAGTTCACCATGCTGTCTGGTATTGCACACGATCCCATTCAACGAGATATTTTCACTCCTTTGTTCTTTGGTGCTCAACTGCATGTTCCTACTACTGAGGATATTGGTATTCCTGGACAACTTGCCACTTGGATGAACAAGGCTCAAGTTACTGTCACTCATTTGACTCCTGCTATGGGTCAACTTCTTTCATCTCATGCTCAAAATGAAATTCCTACTTTGAAGAATGCTTTCTTTGTTGGTGATATTTTGACCAAGCGAGATGCTGCTCGTATTCAAAAGTTTGCTCCCAACGTGGCTGTCATCAACATGTACGGAACCACCGAAACGCAACGTGCTGTTTCCTACTATGTCCTTCCATCTCGCAGCTCACATCCTGCCTTCTTGAGCTCACAAAAGGAAGTCATTCCCGCTGGTAAGGGTATGACCAATGTTCAATTGCTGGTTGTTAACCGACATGATCGAACCCTTATGTGCGGCGTTGGTGAGGTTGGTGAGATCTACGTGCGTGCTGGCGGCTTGTCTGAAGGCTATCTTCGTCTTCCTGATGCCACCGCCGAGAAGTTCCTTCCCAACTGGTTTGTGGACAACGCTGGAGATGATGGTGTTATTGAAAGTCAAGTTGCAGGCGACGAATGGAAGAAATTCTGGAAGGGCAAGCGTGATAGACTTTATCGCTCTGGCGATTTGGGACGCTACCGCCCTGATGGAAATGTTGAATGTACCGGTCGTGCTGACGATCAAGTCAAGATCCGTGGTTTCCGTATTGAATTGGGTGAAATTGATACTCATTTGTCACAACACCCTTTGATTCGTGAAAATTGCACACTTGTTCGTCGTGACAAGAACGAAGAACAAACTTTGGTAGCCTACATTGTCCCTAACCAAGATCCCGAGTCCATTGATGGCTTTGTCAGTTCCACTGACGATGAAGAATCCAAGGGCAAGGATGGTCTGGTATCTCGTCACAAGTACCGTCGATTGATTCGTAATGTTCGTGAATACCTCAAGCAAAAGTTGCCTAGTTATGCTATTCCATCCGTCTTTGTTGCCCTCACCCGCATGCCTCTTACTCCCAATGGTAAGATTGACAAGCCTGCCTTGCCATTCCCTGATACGGCCCAATTCCGAAGTGGAGCTGTTACCGATAGCGCAAAGGAGAAGGCATCTGCCAAGGGTGCACCTGAAATGACTCAGAACGAGACCATTATTCACAATATCTGGCAAAAGCTGTTGCCTGATCCCCCGCAACCTTACATTCCCCTTGATGATAACTTCTTCGATCTTGGTGGTCATTCCTTGATCGCTACTAGATTGATTTTCGAAGTTCGCAATGCATGCCAGGTAGAGGCTCCTCTTGGTCTTGTTTTCAAAGAGCCCACTATTCGTGGACTCGCCAAGGAAGTCACCCGATTGCAGAACAGCGATCTGTTGATTGACAATGATCATACTGAAGCCAATGGTCAAGCCAATGCTGGAGATGAACAATCGGCAGAGCAAAAGGAAGTGGTTGACTACGCGGCCGATTTGGCAGCACTTGCTGAATCTGATTTGCAAAAGTCTTATCCCGGTCTTAGCCCTCGTGATGGCTCACAGCGCACCATCGTTTTGACCGGAGCCACTGGTTTCTTGGGTGCATTTATTGCTGCCAAGACATTGGAGCAAGGTAATACTCGAGTCATTTGTGTTGTCCGTGCCAAGGATAACGCAGGAGCATTGGAGCGTGTCAAAAAGTCTTTGGAATCTCATTTGGTGTGGCAAGACGCTTGGTTGTCGGAAAAGCGTGTCGACGCTGTGTGTGGTGACTTGGGCTCTGAACACTTGGGATTGAGCGATGCTGACTGGCAGCGACTGACCACTGAAGCCGATGCTGTCATTCACAATGGTGCTTTAGTCCACTGGGTGTACCCATACCAACACCTGCGCGCTCCTAATGTCATTGGTACTCTGGAGGCTATGAAGCTGGCTTCCGAACATCACCAAAAGTCCTTCCACTTTGTTTCATCTACTTCCGTTTTGGACACACAATATTATGTGGAACTTTCAGACAATGTGACTGAGAAGCATGGACATGGTGTTTTGGAATCGGATGATTTGGAAGGCTCTCGCAATGGTCTTGATACTGGTTATGGACAGAGCAAGTGGGTTGCTGAGAAGCTCATCATGGAAGCTCGCAACCGTGGTATGCCTGCCACCATTGCTCGCCCAGGTTATATCCTCGGTGACAGCAAGTCTGGTGTTACCAATACTGATGATTTCATCTGGCGTCTCATGAAGGGATGTACCGAACTAGGATACATTCCATCCATGAGCAATACCGTCAACTGCTGCGCTGTCGACTATGTTGCTGCTTCCGTGGCCGCCTTTGCTTTGGACGATATCAATTCTACAAAGTTGGGTGTTTTCCACATTACCCACCCTCCAAGCTTCCGATTCACAGATCTTTTCGGTGCCTTGGTTCAATACGGATATCCCTGTGAACAAACTGAATATATCGACTGGCGTAATCGTTTGATGGAGTACACTCTCAAGTCACAAGATCACTCCCTGTTCCCACTTTTGCATTTTGTTTTGGACGACTTGCCCACTTCTACCAAGAGTGCTCAATTGGATGATAGAAACACTCAATCCATTGTGTCCAAGCAAGGCATTGTTTGCCCCACTATGGACGAGCACCTTCTTGGTATCTACTTTGCCTACCTTGTCAAGGTTGGCTTCATGCCTCAACCTTCTGCTGATGCTCAACTCAAGCTTCCTGAACTTAAGGCTGAGGTGACTCAACTCAAGCGTAGTGCTGCACATCAATAAGTTTTGTTATAGAACGTGCTTAGAGTTTTGGGGAAACTCTCAAAAAGTCATTGTACATTTCTGGTTTTTCATTTATTGTTTTGCTTCCCTTTTTCCTTCCAATTACAAAAACATTTTAATGCATGCACAATAAACAACATTGAATATATATTTATTTTATCCAAACACAAAAAACTGTCTGTGCGAATGAGCAACATAATTATTCTGGTTGAAACAGTTGGGGCTCACATTAAAGCAATTTTATGGGTCATGTGATCAGAACGATTTTTGCATACAAGAAGTCTGCATGGTTTTGAATCCTGTTACGCATGTGCTGCTTTTTGAACCAATTGATGCATGTCCAATCATAATTCTGCCGCTGACGTAGCCGTTTTAGCCTGTCTTTCACCACAAGATCCGTTGGGGTATGAAGCAGATACCTCTAGTTTGGGATTCCGTTCTCTGGATACGGTATCTACTAGCCAAGGGGGCTACAGTGCCGATATCGAAGAGAAATTAACTACCGTGCGTGTCAATCCCAACTTTACTATCAGGCAAAAGTCCAGCCAGACCATTTTTGCCAGCGACGATGAAGAAGACGAACACTGGAGTCTGATTTTGGCTGAAATAGAGGGGCATCGCGATAAGTCATCGCAAGCAACTATAAATTATAAACAGGAAGAAGAAACCAATCCTACGCACCTGTTGCACGACGCGCAGGCCAACGCAGACCATACACACGATTATGCTTCTCCTGCTATATCTGATTGGGGATCACCTCTGTCAGAACGCCGACCGAGCACCGCGTCTGTGGAAACGAACAAAGATAGCAATGGCACTTTGCCCACCGGAAAATATAACAGTCAAAAGTCTGTGATAGCAGAAGAGGAAGAACTTGATGAAACGCAAACCTATTCCATACATGACTCGTTGGAAGATGGAGGTGTGGCAGAAACACAAGTGTATTCCATACACGACTCATTAGAAGATGCAGGTGCGGCAAAACCACACGTGTATTCCATTCATGACTCGTTGGAAGATGCAGGTGCGGCAGACACACAAGTGTATTCCATCCATGATCCGCTTGAAGAAAGATCTCTGGAAGAAACTCAAGCATACTCAATTCACGACCCGTTGTCTTTGGAGGCATCTCCTTTACACGAGCCTTCTGTCAGAGAACCGACCGTGAAAGATCCAGCTATCGAAGAGACTCAGGTATACTCAATTCATGACCCGATATCATTAGAAGAATCTTCTTTGAGAGCCCCGTCCATAGAAGAGCCAATATCCAACGAACCGGCCGTCGCAGATACCCAAGTCTACTCCATACATGATCCACTGGATGTCATGGAAGAAACACAAACTTATTCCGTTCACGACCCTTTGGAAGAACACGAAGAACGTTCTATGTTCAATGTTGGTAACGATAACGACACGCACCACGATCAAAATTCTCAGAAAGAGAATCGACACGATGATGTCGTTGAGGCTGAAACGCAAGTCTATGATATGTACGACCCACTCTCTGATGAAGAAGAAGTTGATCATGTCATGGCACCAGCTACAATCGACCATTCAGAGCTTCTGAAAGATGTGCAAGATGGAAATGACAGCCATTTGTCTGGACGACAGCAAAGTACATTGAGTATGACCTGGACCATGGCCGATATGAATTTCGCAGAAGTTGGTAAGTAGCCACGGCACCTTTTCACGATCAAGTATTTGTGCAATTGCCATTTTACTTACTTGTTACATTTATTAGGTAATAAAAAGCCTTCAGGTCATATACTGCGTGCCAATAACGGAGGTGCAAAGGCCATTGTAAATAACAGCTATATACTCTATGAAGCTACACAAAGTTTACACAGTTCACTACATGTCAACGAACCGTTGCTGGATGACATACATTATGTGGAAACAAGTGACACCGAGGAGATGAATGAACCAGATTTATCACCTAAGCTAACAGCTCACAAGCCTTATTCGCGTCAGGAGAGACTTAACGCAGTCAATGACATTGCCAGCTCGCAGGCGACGATCATCAGATCACCTATACCTAGTTCTATTCATGAGGTTATGGATGACCCGACTTTAGAATCTCCGAGTTCTCAGCAATCTGCTTCATCTTCTACCGGGCGCCTCAGCTTTGATCGGGTAGTGAAGAGTCCAATGAAAGATATACGTAAACGAGCGCAAGTTGCCGAAGCGAATCAACCGCACCGTGTACCCAAACGCAGACCGGTGTTGGGGCTAGCTAAACCACAACAACACACGTCCGTGTTACGCGCAGTCAAGACCACTAGTTCCAACACGCCAGCTAAGACCATGCAAACAGCTGCGTCCAAACCAATCAAGCGACTCTACGGTGTAAACTCTCGTAGAAAACCCACACGATAAATGCTACCCAAATTTTGCACAAGCAATCCCCATATTCAATTTAACACAAGCGAAACAAGTCAAGCAGTCGACTTGTTTTCGAATTTTTGTATAATACATGCTCTTTTCTTTGTTCCTTCTCTCACTTTCTCTCTATTACTATTATTTCAAAACTTTACAAATTCAAATATCATGGCGAACATGGTAAAATTGCCTTTAACATAAATTTGTTTTTGGTTGTTCAAGGATTATATATGAGCATACAGGCTATAACGAAGTTTATGCGAACAGAATGAGCGTAGGAAAAAGAGCTCGAGACTTAAAAGAAACATGCAGAAATAGGAATATATGAAACGACTAGTATCAATGATATGAAGCATGCATTTAACTTTTTTTCTGCTATCATTGTTACATGGACTTGGAAACACCATTAGTTGGCACATGAACATTTTGTGCAGCGTTTTCCACAGCTTCGGGATCTTCTTCTACCTCTTCGTCTTCTCCAGAAGCAGGGTGACGAAGGACATTGCCCATATTATAATGCTGAGCACGTTTTCGCTCGAACTCTTCGTGGTGTTTCTTGGCTGGAAAATGAGAAATAGTTTAGACGATAAGTTCACTCAATGATTCCCTCATTATACAATTTGCATAAGGTATGTTGGTGATGCCATGATACTTACTTTCTTCGTCCTCCTCGTGTTCATCAGTGTCCCAATCGTCGTCACTGACAGACACTCGTCTCCGCTGTTTCGAACTAGCCGAAGAGCTGGAACGGTCACTTTCGTTGCCTCGTCCGTCATCCAGCGCAAAATCATCTTCGGAGTCGTTGCGTGAAAGGTTCATGGGAGTGATGCCTATATGCAAGAGACCGTTAGCTGGTTGCATGATATGCCTATCGGGTTTTAATTTGGTAGTACTTGCCATCAATGGTCGCCACATCCGTTTCAGCGTTATAGCGAATGAATGGAGTCTTTGGTTCGTCTACCTTCATAGTAGAGTCTTTCTGAGCTTCAGTAAGCATCAAATTATCTTCGTCCCACTTAAGTCTATATACAGCAGCCCGTTAAGTAAAGGTGTTGTTTTTGCTACTCAGTCGAAGAAGAAACTAACTGAATCATAAAAGATCCTTTTTTACCTTGAAGCTGCAGCATCCTGAGCAAACTTGGACGGCTTCTTCAGAATGCCTTTGACAGGTTTTGTGGAGAGATCGGGTGGGGCATGGTGGCCAACGTTGTTATTGTCATTGTCCTCCATTATGGGTTGCGGCTGTAAACGGGAGAAAAACAGATTTGGCGGAGAAGGTTGCGGTTCTGGTCAGTTTCAAAAAAAGGATAAAAAATCAAAGCATATGAAATGCGCAGAATGGCAAGAAAACAAACGTTTTATGTTTCGCAAAGCCAGCTAATGCACTGCGAACTGCTTATATTACTTTATTATAGCACGTTTATGAAAAAACGTCTTCTAGCCCTTACGACAAAAGCTTACGCCGGTCCTGTCTGGCTTGGTATGCGGGATCTTGTCACGGTCTTTCTATAACGGGCAGATTCAGTCAGAACATAGTACTTGTAGCTCATGATATCTTATAGATGATCAGTGAACATCATTCCCTAGCCATTATTAAGAAAGGCCGAAATAGATTGAGCCTTTCAAGCCATCATAAAAGTACTTTTACATTGAACTCACAAGCGCAAATAATGTTGCGTCCAGCACCTAAGTGACAGAAAATTTTCGCAGGTCGGGATTCCCTACTTATGTGGCTCTTGATGTGGTGATATATGTAATGAGCAACACTAGTGGATCTGGCGAGAATGATAACTTCACACTTTGCATTGGTTACCTCACCACCACAGTGAAATGTGTCCCACCTATACCTTCCACAAACACGCTGTCGGTGGTGGCTTTCATGTCATCATCGCGCGCTGCCGCACTGCCAGTGATCTCGCACCATATGATATCTCCCGTCAACGACACAGATCTAGTACAACTGTTGCACTCAGCCATGAGCACAAACAAGTGCATTGCTGTTATATCATTACCTGAAAACCACAAGGCAATTCTTGAAGTCCTCACGGGCTCACGATCCTTGGTTCTCTCGGTGCTGCACTCACAGGAAGAACCTATACCACAATATCAGTCAGGAATTGCAAAGCCTTCCAATCTACAATCCATCCTTAACTAGCATGTTTTGATATATCACCCTTTTGAACCCAAAATGTACATAAAGATATATGAGATTCCCATATGCTTATAGCGCCCGCACTGACAATGAACGCGAAAAATTTGTAAGATAAAGTATTGACGATTTGTTTTATACAGGTTGACTACTTGAAAAAAAGCTACTCTTATTACAAGGTGCAAGAACAATTATTTACTATATAACAGGTGCAAACCAATTATTTGCTATATACCGGAAGAGGTTCAGAACTGGACATATAAGTTGGCAAACGTTCTGGAGGTGTGGATTGACTTTCTGTACCGACGGTTGGTTGCTCCAGATCCACTCTATGTCTTTCAGTCTTCGCTCTTGCTTTACGACATCGGGTGCCAACGCATCCAATTATGATGAAAATAGCCAGTACAGCCACGAATATCATGATTTTCAAAAAGTTGCCTGACGCCAGGAACGCAGGAGTATCACGTTTTGAATATGCAATTACGGGTGACATTGATGAAAATGTGGGTTGTCCGCTACAATGATCTGTTGCGAATGGAATGAAAGTGGCTAAAAGTTATGGAGGTATGAAACTTTTCGAAGAAAAAAGCTTACTTATATGTCTGATTTGAATTTACTATGACCATTGGTGCTGCGCTGTACAACAAGGCACTACCTTCAACATGGGAGAACACGGCTACTTGAGCCATTTTCCTACCTGAGCAAACTTTGATTTCCTCACTTGTCTGTGCTGGAGTTCTCATCGTCACACTCGTCTGGTACATGTTTTCACGTCAGTCGGAGCTGATACTCACATCTAGACATTGATTCGCAAATACATGTTAATATCATTCACCATTTTGCCAGAATCATTTGGTCTGTTATAATATTAAATAGTAGCATGGGCGTGGCGTTCCGTGGATGACACACTTCCTACTACTTGTTAAAACGGTCATGGGCTGGATAATGCTAGTATAGCTAAAGAAGGTATGACCATAATTCAAATTATCGTGGCTCGCAATCATGCGGATAAATATTTTTGCTGGTAACACACATACGGTATGGTGCGAAGCTGGTACTGTCATCATCTGAGGTATACTCGTTGATCGATGTGAGTTGTGTCAACAATTGAAACCATTCCAATCAATGAAATCAATGAGTACTATGTTATAAATTCTTCTGATGTAATGTTATACTAAAGTGCAGATTACCAGATCGCAAGTAGAAAGCTTTGAGCCAATTTTGCCGTTCCAAGCAGTGACCAATGGAACAGTGGTAAGCTGTGGTCTACGCTTTGCTTGCGCAGTGAACTGTAATTACTTTGCTTTTCCCGTTTTGGTGATAGCCAAAATACATACCGCACAATACCATGAATTTCGATTTTACACAGCAAAGCCCAAGGCTGTCACAACTAGCACACTATGTCATTTAATCGTACAAGCACAGCAAGCCTTTTCAAGGACGAAGACGTCAACGGCGATCCCTGCATGTGAGCTATTTCAGACATATCAAGTGGAGCTGTACTCTCAAAAACCTTGTTGCGTATTTAGATATCAGACGTGGAGTAAATGCTACCGTTAGCATACGTGCTTGGGCCTCCCCTTTTTTTTTTTACCAGTTTCGTCCTTGTCATCTTGCAGTAGTTTGATCAAAAGAGTCATTTTTTGTTGCTCCTACAGCACATGTACATGCTATTCTAGGCGCAGTAATAGCTTTTGGCATTTCAAAACCATGCTTTATGCAGTCAGGGCCGATCACCTCCAAATTTAATCGTAGAAAGGTTTTTAAACGCCAGCATTCGCCATCAACAAAGTTATTACAGACGATGCAGGTACCAAAAAAATAAAATAAAAATCACAACTTTATCGCTTCCAAGTTTCCGGCTCGCCCCGCCGGTAGCTTAGTACTGCATTGCAGAACATGCTTGATTAATTACTCACTAATTTGAGCACTGGGGATCTCCAACCTATCAAGTTGCATATTTTGACTATCCTTGTTGTTGTGACTTAGAGCTTGCATATGTTTGTTTCAGGAAAAAAAAAAAGGTGGGACCATATCAATATAACAAGGCTTGGAGATCCCATGTTGATGCTCCAAATGATGACAATATGCAGTGGACACGGGGTTGTTTAAGCACAATACCTCAAGTTAAGGGTCAAGGCTACACTGTCTTTTGCCTGCAAGTATTGGTGGTGACTTGGGCTATTGCTCTAAAGCAGCAGTTATGCAAGTTGTAAAAATAAGGAGTTACAAAATTGGCACTCTCCATGCTCATGCTCATCATGGGAGATCAAGAATGAAACGACGACAAACAAATAATCAAATGGTCTAAGGCTTGGTGGTTAGTGAATTTCGCTCATCCCACAGGCAAAAAGTTTGACATCTTTTTCATCTTTAAATGATACGTATGCCTCGATATCGAAGGAGAGACACAGCATGTATTTGTTAGTGAGAGATTGTGGAACGAAAATGTTAGCACTGGAAAGACGGGACCGTGGTAACAACAATTTGTCGCGCTGACTGGTTAGCCACAATTTTTTTATATATATGTAAAAGCAACGGTTTTTACAAAATGACGCTGAATGCGTGACACTAGATGATCATAAGCCTCATTGATACAAAATAGGGCCGTAAGCAAAAATACAGAGTCTAGTAAAAGAAGCAGATCTTCATAGTAGGGCAAAAGCAGAAACCCCGTGAACATCTCATATCTAACATCCAGCTTGGGGGATTTTTGACTTTCTTGAATTTGCACCGGATACCTGATTCCGAACTAAACTACTCACAAGATCTTTTTCATCAACTTATTTGTTGATAGCCATTATGAGTAAACGTACTCACAACATAAACAACAAATGGTACAGATAGAACTTATCACGTTACTAAGAGTTCTGTACTCACTTGATTTCATAAGGAGGCAGTACTGTTTGGTCGTTACTAAAGAAGCAGGTTTAATATTATTGCTTCATCGATCCCCGGCCCCATGCGACGCTTCCTCATTTTGAATCACGTTTTTGCACGACAATGGGCTTTTGTATGACTAGTAGTTTTGTAGCTTCTCTTTACAGCCCTCTTCTCTTTCTCACCCGCCACTTGTACTTTTCCTATTCTACTCTACCAGAAAAATAAAAAAAAAGGTTTATTTGTTACCTGAGTTTATGGGGTTTTCTTCCAACCCTTCCTTCCTCTTCTCTCTTCTTTTGCCTTTTCTGTGTTTACCCTCTATCTCCTTTTTTTCTTCAGCAATAATTATCGTCTGTGTGAGGTTCCCGCTGCCCACAACCTCCACTTCATCGCATTTGAGCTCTTACCTCCTGTTGCCGCCAAACAGCATCTCTAATGGTAACAAATAGATATGAAATGACCCCACGCTTACAACCAAATGCTGCTGCGTCAGACATACCTCAACGAATGAGACAAAACATACGCAACCATGCTTATACGTTCGAACATGCGTTACAACAACAACAGCCTGAGGAACTGGGAAACTCAAACTCACCGCCAACGCATACGTCGACTTATTATACGTGGCTTGTATTCTTACTAGAGAAATGGATACCGTTTGATGCGACTAATCAGCGAAAAGTCGAACAAACACTCAGTCTCGGGGGCACTTTTGTCGATATACAGGATTCTCACTTTCCTGCCGTGAAACGAGTACGAGTGTTTCCGAAAAGTAACTATCTAAGCTACCTGGGAGTAAAATATCGCTTAAGTCGGATCATCGAAACCGACCCGGGAATGGACCACCAAGAACTGAAAGAAGATGATGATAATAATGCGGATGCCGGTTCAGTTTGATGGTCAGACCGGGTCAGTCTGATGGGTAGACCGGTTCGGTTTGATGATTAGAAACATGGAAATAACATCGTCCAACCTTTGGACAAATCATTGTATTGTAACAAACGGCCGGGGGGATGGTGCTGCTGCATGTGCTTACTTAATAACTTCATCATAGCCCTCAGATGTGCGGCGCTGAGCATTCTTTTATATTGTAGCATACCTGCTACGCCGTCTTAACGCACATTTTTTTTTTCCACTTGGTTCTACCAAATAATTATTGACGCTTTTCTTCCACATCATTTTTTTTTTTTTTTTTGGAATCCACCGATTGTAAATTGTAACATAACCTTTAGCAGGATTATATGAATAGCTGTAGATACCCCATGAATGGGAATGATTAAAAAGAGCCTGCCAATATTGACATTAATGGTGGATCTAGAGATAAAGCCATGATGACGAAGCCATGATGGTTGAGATATAATGATATTTCGATGGCAGTGGATAGCCAATATGCAATCTGTCTCTAACTGTGACAAACTGACTTAAAGATATAGCAAGACTGATCAACCAACAAGGCCAACTATCACAGCGAGGATCAATGACGGTCAGGCTCAAGAGGAGCAACTGTCAAGATTAGTTAGATCCCCTACCAATCAACATGTTCCGTTATCTATTAGTCTTAAATCAAAGAACAACCCAGTCGCGATCGAACCTCGAGCAACGTGTACGCTCCATATGTTGATTCGACATGAGGTCACCTCATGGTAACATGGATGGTCATCCGTTTCTTACGTCAAATATTATACTAGTTGTTTGGTTGTAATATCAACTTTGCTGAGTTTATACAAAAAGCTTAAAGCCTGCGTCCCCGCAATATCATTTGTCAAATATCGCATATGCGAAATCTTGCGCAAAGAGAAGATGGAGACTGATTACTGTCCTATTCAAGCATGGTATTAGAATGTCGTTTTAAAAACATTCAAAAGACCATCGCAATCTTTTTTAATCTACGGGCGAGCATTTACACTGTAACCGAGACTCTCGTCTCAGACAGACACGCAATCATGGCCTAAAGTAACCCCGACGACATGTCTGAGAACGAAGACAGGCAAGGACACGATCATTATAGTGAGCCCATACCCGGCTGGACATGATTTACTTCATATGCCACATGTTTATATGTGCTGAATAACTCTGTAGACACTGCTTATCTAATTACCGTGGATTGCTACTGAAGAAGTTATTTTATAATTTTGAAAATTTCATGTTGGCTAAATTTTGTTTCTAGCACAAACTCGGTCCTCTGTGATGGTTTAACTTTAATAAGCTTATATCCTGTGGTGTGTTACTGGGTACTTGTTTGAGCATAGTAAGCCTGCAGGTAAGGTGATTTTACACAGTTAAATAGCCACGCGTCGCTTGGGGTGACGCGGCTGTTTTCTTGTCACACTAAATGTAATTTTCTCTATTGTGTGGCGGAAAGCCAATTAGAACCATTGCGCAAGTCTTTCGACTTGGGATAAATTGCACGGCAAAAATTCTTCCGGTGAAATTTTGTTTTACCGAACTCAACGTATAAAAAGCTTTGCATTTGATCTACAAAATCCCATTGTTCAATCAAAAACATACTATAATACAAATCATCAAAATGGCCGGAGTCTACGTTTTAGGAGCTACTGGAGGTATCGGAAAGCAAGTCGTCACACAACTCTTGGAGAAGGGTGTCGCTACCACTGTTCTTGTGCGCGACCCCAGCAAGGCAAAGTCATTGTTTGGCGAAAATGACAAACTTAATATTGTCCAAGGAGACTACAGCAATATTGATACTTTCAAAAACTCAATTGCTGGTCATGAACGTCTGTTCCTCCTTGTTCACGATATGGACAATATGCCCAAAATTAAAACACAATTTGCCGAAATTGCCTACGAAGCTGGTGTTAAGCAAGTGGTGGATATTTCATCCGGAAGTGTCAGTGGCCCATGGAGAGTCAGCGCCATTACTACTGCTCATTACTATTCCGAGAAGAACATTTATGAGCTGCCTAACAGAGGCTTCTATGTTGCCCTCCGTCCCAGCGCATTTTTTACCAACCATTTCTTCGGCGACCATATGACTGTGAAGCACAAGGGTGCCATATTTGGAGCCGCTGATCCGGATCAAAAGGCTTCTTGGATCTCTACCACCGACATTGCTCTTCTTGCCGTCAACTGTTTGACGGAGCCAGTCGAGTATCATGCTGACGGCGTTTATGAGCTGACTTCTGCACGTCTTAGTGGTAACGAGAGAGCTGCTGCGCTTTCAAACGCTCTTGGCAAGCAAATCAAGTATATCCAAATTCCCTTTGAAGATGCTCACAAGCAATTCATGGAGCATGCGCACATGCCACATCATGTCGTCTATGGTGTCCTTGACGGTGGCCTTATGCCTTGTCCTGTGAATAAAGGTTTGTCGGTCGTCTTACACCGAAAGCCCGAGACTTTAGAGGAATGGTTTGCTGCCAATAAGGATGCCTTTGTGTAAAAAGCAAGTCAGCACCGGCCGCACTACAGGATTTTTTTAATTGACTAAAAAGTTGTGAATAAAATTACTTTTCTCTTTGTTTGGATATACGACAATCTGATATTTGAATGATACATGGATGAGGGTATGTTTGGAAGGTACATGGGTTGGGTAAAGAGTAAGTCACAAAAATTCCTAATTTTTCATTCACCTTTGACAGGCATTGACAAGCAAACTCATTCGACTTAATTTTTTCTCCTTGGTCCCTAATCCACTTGGTTGAACGTATTCGATCGCATTCCACTTATGGCAGCGTCACAGGCAGTGCAGGCTAAGCTGGCCTTCCTTTTCAAGGCCGGCCACACTCAGTTTGCATCGTGTTCAGAACTTGCCAACTTTTACATGCAGCAATTCCAACGCACAGCCGATCAAGCTGACGTGACGCTAGCAGATGCAGTACAGAAGCTCCAGTGCTCACATTGCGGCGCATTGTTCGCCTTGGGTGTCAATTGCACGGTTCGAACCGACAACTCCAGATCCAAAAAATTGAAATTTCGCAACAAGATCTCCTCAACTTGCCATACCTGCCACCATCATACCACCACACCCGGTGTTACCACGGCAACGCTGAAACGACTAGGCAGACCTAGCTCTAATCCGCTCAAGATGATACCCAAACCAGTGCCGCCGCCTAAATCCATGGAAGGCGGCAACAAAAAGAAACCGAAAAAGAAGAAGCTTGATCTGCAGGCCATGATCAAACAACAGAATCAACCGGCTAAAGAAAAGGCGTCGTTTGGTTTGGATGACTTTTTATCGTCCTTGTAAATAATGTGGTATAGATTGAAATAGCACCTTAGTCAGACGGTGGGGTCAGCTTGGTTTTTTTGTTCCATAAACTTGGATTTGGTGCCCAACAACTTCTCGAATTTTGTGCCCATTAACCACGGATTTCGTGATAAAAATAAAGCCTATTAAATACCTCTTATAAATTGAATTAGCCTTTTATTAGTTGCCTTTGCTTTAGCTGGTCACCCACAGCTCTCTTCCACTCACACACCCCGCTTTTTTTTTCCCTTCTTGTGTCCCTTTTCTACCATGACAACTCATCCCACGAAACTGCGTATATTGTGTTTACATGGTTGGATGCAGAACTCAGAAGTTATAAGTCGAAATATGGCGGCTATGATTCAACGGTTCAAAGACTCTATCGAATTCTGTAAGAATAGCTCACTCACATTGAACTTTCCGTATTATGAGCTCCCATATTGAAAGTGATTGTATATTCTGTATTCTAGCCATCCCCACCGGTCCTCATGAACTTCCTACAGCACTTAAACCGGGCAGGCCAAGTGAGTATTGTTCCAAGTAGTAGTTGCACACCACCCCAAATTTTCAGCCCCCCCCCCTGAACTCACATGTCAATGTATAATAGCCATTACGCCTTTGGCTTCATGGATGATCCCTCAAATGGACGACGACGGAAATGTCGTGGATGTGAGTGGTTTCGCTGACAGCATACATTTCTTGGTCGATTATATCCAGAAGAACGGACCTTTCGACGGTGTACTTGGCTTCTCCCAAGGCGCCGCTCTGTCGGTGCTGTTATTATTGGTCCTCAGTCAGGACGACTGGCGGAATCGATTCAATATACCCAGCCATGTACCCCAGTTTCGATTAGCTGTCATTCTCTCGGGATTCCGCTTCTTAACTCCTAATTTTGCTGAATTTTACACACGTGGCAAGTTGGACGTGCCGACCATGCATGTATACAGCGTCGAGGATGCCATTATTTCTGTGGACAGATCATTGGATCTCATCGACAGCACTTTTACCGATGCTGTGCAGTGTACACACAATCTAGGGTAAGTGTTAATTGTGTGTGTTTTTGTAAAATGGCCGACGATTTTCTACCAGTGTCTCATGATTGATTTGATGTATATTTCACAGACATCGAGTTGTGGCCACACCCGAATTAATCAAACACTATGAGCGATTCTTCCATCGTTTTGTGTATATCCAACCCACCACCTCACTATAAGCTATGGTTATCCCTAAACACATCGCCTCAATATAAGCACCATCTTTATTATCTATAATTGTTTATACAATAGACGCTTTACTTATATATCGGTTGGCCAAAAGACTGGCTGACATGCTTTTTTTTCATTCATTCATTCAGACATCGAGATTGAGGGTATTTACAGATTTTTATTTCTGGAACAAATTATTTTTGTTTTGTGCTTTTTGTATAATGGAAAAAATACACGTCTAGATTTGTGAGAAAAGCAAAAGAAGAAATCATTACATTGGAAGAAGATGTTCTAAAGAAATGGCGGGTAGTGGAGAAAAAAAAGAGAGTGTAAGGAGACTAAACGACAGATGAGATACAATTTTGAGATTACGTTATATCAATGAACAAAGAAGAGCGATGGACAAGTTTCTTTGTCTTTTTTTTTTTTTTCTTTTTTTTTTTTTTTTACCAACTGCCTTGCCAGTTGTTGGGCTGTTGCTGTTGCTGTTGAGGAGACACCACAGATTGCAAAGAAGGCAATGGCCAAGCACCAGACGCAGCAGGCTTGTTAAAATTGGAGTTGATAGGAGAGTTGGAAGGCGACGAGTTGGGAGTGCCGTAAATGTTTGCACGCAATTGACCATTGATATAAGTATGAGGAGAGTCATGGCCAAACGACGCAGACGCGTTTGAAGGACCATGATACTCTGTGTGTTCAAAAGAAGATGTACGAGAGTGGCCACGACTTGGAGGAGGAGTACCATTATGAACTGGTAAAAAACGATTAGATTCTTGTTGTCGCTTAGCCTCTTGACTCTCTTTATCTTCGATGGCTTCCTGTTTCGGAGCGTCAGTGTTGTCCAACACCGCGCTGCACAGTTGTGACAAAATAGAAAGCTTGTTACCATCCTCATCCTCACCAGCATCATTGGACTGGGAGTTTGCTTCTGTGCTAGTAGCTTGCTGCTGTTGTGGTTGTTGTTGTTGATATTGATGTGGAGAGCGGGACACAGGTCTACTGTTGTTCATCACATCGTGGTGTTGCTGTTGTTGGTTAGGTTGAACCATCATACCTGGATAATTAACCATGGATGGGTTATGTTGATACACTGGGGGCATCATGTTGTTGTACCCATAGGTAGGATATCCACTGGCGCCATTGAAAGAATCATATTGAGGGAAGTTGGGATAGTTGAAAGGCATGGGCTGTCTCATGGCGGGAGAAACACCAGGAGCCTGACCATACATGGTGTTGGTGGTGGCGGCGGCTGCAGCCGGAGTAGGAGACGCCGAGGCACTGGAGTTTGCCTGATTTCTACGCTTATATGGGCCACGCTTGACACCCTTCTTGCGTTCCTTGCGAACTGAATCAACGCAAGTCTCGGTCAAACCATACTTGATACAACGAGAACAAGGGCGACCATCATCACACTTTTTACAAGCCTTCTGGCAGTTGACTATATTTGGTTGGTGATTAAAATTTTTGGAAGGTTAGCACTTTTTTGCCCCATCAACCGAATCACATCATTCGTTTTCTTGTGTACTCACCACAAGCGTTCTTGACTTGCTTGCGCTTGGGTTTGCCATTGGCATTGAGCTCAGGCTGAGCGGACTGTTGCGGAGGTAGCTGAGACATATTCATTGCCATCTGTTGTTGATGGTGCATCATATGAGGTGGAGGAGCCGTCTGATAGTGACCAGCCGTGTTGGCATAAGGAGCGTAGTATTGGGGTGGAAGAGACTGCATGTTGGGGCGGGAAAAATCTACACACACAGACACAAAATTATATATCATTTAGTTTTTATCCCAGAGTAAATTGATCGAACTCAGAACTGATCAACATACCGGTAAATTCTCAGCTACTTGCTTTTTTTTTTTTTTCGAAACTTCTTAAACAACCGGGTACAAGGTTTAAAGGATACCGTAAGAAATATGAAAAGGTTGGAAAAGATAAAAGAAAGCAAAAAGAAGAGTCGAAAAAGTAGTTTCCTTCTATTTTATACGAAAGAAAAAAATAATATAAAAAAAAAAATTTTTTTTTTCGAAACTGCTTGTTATTTGAGACAAAGCGAGTCTACGGTAGAACCCGTTTCCGGTCTACGATTCTTTTTTGGGGGGAGGGGTCCATGAAATAAGTGGACAGTGGTTCGTTCATAATGGTAATGTACATAGCCCCATGTCAGATAGTCAGTAAGAATTCGGTATTCGACCTTGGGATTGAAAGAACAATGAAACTGATCACATATGTTTAAAAAAGGTAGCAAAATGTAGGAGTCGGTGTTGTTAACAAACTCCTCTTCAACGTGGTCCTCTTTTGCCACCGTGGGCTCTGCCCCCCACACTCATTGATACCTGGCCGGTAGATACGCAATTTCATTGGTTCGGTTTTCAGAATTTTTAGGGATTCTAGCCAATCATCATGTATGTCTGACTTACATTCCGTCATGTCCTGTCCAATTACATGTTTTCTGTTGGGTTTATCATCCTGGAACAAAGTGTTGCCTGAAACATTGCATAAGCAGTATTCTATGTAAAAACCTGTACAGGGTCCTGGAAATGCCTGCATGTTCACAATGGAATGATTCCATGAGAGTGGGTTTAATTTAAGGATGCATATTATATATATATATATATATATATATATACACATACAATATGTTACGCATACATGTCCGCAATAAAATATTAATAGCTGTGTGCAACCGACATAGACCATGACTGATATAATATGGATGATGTGACATGACATGATATGATATGATATGATATGATATGAGTGGGTGGTGGCGTTGGTTTCTGTTGCCTGCATCTGATTCTCCCTTGCTATTCTAAAAACAATTTTGTCGCAGACCAGCTTCATAACTCGGATGATGAAACGTCCAACCACAGAATGTGCATACGAATGGATCAGACTGAGGTCATGGTGTGTAAAAAAAAAAAAATCTATACGTTTAATATTAACATGTGTAAACAAAAGTGTCTATGGTGGGTAATGGGGCATCTGGCTTTAGCATTAGATTTCACTGTTAGGTTCGGCTAAAGGCACGAATTTGCTGATCCATTCTTTCAAGGTATTTCGGCTGGCTGCATTTGTAGGGACAAAGTGCCTAGTTGTGAGAAAACCGGTTTAGAATAAAAAAAAAAAAACGCAGGCTCAACAAAAATTTGTAAACATAATTATGGAGAATGCTTACCCTCCGGCGTGTTTGAAGATATATGGTTGATGGAATTTCTCGGCCAGAGCTGACATACGTTCAGGAGCGACCAATGTATCCAACTCGCCAATAATGTGAAAGCTAGGCGATTGAACAATCTTTTCGACCAAAGGTTGATGATCTGTGGCTCTAGACAGGAACCCAGCACAAATAATGGCAAAGCGAAAAGGCTCATGGTTAAAGTCCGCGGGTATCAAACCCGGTAACACATCTCGATTTTCTAGCATACCGCACAGCAGTGCTGCCATGGCTGCTCCCTGTGAAAATCCAAAAACTCCATCAAACGGACCCTGGATGTAGTCGACTTGCCATTTAGATTGATGGTTTCGGCACGAATATACAAAATTTTCAAGTTACGTTACCTGTTTAATCATGACATCTCTGAGGAACTCTATAGATTCTTCAAACCCTTGGTATTTATCATCGTCCTTGCGACCAAAAAACCAGGCATATGGCATCAATTCTACAACGTATAGTCAGGTTAAACATCCGAATCCACCGCCTGGAACAACTGTTTTTCAAATAGCTTTTGACTGTACCTTCCGAGACGTCTTGCTCGGCAGCTGCCTGCCTCTCTTCTACCGTCAGAAATTCTGGCTCCAAGACTTTGTGTGGGCCAGTGACATATACTAGTAACAAAGCACAAAAGGTTAGCGATTGCCGGTAAACCAACTCAATTAGGCAGCTAAGTTGGCTCCATTTACCTAATTCCGCAACGTCCTTAAGCGCTTTTCGTAAAACTGCGGTTTTCTTGGAAAAGGTAATGGCATTTTGAGTATAGCCATGCAAGCACAGGATGCGCAGTTTGCGAGTCACAGCAACCATGATTAATCGAAATGTCAAAAGTTATCCAAGAAACAAAAATAAAAAGGAGGGCAAAGTCATTTAAAAATTTCAAGCTCAGGCTAATCCTTCTGCCATATACCATCTATAGAATTGTTTATTAATTCATTTTCGCCTTGCTAAACTATTGATGCAAAATTGATCACTAAGAGTTAGTCGCAAAGAATAACCACACACGCACGTATAGTGTAGTCATAATAAACTTACGTCCATCTCCGGGTGTTGTTGCTGAAACTTCTTGAACATGTCTTGCTTCTTTTGCTCATCACTTGATGGCTGGTTCATAGCCTTTTGTCGCTGATCAAACTGTGATAACATTTAGTTTTGCATTTCTACGACTACTCTCCCAACTGAGCTCTTACCATCATCTTTTCCACCATAGCACGCGTATCACCATCCAGATCCTCAAGTTTGGAGTTCTCAGGTTGAATAGCCTTGGTGTTGATCTTTGGCGCCGACGTGACTACATGCTCCCACCACGTCATTTGGTTGACTTTTTCGAGATGAACAAGCACTTCCTTTTGATCCTCTGAAACACGGTTCAAGTCGGTAATTACGTCCTATGTCGGTTGCCCAGGCTCCCTAAAATCTTACCGATGGTCCAGGTGCTGTCTTCTACTTTGACGTCCTTGCATAACTCACCCTCCAAAATCGGCGGTTGTCCCTTGAGCCCGACTTTGATCAATTTCTTCTTTATGACAACGTCTAATGCCTTTCCCCTCGTTCCGGCTGGTACGGGAATTGTGATATCAACATCCTGGAGAGTTTGCTTCCACCTGCGGAACAACAAGTTAACGGTTATGGTTGTAATGAAGCTGCATTGCCCGGCATCGAACGTACTTGTATGGTAGTTGTGCTTGCTCAGCGTCCTCCTTCTCCTTCTGAAGCTTATCATACTGCTCCTTTTCTTTAGGCGTCATTTTCTCGTAATCCTGCTCGCTAGACGACATTTTGAACTCAAAGCTATGTTTCGCAAACTATGTGTTCGATTTCACGGTCAGACCACAGCCTTTTTCTTTTTTTTTTTTGGCGCGCTGTTCGGTCACGTGTCAATTTCAACTGATAGCCCATCACCCGTTTTGGCCTGCGCGTAAAACAGAGAGAAAAAACGTTTATACAAATCACTGGATGGTTTTAACCGGCAAATGTGACAAGAGTCACCGATCCGACGCTCCAATAGATGGAACCCCGTTGTAAACCGTGAATTTTGCATTGTTTTATGAAAGGTAACACCCATGACAAATTCGTTCCCAAACCCGACCGTAGCATGGGAGCTGCAGATGATGACCTGCAGGAAAAAGCTTTAAGGGATTCGTGAGTCTAACTCTCATCAAGCTTAAATCAATTGGCCTAAGCTTTTAAAATCGTCAAATGTCTCAAGTTGTCCATTAGTAAAGCTTTACCACGGCTAAAAAAAAATTTACGGAATAACATATCAGGCATGTATAAATTGAAATGATGGGTGTGGCCGTGCTTAAACGGAACAACAATGAGAATATGATACGACAAAAAGGTTTGATTGAGAATTGATTTCCGTGATTGTCCACGTATAGATAAATGATTACAAAAATAGATGATCCAAGGAAAAATGAAGATTAATCATGGATAGAACTGCTCCAAAACTGAGTTCACACAGCCTGGAACCCCTTCCTTTCCCAAAATCCTCGTGCGGACCATGTCCACAGGACCCATTTCATTTGAATCGACAGAAAAGAAAAAGACTGCGACAGGGGCTCATACGTAGGAGACGACCAATACAATGGCCCAAATCGAAGCTCCTGGTGTATCCCTTCTCCCTCATACAACCATGTTGTCACATTTCTTCATTCAAATCATACAATATAAGCTAGAGAATAGTGGGTGGAGCTTATATATTGGCCATCACAGCACATTCGAAATTGGGTGGCTTTTGTGGTGGATTACAAGTTGAGCCAATGCTAAGTCACTAGTGAAAACTGAAATAAGAAAGAAGTCTGACATATTCAATCGTCTTGACCTGTATTCCTAACTAGGCAAGTCAAATCTATGGTTAACTAACCAAAAGGTTTTACAGTTTGGCCAAAGCCAGGGGGGGAAAAAACTTCAGTGAGAGTTTATGACGCCGCTTTCACTTTTTTGCTCACCCAAATATGTCAATATTGGCATCGTGAAGAAACGAAAAACTAATCATCAAAAACTATCTTTGATGGGTATCGCATAGCTAGCCGGTTGCGTCAAAATTGTGTTTTCACCGGTAAAATCTACAAGTGTTGGGGTCTATTGACAGTATCACGCGATAAAGGCAACCATTGAGCCAAGTATTGTGATTATGACTTGTATTTTCGTGAATGATGTACAAATGAAACAATAGATTATAAACAACTTTCTTTTCCATCGGTTGGTTGGGTGGTTGATTGGGGTCATGACAATCACTGATATACATGCTAAAATGAAACTGCTAAATTTTCAATCAATACACTTTCGGAAAAAGACTTACTATTGAGTTGGATAGGAAAAGCTTATGTAGTAGCACGGTGGTGTTATTACTTTTTTGAAAATTTCCCAATTGCCTATACAATGCAGGAAGAATAGGGCAGCACAGATGTAGGAAGGATCGACGAAAAAAAAAACCACACACACAAAAACCGAGGCGGTGTGCCTGCCTCCTTGCATAGCAGACTTTTTAAGATAGGTTGGTAAACGATGTCCCCAAAGGCTAACAAAACTTTATAGCTTATGGGCTAGCAAGTGCATATAATGTCTTTAGGGCCCTTCAAGCTTCTGTCTCTGCCACACATGAGCTAACAACTCCGGCATCCCCTGAAGCCCCCCTTTCTTTGCACCGAACGACACTCTTAAAAGCAAAGTGAAAGCGACAAAGATTATTATAGTCTTTTATTTCTTGTCCTCCTTTTTGCTATCTTCTTGGCATACTAAAAGTCATACAGACGCTTTGGTGCAAAAGATAAAGAGAATACAAAAAAACTAAAGAGTTACCCTAAAGTTCCTTCTTTTTTTTTTGGTCTTCTACCACCTTCCCTCTCCTTTTTGCTGAATTCTGCTTTATCGCCATCTACGTGTGCGTAAACCAATCACCTCTCATTTCAACCTTGATAACAAGTGTAGCTCAAATTCGGGTTTTCATTTGGATTCGCATTGGTTCTGATTGCAAGCTTCATTGTTTTCTAACCAGACCGTGTCATACAAAAAAGTAACTCTCTCAACTGCGCTTCCAAAGGATCAACAAACCAGTCGTCCTTTCTCCAACACCATTTGAACTGGTCAGATACGAACATACAACAACTCACTTGTTTTTCTTTCCTGCCCTTCCCCTCCCCCCACTGTTGATTTTGCCAACGGCCAATACCGCAATATCCTTTTATTCCATTTAAACCATCGCAACCGTTTCTCAACTGTTTCCCCTTTTTTTTTTTTGCAAAATCATCATCATCTACTCTTTGTAGCTCACTCCATCTCATCTTTTTTTTCATTTCTTCTCATCTGGCATTGAGCATTTTTGCATCATTCAAACATGAGTTCACCATCATCATATTCTTCTCCTGTCGACTCTGGTATTGATAGTCGAAGCAGCACCTACAGTCCCGCCATGTACCGTCTCTCATCATCAGCTCCAATGCAACGCGATGATATGAGCAACATAAGCTATGTTGATCAGCAGCAACAAAACATTCATCATAATGACCTTAGACGGTTTAGTTACGCAGATATGCTGTCCAATCCTGGCACTGAGCAAATTGGAACATCCGACTACGACAGTGATTTTCATGGCTTGCCATCGTCTCCTTCCAACAGCAGTGATGATTACCAGCAAATGTATCACATTCAAGAGCGTGAAGCACGCAACCAAAACCAGCGTTTCCAGCATAATGTAGCACAATTACCCAACATGTTGGACCCGCTGACTGTCAGTTATTCTTACATGATCCCTGGACTACGAGTTGGAACCGACAACGGATGTGGCCCAGATATCTTCGATCCTTGCCAAGCTTCCCCTTTTGGTGCTATGCCCATCACTCCTGCTTCACCGCATTCTATGGTTCAAGCTAATGTTAGCAACTTTGGCCCTTATGGCCCGACTGATCCCAACGTTAACATGATGTCCGACATGTGTAGTTCAAGACCTGTGACCCCAGTGTCTCCATTGCTTCCACTAGGCAGCAACATGTGTCGTGATAACCGCTCCAATAGCATAGCAATGGAGCATCCGCCGTTTGCTATGCACAATATCACCGAAATCCGGGATACCAAGCCGACCAATATAGCCAAGGCACCTAGATCGCGCGGCCGACGTGTGTCTAGTCATCCCAATGTCCACACTACTGCCAAGATGTTTACTTGCCCGCTGGACGGGTGCGGCAAGGTTTTCAAACGATCTGAGCACCTCAAGCGACACATTCGATCTATCCATACTTTGGAAAAACGTGAGTTTGGTCGCATACTACATTAGAATTCTGTTGATTACATTTGTACTGATTCTCTTTTGACTTTGCAGCATTTGAATGCCCATATCAAACTTGTACCAAGCGCTTCTCTCGATCAGATAATTTGAATCAACACATTCGAATTCATCGACACAATGGAAAAGAAAAGTCTTCCAACCGAGCCAGTTTTTCCAACTTTATGCCCGGTTATATGTGAAGAACACCCCTCCCTCTCCGTTTACTCCTTCGCCTCCTTCCGTAATTCAAAAATAACCGTGATATAGAGATAGCCAAATACACCAAGCAAAGACATCAATGCAAGGCAAGAAAAATGAAAAAGAAAATCTCTCTGAAAAACAAAAAAAGAAAACATGATTCGACCATACCACCTCATTATTCCCTTCGACCTTGTTGACCATTCTATTTCAAACCAACAAAAACACACACTCATTGAGCTATCATTGTGTGTGGTTGCATCCTTGTCTGGTTTGATTGACGTCGACAAACCCCCCAACTTATACCACCCACCTCTGCGTCTTTTAGCACCAGAAATATCCCCCATCAACCCTTTCGCCTACTCAAAAGGGTTTGTCATCAATAGCGACCTACCTATCCTATGCTTGAGTTCCTTTTTTTTTTTATATTAAATTTGACAACCCAGCACGTCAAGGAAACATCTTTTTCTTTGTCATTTTGATATGAAATTAGAAAAAAGTTTCTTCTTGTCGATGTTCTGTCCTCCCCTCCCCCCTAGCTCTTTTCTTTTTTGCAATAATTTCGTTTTCTTTCTTTTACCTTACATCTTTGATATGCTGACAGGGACGTCTGTTTTATTCTTTGTGCATATTATTTTGTGCCTTCCACGGCGTATTTTTTTTTCTTGTTATTTAGTTCATAGTATCTGTTTTTCCTCCCTTTTTCTTTATATATTCATTATAAATGAAGTACTACGTTGAGCCGCATCAATGGTAAAAACTACGCCTGTGTTTTTTTGGATGAAAGTGGTAATTGCGGCCAATTACGGTCATGATCCCAACGGTATCTAACAAAAAACAAAACCAGCCCAGGTGTGACAGTGTTTACCGTTGGTCACTATTGCCAAAAGCCAACTTTGTCAAGTGGTCCAAGCATCCATCTTCCCTTTTTTGCATGGTGGTTATCGTCGCCGGTATACCCTTGTTGGAAGCAGATCTTCTCCACCATCCTGTCACACATTATACACACGGAGGATCCGTTGTTGATTATTGTTATTGGTGGCCCGATGGCCCAGATGCAGGCAAACTCAAACTCTTCAGCCCAGAACTTTGTGGCGAGAGCCCCAAAAACCTTGTCGTTGAAGCAAACCCCCCCAAAAAGAAAAGTTTGTACAATTACATGCACAAGTGATTTAATCAATCAGTCTGATTAAATACGTATGATGGAGCATGATCCCTGGCTGCACTACCGTTACACGTTGACAAGAGCCTTATGGCATATGCAATGCAGGCGAAGTCAGGTCTGTGTATGTGTTACAGTCATTCTGCGCCAATTTTTTTTTTTCATCTGAAGACAGGTATCACTAATTGACAGATATAGCCAGTATAAGTGAATGAGTGTGTATTAATAATATGAAAAAAGAAAGCACGGATCTCATCTACATAATTCCGCACCTAATATAGATCCAACAGATAAAGAGAAAACCATATGGGTATGACAGAACGAGAGCATCCCTTGTCCACATTACACCAGACAGCGAACTACAGGCTCCCGTCATGAAATTCCAGAGCACTATCGCTAGTTGGGTGGCTTGCAAATCACGTGAATCAGCACGTTTTCGAAATTTGTCTTTTTGGGCAACAGCAATACAACACACACACTGAAAAAAAAATCAAAATCAAAATCACCGTCCATTCAATCGTTCTATATACATTTGACAGCACACAATGGTTGTTCGCCTACGATTAGCACGATATGGACGTCGCAATCTTCCATACTATAGCATTGTTGCCGCCAATGCCAAGACGGCACGAAATGCCAAACCTTTAGAGACCATTGGCACCTACAACCCCATTCCCGACAGCCAGGGCATCAAACATGTCAATCTCAATATCGAGCGAGTCAAATACTGGCTCACCGTCGGCGCTCAACCTAGCGAGACTGTGGAAAGACTGTTGTCCAAGGTATGTATTATTATCTATCTTATCCATTGACAAAGTTTTACAATAGTATATAGCCAGCTCCAAAAACTAGCCCATGTGTCTGGTGGTGTGTGCCACGAAACTTATTTCCACACTTTATTACGTGCAAGCTTTCACAACTTAATAGCTGCTTACTCATTGCAATCTTTTTTCTGTGTCTAGGCCGATATCATACCTCCGTCTCCCAAGCCTTGGATGAAGTAAATGCGGATAGCATCAAGAAATCCTACAACTGCATATACACAATAGTTTTTTTCCCCCAAATCCTATGTTTTTTCAATAGACACTCCTTCATATTTGTAGATAAAAAAAGAAAAAGTATATTATTCTTAAACCATTAACGAGCAAACAGGGCATGAAGTGGCTTATGGAATGCCTCAATTAGCCCAAAAATGCCGCAATATGATACTGCTGTGCTTCAAGGTAACCTTTTTTCTTGTGTTGCCAAGTTTGTCTCCCCAATCAACTTGGTGACATACCCACAATTAGTATTAGGGTAATAGGGTAATCTGCAGAACAACAGATTGGTAAATAGCGTACAGGGGACGAACACGAAAAAAAAAAAGGTGTTGTGTAATGTAATGCCAAACAAGAAAAAAAATCATAATAAACTAATTTTCCACGTTGAAGTGATTCATCGAAAATACGCCCAGTGAAAAGCGATCGCCAACAGATCCAGCTCATGGGGGATTGAGCAAAAAGGGAAATTATATCAAATCTAAGATGGGGTGCGCAGATGAAATAAAATACAGATCCGTAAGTGCCTTGCACTACCCATGCTGTTTCCTTTATTTTGGGTTGGTTTACAATGAGGGTGACCTGCCCGAAAAGGGCTTACCGGACCACAAGCAAAGAGCCAACCACAGGCTGTGAATTGACAGGTTGGAGAGCAAAAAAGTAAAAAACATTGATTCTCACATCTATGGAATCATCTTTGTACATGGGCTTTTTTTTTTTTCGATGTTCTTGTTAAACATGTTACAACAGGAATGCCCCTTTATGGGTGGTGGGGGTAAAAATGTGTGGCAAGTGGTGACCGGCGCAAATTACGCCCAAACATGGTAAAAGACGGACTCTCGTGATGGTTGGGGAAGGGCTAGAGATTACACTGAGGCTCTGGTTATAATTCCATCATCATGGGGCTTCTTTTCAGCCCAAGAGAAATGTGAGAGTCATTAGGGCTATACCAAAGCAACGGATATGAACGAGAATGGAAAACCAAATAAAGAAGATTTTTTCAGGCATTCTTTCGTTCTTATCGGGTAATGGCAATACAAAAAGGCAACACCCATTTTTTTTTATACAGCTGCGTATTGCAAATATTATATTAGCCAGGCTAAATAAGATTCGCCATCCGCTAACCCATCCTCAATTAATATGTAATGGACATGCAGGGAGAAAGAAAAATAAAAAAATAGCTACGCGTAAAAACCATACACACCACCAGCATGTTTACAAACTCTGCATTTGAAATAGACAACAAACCATAGACAACAACAAAGTGGGGTAAAATGATGATAATGTTGCATATCAGCTTTATTTTTACTTTTGACGTATCAGAGCCAATGTTAAAGAAATCCAAAACCCACTGGCCACATTATAGGGGTTCCAAAAGCCGCGCTTGGTCCAGCACTAATCTTTGACCTCACACGGCCAGTTGCTACAACAGGAAAACCCGGTGGTTGTACAATCCATCGAAAACTACCGATCTGCAGTGCCTACTGACAACATGTGTAGCTGGTGTGAAGTTTTTCACTCAGCTTCAAGCTGTGAATGATACCACTGTGGTAATATACCACTGAGCATTTTGATCGAAATGCAAATAATGATACAAGGTGTTGTATGTTGGGGTACAACCTCATTTCTTACTACACAACAGAATTAGGCAATTCCGGTTCAACATCCACTCTACTTGTCTACACTTTCTTTCTACCTTCCGGTACCCGGAAATACTGTTCCCTACGATGGAAAAATTTAGCTTTTAGGCAAATCGAGAACACGCAGATCCTTGCGTTCAGTTCAGCCACTAGGAGTAGAAAAAGTATATAATATGCCAAAGTGAAGTCATTTGTCCTTCACCACCTTGGGGTTTTCGATTTATTTTATATTTCTGGCTTTCATCTTTGCCAGCTGCTTTCTCTCTTATCAAAACTTTTTATTTTTATAACCCCTTTCTTTTTTATTTTGCTCGCCTTGTCTCCCAACACGCACAGCAAAACGGGGTCTTATTTCAGCAAACTCAATCGCACCCCTATATAAATATTATCGCTTGTAAACCAATCTGTCTTGACGACGATTGACAATACAGCAAACCCTCCCCCAACTTGGAAAAAAAAGCAGAGTGGAACTCTTATTTATATATCAGCCAAACCAAAAATATGAATCCTACAGCAGACAATTCTGGAGCCTGGCACTCTCAGTTCTTTAGTCCTTTCAAACATGTCCAGCAACAATTCATGGCCAACTTTGGTCCGTCCTGGGAACGACAGGTACAAATTGCCCAACAAAAACGTCAGGCACAAATGATGTTGATGAACCAGGCTGGGAATCTGATGGTACAGCCACCACCACCTCCACCACCTTCTTCATTGGATATGGACATGCCTATCTCCCCTACCACATCGATGCGCATGACGTCGCCTAGAAAGTAAGAAATTGAGTTTTCTTTTGCATAGAAATACCATGTAGTGTTACTAGTACTTTTTTACTCATCATCTCCGCGCTCACTACCAAATATAGGTCTGGCAAAGTTGACCGTAGAGCTGAACACAATGCTATTGAAAGAGCACGACGAGAGTCGCTCAATGTCAAATTCCAACAATTGGCTCATGCTCTGCCTAACCTCCAAGACGATCGAAGGCCGTCCAAGAGTCGTATTGTTGAGAAAGCCCTTGAATGGGTCAGACAAACATTCCATCGTGAACAACAGTACCGACAAGAAATCCAACAGCTTCGTTTAGAAAACGAACGTTTAAGAGCCCAGCTCTCAAAGCAAACCAATTTAAGACAAAGCTCGTTCTGTGAGGTTGAACATCACTCGGTGGCCACGTCGTCACAACATGACACTCAAATTATGCCCTATAGTAATTGGAGCAGTCTTTCCGAAAGCTATCTATTTGATCCCACTGGTCGGCCAACGGACGACGTTGCTCTGGAACCACAAGACGATGATGATAATAGCAGCAATGAAGGCGACTACGACTATGATCGCAAACAAAGTCTCAGTTTCTATGGTCCGTTATTGATCCCTCCATAACTCGTTGACTCGTGTGTGCTATAACACATTTACTGACAGCTTTTTCTATTTAAATTTATCAGATGTCAGTGATTTCCAGGCACCAAACCTTGGGCTTGCTTTCCAGAATCCAATGCTTCAGGAAGACATGAAGGCACACGGCATGACCGAAGACATGAAACCGCCCAGTCATTTTGTTACGCATTAACAATATAGAAACTCAGGATGGCCCGTTCATCTCTCCCCTTCTGCTCCTCCTCCACAATTAGGATATATTCCTCGGTCCCCCAGCGTAAAGCCTTGATATCAAGAAGAATCAATCCTCTCTTCACCTTCTATCCTATTATCATAATGCTGTGATCTTTTCCAAATCATTTTTGTTGTTTTCAACACCTACCTTCATTTCTCATATGTACCAATGTACATACAGCCGCCCATGGTTAACCTCCAATTTTTTTTTCAACTTCTTTTTTCGTGTACAAACGCATTATCTCCCAATTTTACTGCAACTGCGACGTTTGATCAAGCAAACCAACTCACATCCAAAACAATCCTCGGGTTCGTCGCTTTCAGAATGGCATGCTATCTGAAACGATTTTTGGATTGCTACGGTTGGGCTCTTTCTGTCAGTTGTACTTTTGAGATTCTCATTGTTGTCCAATTTTCTATTTTTTTGGTTCTCATCCATTATCAACCTTACCCTACCCACTTTTTTTTATTTTAAAAAACCTTTGGACTGGCATGTAAGTTCTTCAGCTTACTGGATACCTCACTTGTTGTTGCTTTTTTTCGGTGTACTTTTTTTTGTTGTTGTTGTTGTTACTCATTTCTGGATGATCTCCATATGTTCTATTGCTTTTTCGGATGAATGAATAAAAAAGAACCCAAAAAATATATTCCATATCATCTGTGCTTGCTTGTAGAACCAGTATCTCAATATCGAGTGGTTACAGCCAAAAAGTGTGGTGGAATCTCGATATGGTATGGAGTGACACGGCAGTGTAACGCATGTTGAGCAAAGTTCACGCTCCGTAAAAGGCAAGCCAAGGCCAGGTAAGCTATGCATCTGAGATCAAACCGTTCCCCATCTTAAACCATTCAGCTGGATTATCGCCGTGCTCGGAACTCACACATCCGTCAAGTTGACAACCCGTGTAGAGCATATGACACCTTGAAGGAATCAGCTCCGGTAAACGTTAATGACGAACAGCAGCCCTCTTTTTCTTGGAATGCTGCGTTTTCTCACTCACACCAAAGCACAATGCAGTCATGTGGTTTGCGGTTTTTTTGTAGCCTTTCAGCCAGCCAGCCATCTAATAATTTTACTTAGCATGACCAGCTTGGTGGAACCGAAACAATCGAATGGGCCAGATGTATAGCATATGCGATGGCGTCTGGTCCAGCCTAGCGGTCTAGCCAGCGAAAACATCATCATGAACATAATGGTTATTACCAAGTAGCCACCAAAGCTAAAAAAAGCAAATGATTTGGTGGAATTAGATGAACGGGCATGCGCGGCAATAACATCCGTTCTATCGTTCGGCCGTGTCCGCTTGATACTTGGTTTTAACGAGCTCAAAAAAAATGACTAATAAGTTTCTTACCATAAAGGCTGACAGGCAGGCAGCATGGTATAATTTTTTTTCAATTCAGATCAGGCAGCTAAGGCAAGGGGAGATAGAGTTATGTCGGATGGCCGATTAGCAAGGGCATAGAGGCGAAGAAAGCGGAGCGTGGTGCGTTTTCCAATACGTCACCTTTACCTTGGCAAAAGTCAAGATGCTCCTTAAGTATGATCAGAAGCATACGCTTCAATCTGTGGTACACAAGCCAATGAACTTGACAAGCCGCACATGCAGCTGTATGCAATATAAAACCTAGAGCTTGTCAAAGTTCAAACCCAATGAGCCAAAATAAAATAAAATCAAAAATGACCAGCTAAAAAAAGCTCAGCAGCACAGCAGCACAGCAAATGAGAAAAGAAAAAGAAGAAGACTGGAAGAAAGGTTTATAGTTACTAGATATATGAATTCTTGGCAAATGTAGTTTCCTGGTAATAAGCATTGAAAGAAAATGGCAACACATGGGCTAGTTAGATTAATTAGAAACCAATCAATGTCAAGAAAGATTTCTATTAAAAAGATCAATTGAAAAAATTATACTTTTGGCGAGCTGTTAACATTAGCATTGTCCGCGGAGATGGCAAAGGTTGTTTGGACGCCAGTCCCAACGGCCAAGACCTAATATGAATGAAAACGGAAACAGGCTGGCGCCACCACCAGCCAGGAGGGCTTTGTTTCTAAGGCACACAAACTGCGAGACACTAAAATGGCCGTTAAATTTGTGAGTAATAATATAATTTTATAATATTTGGATTGGGGAAGGGGATGTGTTGCCCTGAAGGCTTTCAACGCCGCTTTTCAATAATGATTGAGTACATTTGGAAACGATGGGTTGAACCTGACTGAGCATGCACGGCTTTTGATTGGATCCCAACAAGTCGGGTTTACGAATGGTTCAAAAAATCAGGCCATTATTGCAGCAATAACGCTAAAGTGGAATATTCAACCAATCATGTTACCCAAAACACATTTTTTGGTCCCCTTTCCCAGTTTAACTTAAATTTTCTAAACTACCAACATGTTGTAGTCAAAGAAGTTGGGTCACTTGCCTATAGCATGTGCTTATCATGACCAGCCCGCAAACTTTTGAAAGAAACGGCCCGGCAAATCAATCGTCCGTACTTGTCCAGCCCTAGTCTGAAACATGGCCAGTCTGTAACAAAAAGGAGGCGAGGCGTTTAATCTAGAACAATAAAATAGAATAGTCGCGGCATAAGACAAAGCAGATATGTAATGGCGACGGTACATATCAAGGCAAAGGTACACAGACAAGGCGAAATCAACCAATGATTGACTTGGTTTAACGCGTACTAGATTTTTTTTTTTACTGTGTATGGCAAGAATCAAAGGCTGGGTCAATCTAGCCCTGGCCTGTGATTGGTACGACTGACAGAAATTTCTTTACTTTTTGGACGGGCGTATTCTAGATTTACAAGCCTATGCATTTTCTTTCCAATAGCTCTTCACCACTCAATGGTGCCATCATCCCTGCCATCGACTACTCTGTATTTTATTATTTTTAAACAGCCATACTGACACCATCGATTAGGCAGAATTTTCAAATAATTAATCTTCTTTTGGAGTGCAGGCTCTGTTCTTGTCCTCACGTCAAATGGCGTCAACTCGATATAGGCTGTACCGCTTGAAGCGTCATCGGCTCAAAAACTGCTTATGGGAAAGGTGGAGTTAAAGGGGAGGGTCACAGCGACTGCTTAAAAATTTTAATTGAACCAATAAGGACCGGTGTATTTAATATGGCTACTTCCGCAGAGACTCTAGAACGCAAGGCCAGTAATTGCTGCGACACTAACCAAGCTGTGATTTATTGGTTGATGGCGAATAATAGTCTATTTTTTGTTTAATCTGATTCGTTCTCACATGGCTCCTACCAGTTCATGTTAAGCTAGCGCAAACTTGAACCAGCCGCGCCGCAACCAACCAGAAATAATAAAATGCTAGTCTCCGCCTGCTAAACTCCCTGCTGATGGTGTCATCAGCTGGCGCCTCAAGCTTAAAACTCCCCCCAAGTGGCTGTTTACCTTATCAGATGATATATTGAGTAGCATAGTATTGTAGTGGTATGATATACAAGATACATGCGTTCTAGCAGACATGGCATGTATAGACTTTGGCAGTGAATGTGTTTAATATAGTCATAGCTTCAAGAAAAGGGGGGAAAAAAAAGACATTTTTTTGAGCGAGTGGTCTCAAGTCATGCCAAAGCAGGAATAAAATACCCTTTGGGCCCAGGCTCGATAACTTTTATTTTTGAAGCTCCCTCTTACCTTATTCAATACCACACTCTTTCACTTTCACTATTATTTTGCCCTTTTTCTCTTTCTCGTCAATTTCATCAATTTCTCGGTGATATACATGTCTCCCTGTTAAATAGGTATGAACCCTTGAATGAGCCAGCCATATATCAGTCAGACCAGTTGATTTTGCGAGTACAACAACAAAATACCAGACTCAACAACATATCAACAAAACCCCCTTCAATCATTTCACATTTTTGATTGAGAATCAGCGGTTTGCCAGGGAAACAAGTTGTGTTTCTCTTGTTTCAAACCGTTGAGAACAAAGGGGGTTGCAAAAGGTTTTCATATATTTGTAAATCATTCAATCTATCGCCCATGTATATGTATCAAGCTGTGTATTATCGACGTTGTTTTGTTGTTTGCTGCCAATCTATCGACTACTGCTGAATGTCGGTTTGGCGATTTTCATTTCAAAATTTGATATATTAAAAATACTATTTTCGCAATTTCCTTCAGATCCAAAAAGAAAATAAGTGCTCGAAACCCCTTTTCTATTCGAAACCGTTGAAAAACCGTAAGCAAACAACTCTAATACATGATTTAAAGGTCAAAGAGATAGAGATATAAAAGTTGCAACCATGAGGGGCAAGCAATTTATATTGATTGAAGTCCTTACAAAGTGCAGAGAGCCTCAACGAACAAAGTTGTGCAACGTAGACTAATAGAACAAATTTTTATCTCATAGAAATTCGATCGACTTCTATGCCTAGGACCTCAAATTTTCCATCGCCTTCTCAAAAAAATGGGTCAGATGTGAGGGCCTTTTTGACGGACTGTGGTCTTCTACAATATTATGATAAGCTTATGACTGAAGGCTTTGATCGGCTATCCACGGTAAGTCATTATTTTCACTTAGCTGTTCAATCTATGCTATTTTTTTTTTATTTTTTTGGGATTATTCAAAACGGCTTATCCTATTATAATATCAATTGTAGATTATGGATGTCACTGAAAAAGACTTGGCAGAAATGAACATGAAACGAGGACATCGTAGGGTGAGTAAACTATGATTTCATATAATGCTCATTCTATGGCAAGGACAATCAAGTTTAGTCCAATTTTTGCACCTTGAACTCTTGGCTCAACCGGTCATGATGACTGTGCCACAGATTTCAAAAACTATCATTCTGTGCAATTTTTACACATTGGTAACTAAAATTTTACTAACCTCACATTGCGTGTTTTTACGCCCAAATTTTTATTCTCTCGTTTAGGTCCTCCAAAGACATATTGCTACTCGCAAAGGCATCCCTGCCACCCAACCATTGTATCAATTATACCGTCAACATGAAGAGTTTGGTGAGAATTACCTAGACACTACTTCGCCTCCTACTCTAGCTCCTTTCTCACCTCATGGTCCTGGCTTCTATCCAGAAATGGCCCATGCTTTGACGTCCTCTACAGAAGAAGAAGATGAAATGGGTTCAAGGAGCCCACAAAATAACGAAGAGACTCTGAGCAATAGTGGTAAACGCCAATACCGAAGGCATCCTAAAGCTGATTTAAATGCTCCCATCAAACCTGCGTCAGGTTATGTGATGTTTGCCAATGTTCTGCGAGAAGAAATCAAGGATCAAAATTTATCATTTGCCGATATTGCTAAAGTGGTAGGTGAACGATGGAAGCAGATCAGTGCCGATGAAAAATTCTATTGGGAAGACGCTGCCGCCAAAGCCAAACATGAATATCTAAAGCAAGTAGCTGAATACAAAAAGACTGCAAATTATGAGGTAAGTCATAGAGCGTGTGAGCCTATATTATATTACATACAGTCTCCTTTACATTCATGGTGTGCATACATTCTAATATCCCATCTCTCTCTCTCTCTCTCTCTTCATTCTCCGCGTGCAGATGTATCAAAAATACTTGAGACAATTTGAACAACAAGGCTCCGATAGAGTGCTTGGACGACCACGGCGGAGGAGAGGCTTGCGCGGCCATCGAGGAGACTCACCGTCAACGGCCGCCATGGGAGCCAGCAGTGGCAACGAGAGCTTTCAAATGCAACGAGAGCCATCGTTACCTGCAGTAGAACCGCCTCAAACCATCCGCGAACCGCTTGTGCGGTCCAACAGTGGCGACAATGTGAGCCAAGTATACAAGCCGTTATCTGTGGTGTATCGACAGTCATCTATTCGTAATCAGGACAAGAGACCAGAAAACGCCCGGTCGACCAGCCATCAAAGCTCTGGCAGCACGGAATCTTCCAACAGTTCAGAAAGCGCAGCTGTGCCGTCGCTTGAGCAAGAAGCCATAAGGTTTTCAAAACTCGAAAATAACCACAACTAGGATCCTCCCCGATAATCACATCATCTATCTCATGTCATGGAATAATCATCGATCTTTAATTCGTTTCTCGCTCAATTCCCTCCAACCAAACTGCAAGCAAAAAAATATTATCCTCTCCCAAATGTCCTTATTCAGCCAGCACTCACGTATTCTTCTTTGTATAGCATTTCATAACCTTCTCATTTAGCTTTTATCACGCCCCAACAAACTCACGCCTTGTTCATATTTAACAGTTTCCTTTTACTTTTCCCTTTCTCCATTTTTATGTTTTTTTTTCTATTGCCATCTCAAGCCATTGTTTTGTTCATTTTTTGTAACGGAATCGTTAATATACTAAACACGCTACAAGTAGCCGTGATAGCGAAGGAAAAAGAAAGTTTATGTTATGTTTTCTTCCTATGTTCCTTTTCCCTTTGTATTTGTAACAGCCTCTTATCATTGTGTTCCTGCGTACGCCAGGATGGTTATTTGCCTGAAAAATGATAATTGTGTGTGTGATGGATATGTACTAGCTAATATCAGTTGTGTGTGTGTGTGTGAGATAGATAACTACCATGCTAACGTCAACTAATGCTTTGTGACACAATCTCTCCAATGACAGGCAGTGTTAAACTCCATTGTGTTTGTTTATTTTGTCCCAAGCGTGAACATTGAAAAATATATATAATTATATCCGTCAGAGCAGCAGCCTCATTTTTACTTTAGACCTTGTACAGAAAATGAAAGGACAAAAATTATGAAAGAAACAGGAACAATTTATGGTACAGGCTATGAACCGGATGGCATGGGGTGGGGGGGGAGAGAAGAAATTAACCAAATCAAATACATGCAAATGCCAGGTTTTGCGAGAAAGAGAGAAAAAGAGAATGATGTATACAACCAACAAAATGAAAAAGAAAGAAAGAGGAGATATCCCCAATGAACGGTCTTTTGGCTGGCTCAGGACAACAAGAAGCTTCCTTTGCCTTCCGTCACCGATGTAAGCAGCCGCTTGCGCATAGCCTCCTTGGAGCTGTAGTCGGGCAACTTGAGATAGTTGACGCACGTCATGACCGATGGCAGGTAGTCGTCGGACGTCAGCGGTGGCTCATGCGGTTTGCGAACAATGGTGAACATGGGGCTCAGGTTCTTCCATCCGCCAATGGGGAGCTTGGGACTGCCGGTAATGAACTGCAAGAATTCACGGCGTTCATCTTCGCTGAAATCTGTCATTATCTCTAGCAAGTACTTGATGGCTTTGCTTTCCATATTATAACCATGGTCAGCCTTAACGGCATCAGACAGCGTCTCGTATGACCAATCTTCCTCGGTCTTGCCAAAGAAGCTGACCAGTTCTTCGGGATGGAACAGCTGCAAATCGTTCACAGGAAACACGCCGTCGAATCCTTTGCGGAACGCCTCCACTTGACGGGCAATACTGATTCCAGTGACAGCATCCACCACCAACTCCAGGTACTCGTCGACATTGTGAATGGTCACAGGGATTTGCCCTCCATTTGGCTTTAGTTCCATGTTGCTGTCACCAGGTACGGTAAAGTCCAAGCAAAAGTCACTGATCTTGGCACCGCGCACCTCGATATTGGCCAACGCTTCATCATCAGGAGCTTGCTGGCTGGCATACATGGCGTGCTTTTGTGTAACAAACGACTGAAGATCCAGCAAAGAATTGCCTAGTGTGGGGTCAACAGCCATTATGGCCGTGATATCAGTCATACTGGATTGGCCCAGCACTTTGGACAAGAACGCCGGGTTGAAAGGAATATCAATGTTTCTCGAGTCAAGCATAGCCTTGCTGACAAACTGGCCCAAGACATTGAACAAATTGATGATCTTCCTTCCCTTTTCAGACTTGGCCATGGTCTCCGACATGGGTCGTGGAAACAACCCAAGCTTAGTAGACACATAAGGACTTTCCTCGTTGCTATCATCATCGCGCCACATATGAAGTGATTTCTTGCAAAACTGCTTGGAAATGATAGCATAGAACTCCAATGTCGGGCCCTATGATGTTGGGTGTTAATATGTCGCTTATTGAAAAGGCTAATGCCCAAAAAGCTTAAAAATGACGCCATCACAGTGGCCATCCATTGTCACTTACCAGTCCAGTGCCTTCTTCATCAAAATACTCTACTTCAAGCACGCTCTGCGACTTGCCATACAGTTCCAGAACCTTAACGGCCGACTCGAGCATCCTTGATCGCGAGATACGCACCTTCTGTCGGTCAATACGTCCCAAGAAAGGCTGGCTATCATCACGGCGATTGTCGGACGATGACCTGGTCTGTTGGTTCATCCACCGGTTCATTGACCGTGAGTAGCCAAAGGACGTACTCTGCAAAAACAGGTATCGTGTTTCGAATGGAAATAGGAACGGAAAACCTTTGGCCAAATCGTAACACCATTCTGGCAGACATGAGCTGGCCACTATGAGCGGCTCGTCTAGCTGACGATTCATCTTGGCCGTCAGTTTACGGTTATGAAAATCGTGCTTGAACAATGTCTTGATACACGATTTGGACCGTCGTGTAGTGCTATCAGTGCCATAAAGGTCAGCCCATCTGAAATTGATGTTGTTCAATGCTCGCAACAGCAAAAGTATCTTGCCACATGACTCTTCAATCGATGTGGCGGATAGATCTGTCAACTCGAATGGCGCCTGGCTGATGTCGCTGGCTTCGTGTTTGGTATCAGGGGAAGCAGTTTCTCCCGCCACTTTCTTGTACTTGATAGGGTAAGTAGTGGTCCACACGTTTCGATTATTGCCCATACGCTTTTCGTACTGATGAATGGCACCGTAGATGGTGGTGTCAAGTGTAACTGGTATATCTTCAATGTAAAATTGAATATGCCAGTCTTTATCACTCATGCCTAATGCTGCTGAGTAGCTGGGCGGCTTCGCTTTGCTCTCAGAAGATGATCCAACAGATGGCTGGTCTTTCTTGACTTTAGCCTTCACTTCTGCATCAGGAGAATCCTCAGCAATTTCCATTTCGACAGTTCGCTCACTGACCGGTGTTTCAGTTCCAATCTCCCTGGATACATCCTACAAACGACATTTGAAATAAATCATTAGCTTATTTTCCAAATATGCAGTGTATATTATAATACATTGATGCAAGTGCACGTACATTATCATCCATGGCTCCCTGTTTGATGGTAGTATCAGATGTTACATCATTCAAACCTTCCTTCAACTCTGAGGTGGGGGTTCTGTTGGAGTCTGACGCTGAGGGAGTGTTTTCGCCTGACGCAGAAGGTGAGGTCTTGTGCTTTCTACGCCGGGTTGCTCCGGTTCGAAGTTTGTCGCGAGGCTCAAGGCTGGTTCTTGAGATACGAGGTCGTAAGTACTCGTCTATGGCTTTGAAAGTGGCAACAGCATGCACGGACACAACGAGATTTTGATATGCTCGGGGTATATCGGTGCTATCGCCAGTCAACTTGAGCCGGATTTGTTTAGCCAGCATGCCTGTGGGATTTCGACGCATATCTAAGAAGAAAAGAGTCGAATTAATAAAAGTTCGAGACAAGTTCGGGTCCTAATATGAGATAACTCACCATCGACTGGTCCCTGATAAGGAGTGACCACCTCGAAGGATTCCTTCCTGTTGAGCGATTCTTGCAGCTTATTGACCAGGACATGAAACACGTTAGTAGTATCTTCTGTAGTGGTAGGCTGAAGATCATGCTCCTCCGAATCAGGATCTGGACCTCCCATGAAAACATGCATGAACATGCGATGATGATAATTGAGAGTGGCATCTTTATAACAAACAGCAAATTAGATATTAAATGTGTGATTCGATGCTATTGCCAGTGTCATATATATATATATATGATGTTTTCATACCTTCTGGACCAGTATTGCTGAGATAGTGTAACAGGCCGTCTATCAAACCAGTACTCATCAGTTCAAAGGAACTAACGCCAGCGCCTGATTTATACCGTGCCGTTATTTCTTGCAATGCTTCTTTGGGAGTCATAGCCTGACTCGTGCCCAGCAAGCATTGGGCCACAACTTTGAGGTGTTCCGTATCAACCGACTGCGATCCATCATCAAGCTTGGAAGCTTCAGCATAGGCATCAAGAAAGCTTTTGGCAGTGATGATAATCCAGTGACGAGTATCTTTAGTTCCCAGACCCTTATCTTGGCCACCAATACCGTTAGATACAGCAGGGTTTCTTCTAAGCCGGTCAAATAATCGCATACTGGAAGTGAAGGATACATCAAGAGCTCTGTCGGCAAAGATGGCCTCCAACTCTGATTCCAATCGATCGGTTGAACTAGGCTCTTCTTGCGTAGCCTCTGTACTTGAAGCTTCCGGTTTCGGTACGTCTTGAACCGAAGTAGACGGGCCCTGATCATCCTCCGAAGCTGTTGCTAGACGACGGATTTCATGTATGACACCTTCGCTTTCAAAGTGAGTAACATATTGATGTGGGAGCTTTATCAGCAGAATTTCCGCTAATTGCAAAGCGCTTATCAGTAGAGTAGAGTGTTCTTGTTGGGCAAGGACGCCAGGTATGAAACTGGCCAAAGGGATACTGGCCAGCACGTGCTCAAGAACATCTTTATCGGTGAAATGCATGATTTTCAATAGTGTGGTGAGCACCAGTTGACGAATTTGAAGATTGACTGTGGATGAGTAAACCTCAAACAGGGTAGGGACCATGATTTGACACACTCTTTGCGCTACTTGGGGTTGCTTTGTCCACAGAGTGGTACTTTCGTCTGGTTCTACTGGCTCTAGTGAATCTTCACTGTTTCTTCGGCTATTTGATGATCTAGTCCGCCTGGCAATGGGCTGTTCCTCAGGTTGTGATGTCATGGGCGTAGGCTTTTTCAAATCGAAGATACCGTCGGTTGGAAGATTAGGCAGCAAACCCACCAGAATATCCAGTGTTTCAAATATGGAGGTGTTGGATTTGGGAGCTATGGAGGAGACGACAATGGTTGATTGAATATCTTCAGTGGGTGGCGCTACGCTACCAGTAAGTATGTGGAATAGAATATCAATGATATTGGCCTCAAGCAGCTTTACACGTAGACTGGGTGAGCTTTTAGCAATGACACTAACAAATTGCATCAAGCTACTGAAAATCTGAGGACCAACAGCGTTCGATGAGCCAGTGCCAGCAATGAGCCCTATGATAGTTTTCAGTAAATCCTCAGATACGATGGTTTCTAAACAATCTTTTTGATGTTTGAAACTTCTAGCCAATCGGAGCCAACACAGGCATGTTTGTTCAACAACGCGTTGGTCGGAATAACTGATGGTATTGTTGAGAGTAGGCACGATTTCTTGAACTTGAGCAAAGGCGTCGGATGAAATGTTGCGACAGCAGTTGGCAGCGATGGTGAGAGCAGTTCTTTGCACATGGGTATTGAAAAAGTCTAGATACATCAAAGAAGCTCCCAAACCACCTTCTCGCACAATAGAATTGGGAAATTCAGCCGAAATCTTTTCCAAAGTCTATGATAAGCAATGGGAGTGAATATGATTAATTGTATAATTCGCACCCACCCATAATTCACATAGTAATTGCCTGTAATTTCCACTTACACTTAATGCCTGTTCAGCTAAATCGATATACTGGATTTCTTTCAGCTTTTGGCAAAGAACAGGAACAGCACCACCATATACGACGCTTCCCATGGCACTGGGCATTGCCTCGATAAGGTTGGATATGCAGCGGCAGGCCAGCAGCATCATTTCGGGATTACCTGCTCCAAAATCGCCACCACCGCTTGCCATAATAGCCGCCAATGTGGCGTCGTCTATTCCTTCCATATCGATCATGTTATCGCCTCCTTTAAGGATATTTACCAGTTCCTTTACATAAGGCTCGGCATTGAAAATGCCTGCCAATGTGTCCTCTGTGCTCACAGACAGCAACTCGGCCAAACCTTGCAAGGCCACCAACTGCATTGACGGGTCTGAGCGATCGCGGAGGTTGATGAGGATAGATTTCATGCGTTTAGAGTGATCGCTCATCATATCACGAACGCCACCCATACCGCGCATACTGGCAAGGAATCGTCGCATATCAGCGGGCATATCACCATCAGGACCAGTGAACTCGAATTCTTCCTTCATATCATCTTCATCATCGTCTTCCTCATCAAGTTCTTCCTCATCCTCATGGTGCTCATAATGTCCGATATCATCGTCATCGTCATCGTCATCGTCATCCTCATCATCGTCTCCGTCTTCTTCATCATCACTATGTTCCAATTCCTTTAAATCATCGTGTTCGTCATGGCTGTCATCGTCTCCATCCTCATCATCCGGACGACTACGAAAACTGCCGCGCTCGAACAAACTAGCAAAGCGAGCTACTGCTTCTTGGTCTTCCTGATGCTCGACGGCAGAGTCCAGCGTCTCGGGGTCGGCTTGTTTTTTTGATGCTCTGCTACCAGCTCTTCCTGAGCGTTTTTCACTATTGTTGAAAAAAAAAAAAAATTGCATCAGTAAAGGGTGAGAGATGACTAATCCCAAAAAATGGGTCCAGAACTTTGTTGCAATGCTTACGAGGGTTTGCTGGAGGAGTTGGCCTTTGCTTTGCCTTTGGTTTCTACGTCTAAGGTTATATCATCATCATCTTGTGAAGACATGTATTTTTTCCCGAGTTTACCGCGTTTATTTCCAGACATGACAGGGCCCTGGACAATGGATTCTTTGCCTTTCTTTGCCTTCTTGCTTGGATGTTCGGCTGAAAGGTCAGATGTAGTCAGATGGCGTTTGTCTCTACGAGATTTAGAGGTACTTTGAGGGGTATCAGCCGCTTCGCTTCGTAAAAGCTTTCTAGGTGTATAGATTTTAGGGGTTGCTCTACTTCGCTTACGAGTCGAGTGGGGAGAGCTGCCGACACACAAAAATTCGTGAGATAAGGTTAATTGCCCAACACTTAGCCAACAACACTGTGATGTCAAAAAGTTGTTTAGACTTACGTGACGGACGTTCCTTGTTCTATAGGTTGATGACACGTGAGTTGCTTTCGAGGGGCCTTGCTGGAGTTGCAAGGGTCTGCTGCGGTTTCGGCGGTAGTTGGATGGGTTGTGTCTGATACGGAGGTGGTAATACTCGAACTAGCAAGAGGAGGTTTTTTGACTATATGAGAGTTGCTAGAACGTGATCGGTCCATACAAAGAGGATAAGCTTCGGATTAAGCTTCAAATTTACAACTCCATCCACTACTTGTGTAGGTTCAATGGAGTTCTGGAAAACGAAGCTGAATGCAATTTGACTTGTGTTGCAGAGAGAGGTGTTTGAAATGGGTCAAAGCAATTTCTCTGGGTTGGAGTCGAAAGCAGTGAGCCAAAATACGTAACGAGTTGTTCTTTGTTTTTTACAATGAAATGAAATGAAATGAAATGAAATGAAGCGTTAAGAGATTGTCCAAGCCGTCAGTTGTTGCTTTGTGTTTGGTTTGGCAGGGAAGCAAGCGTTACCGGCAAAAGGCCACTCATTTTTGCCCATTCTCTCTCCCCTTTTTTCCTCGTCTCCCGTGACTTGCGTCACTTTTCCTGCTGCTATGCTATTTCATTCTTCTTCAAGCCCTTACAACAACAGCTTTGGAGGCTTGTACAGCCTTGTATTAACCTGCGAAACAACATCGGCATATTCGTTATTATAAAACTCGTGCCATGCGTTCTATTATATTTATTGTTGGTTTTTGCCCATTTTTACTGCTTGTGATGCTTTTCATATTTCTCTAGTTGTCGCACCATGGCTAGTCCGTCTGGTCGGATCCACGACAAGTAGTATGTGATGATGTAGCGAGGCATCATGGCCACTATGATAGTCATCAAATATACTAGCCAAAAGTTTGGATTGGCCAATACAATGAAGCCAATGCCTTGCATAGACGTTGCAAACGAACTGTAGGCAACAACCCAAAGGAACACTAATACTATCTCTAGTCCGATGCAGAAAAATTGCCACCACGTCCAATAGCGTGTGTTGAATCCGGGTTCCAGGTTGGCTACGGTTATGATGGTGATGGCCACCGCGCACGATAGCTCAAGGTATGAGCTTGCTAGTCCGTTTGCAAGTGGCAACGCTCCATGTATATAAAGCAATTGAAATCCAAAAAATATTATACAAGATTGATACACTCCCTCTAAAAAGTAAAGCCAGAACCGTTTCTTGGTATAAAGCTTCTTATGAATGCCTATTTCATAGATTTGCGAATACCGAAAGAGATAATCTTTGGTGACGTCTTGATCAGTACAGCCTGCGGAGACATGATCAAGGTTAGTGGCGCGAAGCAACAGAGATCGCCATGAATGATATATATATATATATATATATAAAGGGGTGAAGGGAGACCGTCAATTACCTATTACGCACGTAGGTGCTAAAGTGAAAATTAAATTATATAGTTGAAGGAACGAATAGTCATAAAAGATGTTGGCAGAAAATCCACAAAAGATCTGGTACCAAAGACCACCAAACACCCAAACCACGTTTTTGTAAAAGAAATTGAGGATCATTTCAGATATGCGATCGTAACTCCAATGGCCTTGAACTAGGAGTAACTTTTTGAGAAATTTGAATTGTCCTATCGCATAATCGGCAGACATGGAAGCTTGAGCGCCTTCTTGTCCGGCAATACCAACGCCGATATTGGCAGCTTGGATCATGGATACATCATTTGCACCATCGCCAATAGCCAAAGTCACAGCTCCTTCTCCACGGCGAACCAATTCAACCACAAGAGCCTTTTGCAACGGGCTAACGCGACAACACACTACCGACTTGCATATCAAGACAACTTGCAGCAACCGTGCTTTGGATTCTTCCGTTTCAAGTAAATGCTTTAGCGCCAGCCCATCAATGACTAGAGCGTGCTCAATTGGTCCTTTAAGAGAATTATGTCTAGGTTTTTCACCTGCGGCTGGGCTATGATCGCCGGGTATATCATCCGATTCCTGTTCCATCTGGCTTATAATGTCCTCAAAATTTTGAAGAGCTTCGTCGCTGTCCTGGGCACCGCGTACAATCCAGAGCTTGGAATCGTTACTCAATAAGTTGGATGCATAGCCGATATTAATGGCCGTTTCCACCTTGTCACCAGTTAAAACCCATACTTTGATACCAGCCTCACGCAGAGTTTCTATGCAGTCAGGTACTTGGTCTTGCAACTTGTCTTCAATAGCTGTAGCTCCCAAAAGAATCAAATCGTCTTCCATAGACTCATTTACTTCATCCATTCGCTCCGCCCGATCTTTGATTGAAGTGCTAGCCTCATGGTAATTAGAGCTCCACTCCGTGTAGGCTTGTTCCGGGATGATTTTGTAAGCCAATACCAGTGTACGTAGACCTTCATTGGAAAATCCTTCGATATCCTGAGACACTTGGTCGATATAATGTTCTTGTCCTGGTCGGAGTCTTTCTATAATGATATTATCTGCTCCCTTACAGTACAGAACAATGTCATTCCAAGGGTCTGGTCTTCTGACAATTACACTCATTCGCTTGCGGGTAGAGTTGAACTCAATGATATTCAAAAGTTCATATTCATACTGTTGTCCTAGTATGTCCACAGTCAGCGTCGACCCTTTTCGTTTAAGAAAGGTGAAGCCTACGTTCTTGGCCGCGGCCACTAGAGCTGATTCATCCGGGGATTCGGATTTGTAGTTTAATTGCTGCTCGACCGTGGTGTCTACTAATTTTGGCTTTTGTCCAGGAAGGGCATCAAACTCCTTTCCACGACTGCCTCGTCGATTGGCATTAGCCATCTTTGAGCTCCGATTTGTCAACCTACGTTTATGTTTGTGAAGAGCGTTTCGTAATCTTGATCGTTTAGTAGCTGTACTACCGATAGGAGTCTCGCCGTCTGAGGCTGTGGCGGTGGTAGACGGAGCAGACGTGCCTACACTATCGTTTAAAGTGGTTGTTTTGCTCCCCGAGTTTGCAAGTTTGCCGTCACTTCCCTCGGGGATAATAATATCGGGCTCGGGCTTGCCAGCATCTTCAGTCTCATCGGCTTGCATTTCTTCTATAGGATTTCCTTGCTTGTCGATCTTCTCAACCACAGCCGTGTGACATAGGCATAAGGCTGTGAAAAAGTCGTAAACGCTTTCTTTTGCATTGGAACACGCCGGTAGGGAAGGGGTGACAGATGCTCGATGTGCTTCACCTTTCTCATTGACATCATGGATAGCAAAGTTGTCGTTCAGAGCCGAATCTGGTGAGTGGTAGCTCTGCTCACCTTTAAGATCTTTGAATATTTGTGGATCGGCAAACGTTAACTTGTTGACGTCCATACTGGAGTACTTTGGCTGAAAAACAGACTGTACTTCCTCCTTGTACTGATCAAAAATGGCATCGCGTTTCTCTAAAAATTCTTTCTTCTCCTCTTCTGGATCTTTCTTCTCACCACCACTCTCAAGATCGTGATTAGCCGCTCTCTCCTCCTGCTCACGTCGTAATCGGGCCCCACGAGCGCCCTCTGACTCGGGTGAGAACCCATTGTCTCCATATATTTTGCCGTTGATAGTGCATTTACGAAATTCCATGATATTTCGAGTCAACGTTCCTGTCTTGTCAGAAAACACATACTGTACTTGACCAAGATCATCTGACAAATTCCACTAAAAGTGTTTTGAGCGTGTTAGGGGGGTTTGGGTTTTGCCTCATGGTGTGCCCTCAATACACCTTGTTTCCTTTGTAATTCAACACAACAATTGCCTTACCGATCGTGGAATACAATGTGTACCGGTCTCCTCATCGTACATTTCCAGATCATTCCAAATAAAATATGCTTGCATGGTTTTGACGAACTCAATAGATACGTATAGGGAAATGGGAATGATGTTTTGGAAAATGACCAAACTTGCCCTGTAACACATGAAATGTTGTGAGTGTCATCCCCATGATCGAGCACAATCATAGCAAATAGCTAATTTTCATCCGCACGTACCAAAAGGTTGTAAAGCCGTTAAAGGCTGGTGTGCCAGATACATCATCCCACATTGAGGCGGCAAAACTATTGCGTTCCGAGGCAATGGTAATACCATTGCCCACTGCACATAGTAAACAAAGCAGCATCAAGCATATGAAGGCGGTAAAGATCTACAAAAGTTTACAGATCAATGTTTAATTGCGCTGTTTAGGTTTCTTCTCATGCCACTGCCTCTCTTTTATATAACTTGCCTCTTCATTCAACTCTTTTTCAATCTCGCTACGTTTCGTGGGAGTTTCACCGGAGTTAAGCATAATCTTGGTATCGACTCCTGTGAAAACGACATTGGCAATAATCCATCGGGTGTTTCGGATAACATGTCCGCGAAGAAGCATATTGTCTATAGAGATCGGCGTTTTACTCCTCTCCTCCCAAGTAATATTAGATGTCCTTCCAGCACTTTCGGCTACTGGAGGGTTGAGTTTTCTGAGCATGACCAACGTGCCGTCAAAATGATATAAGTTGGGATGAGGGGCTTCGGCCTCGACATAAAAGTGAAGGTCCAAACATTCTTGACCTGATTGTATCTGTAGGGTTTCTGACATGGACTGGCGCGGCTTTAAATTGGTTTCTCCATCCAAATCCTTCGTTTCCACATAACATACGCCTGTTTCATCGGATGAGGCCAACAACACACAATCCGACGGCACCTTATCACCATTACGAAGAAGAAGAAAGTCTCCTACTCTAACGTCTTCGGAATGGGAAGGATGGAACTTGCCTTCGATGTGGTCAAGGCTGGAAATCGATTTATCGAGGTTCAGTGCCTTCTTTGCTGGTGAATCGGTACTGTAGTTTACATTGTGGTATCCTGCCAACGTGTAAGCTATCTGGTTATTAAACTTTCTATCCAATGTGTGGCGCTGATAGTCTTCAAACGCATCCTTGACGGCTGAAATGACCAAGACTGAACAGATGGGAAGTAACGTCAATACAGGTGATTTGATGCCAAAGTAAGGTAACAGCTGCAAAATGGCTAGGCCCAAGAAATATACGTTGGCTAACCGGCTGAATTGAAAGAACAGATTTTTTGGTACAAACGTCAGCATGGTGTATTTCGATGTTACTATTCGATTTGAGGCGTAAGCCTGTTTTGGGGCGCCTTTGGCGTTTTGATCGCTCTTTGGTATAGGCAAGTTGACAAAGACACGACGACCGCCTTTTTGTATTTTACGCAGCTTGACCTTATTGGTAGGTCGTCGTAAAAACTGGTCTCCCTTCCTTAATGACATATTGGTTGATGCCCGTCGTGGTGGAGGTGGATGAGCACTTGCTGTAGACTGGGATCTGGTAGATCGCTCTTCATCATATGCATCATCGATGCTAGACGTACCATCAGGCTGAGGATGATGTTGAAACCATTTCCTCTGATAGTACCAGTCCTTGAACGATCTACGATAGCTCATCGGGAAGAAGAGACAGAGGAATATTCCAAGTTTAGCATGAGTTATAAATGTAATCTTTCCAGCTATGCATGAAATCTCGTCTGAATCAATCTTTCCACTTTTGGACATGAAATCACTTCAAGATGACATTCTTTATAAGGGACTTCTGGCGTTCGCATCTCCTGACTGAGAACAAAGGGATTTCATATATTTTATTGTTATAAAAGCTCAGGGTAGAATTTAGTATCAAAGTGATCGATGTCAAGAAACATGAGTCGCTTTTCAAGCGGTATTATAAAGAACCGCCCGCCCGATCTCTGTATATGGATAAATCTTGACACAGCCAAAAACCAATTTGAGAACTGCAACCCATACTAACAATCATGTAATAATTCATCAAGCAAGACCAGCAGCATTCCTAATTTCCAATGATAATATAGTTTTGGTCACTCGTTTCGCCTTATGCTCTTCTTTTCAAGAAAAACCGTGCACACACGAGAAATGACAGGGCCATTTTCAGCAGTCCGCTTAAAGCGCTGTTCCAAATTTTGGTCAACGTTGCAAAAGCCCGAAAAACAGGCGAACTCGTTTGGCTCATTCTGTGCTATACTCGTCACTCCATCTCGTCGATAGCTTGGCCAAAACTTGACGGCATCCGAATCAGAATCTACTCGTGATAGACCAGAGAGTTAGCTGCCACCAGTCATTTTAAAGTACTCGTTCAATTTAGCTCATCATGGACAGCATCAATAATATTTCCAAGCAAATTCTCGCAAAGCTTCCCCTGTACAGGTTGAAAGGTATAACGAGCATGACTTTAAACTCTCCTACGCTTGTCGAATCAGACAGAGCAATCAACTTATTAATACTCTTGATTAGACCTCATCAAGGCCATTCGAGCTTGTAAAACCGCGGCAGATGAACGTGCTGTAATCCAGCGCGAATCTGCCAACATTCGTACGGCATTCAAAGAGGAAAACGTCGACAGTCGACATGCCAACGTTTCCAAACTCCTTTATATCCATATGCTGGGTTATCCTGCTCACTTTGGTCAAATGGAGTGTCTTAAACTCGTCGCTAGCCCAAAGTTCACTGATAAACGACTGGGTTATTTGGGTATCATGCTTTTGATTGACGAGAAGACTGAAGTTTTGACCTTGGTCACAAACAGTCTGAAAAAGTGAGTTGTTATGTATGTGTTATCGACTTGTATCTGATTAGATGCTCAACGTCCCATCTACTCTCACAGCGATATGAATCACTCTAATATGTATATTGTGGGCTTGGCTCTTTGTACCTTGGGCAATATATCATCTCCTGAAATGGCCCGTGATCTTTGTGGCGAGGTTGAAAAACTACTTGGCAGCTCTAATACATATATTCGAAAAAAGGTATGTCGAGAAGTTTTACATTTTGGCGCTTTGAAAGGCGTCACGCTAATTGCATGATTGTGCTTGTTTAGGCCGCTCTTTGTGCTTTGCGTATTGTTCGACGAGTGCCCGATTTGCAAGAAAACTTTGTATCAAAAGCCAAATCGTTGCTTGGCGATAGAAGTCATGGTGTTCAAATTGCTGGAATCACGCTCATAACAGAAATGTGCCAGCTGAGCCCAGAGACATTGCAAATTTTCAAGAAGGTAATGCCTATTCACGTGTAGTATATATATGAATTTTGGTCGTGTTTCTCATTTCATTGTTTTCAAAGGCTGTTCCTTTGCTTGTTCGAAATCTTAAAAATCTAATCACTACTGGGTACTCTCCGGAGCATGATGTGACCGGATTGACCGACCCGTTCCTTCAAGTAAAGATCCTTAGATTGATGCGCATACTAGCAGCAAACGATCAGGAAGCGTCAGATGCTATGAATGATGTTTTGGCGCAGGTTGCCACGAACACTGAAAGTTCCAAGAACGTTGGAAATTCTATTCTCTATGAAACCGTATTGACCATCATGGGTACTCCCAGTGAAGCTGGATTACGAGTACTGGCTATCAATATCCTTGGAAAGTTTTTGGGCAACCGAGACAACAATATCCGCTATGTTGCCTTGGAGACCCTCAACAAGACCGTGAACATTGACACTCAAGCTGTACAACGACATAGAAACATCATTATGGATTGCTTGCGAGATGGGGATATCTCAATCCGTCGCCGTGCTCTGGAACTCAGCTTTGCTTTGATCAATGAGAGCAATGTGCGCGTTCTGACTAGAGAGCTTCTGGCCTTCCTTGAAGTTGCCGACAGTGAATTCAAGCAAAGTATGACCATCAAGATCTCACTAGCTGCCACTAAATTCGCTCCTAATAAGCGATGGCACATCGATACCATTCTTCGTGTTCTTAAGCTGGTAAGCAGGTTTTTACTCTCACAAAAAATTCGTGGCATCATAAGTACCATACTAATGTACCGTTCTTGACAGGCTGGTAATTTCGTGAGGGAGGAAAACTTGGCTGGATTCATTCGCTTGGTAGCACAGTCATCCGATTTACATCAATATACCGTTCAAAAGCTTTACTCTGCTCTCAAAAGCGACATATCCCAGGCAAGTGTAGATTTAGTTGACCATGTATGCTTCATGTTCACCAACTTATATTTTGTATCGTCGTTAGGAAGCCTTGGTTTTGGCCGGTGTTTGGGTGATTGGTGAATACGGTGATATACTAGTGTCTGGTGGTAGCTTTGAAGATGAAGAAGTGATCAAAGAAGTGAGTATAATATGGATGCAACTATGCCGTACTGTCTAGAATTGCATATTGAACTCTTATATCCATCATCAGGTTTCCGAATCCGACGTACTCAGTCTATTTGAGTCCATTCTGAATGGACCATACGCAAATCAAGTCACTCGCGAATATATTCTGACATCTATTATGAAGCTTTCAGCTCGTTTCAATGAACCTGCTGTACTTGAGCGTATTCAACAAGTCCTCAAAACCTTCACATCCAGCATGGAAGTGGAAATTCAGCAACGTGCGGTTGAATACTCCAATTTGTTTGGCTATGACTCTATTCGACCTGCTGTCTTGGAGCGTATGCCTGTGCCTGAAGAGCGTCTCATGCGTGAGACCTCATCAAGCGGTCGAGGCACTCCATCACTAGAGGGTGGTTCGTCCAGAGCTGGCCCAAGCGACCAAGATTTGTTGCTGGATTTGATGGGTGTGGGAACTGCTTCGGGAGGTGCGGCACAGGCAGAGCCTGAACCGTCGCCTATATCTCCATCAGGGCCCTCAGCTGCCAGATCACCTACTGCTCAGTCAGATAATAACATGGATCTTTTGGCAGACATTTTTGGATCCCAACCCGCTGCTGCTCCACAACCATCGGGCACCACGCGATCGTCAGTGTCGTCAGGCGGTGGTGATTCTTTGTTAGACATGTTGGGACAGGAAGCAGCAGTTAAATCACCCACGTTTCAACAACGACCAACATCGCCAGCGTCTCCATCGTCTGGTTTGCACGCTATGGCCAGTCTTGGTCAAGCTCTCCCATCAACGCAACGCGCTGCTTCTCCATCTACAAACGGATCACAACAACATAACAGGCACCAAGCCTTCTCCCAAGATGGTCTTGCGATTTATCTCACTCCTTCTCGAGATCAACAAAACCCCACAGTTGTTAATATTCAAATTACCTTTAACAATGATGGCAGCAACGGAACCATTTCTGAAGTGCAGTTCCAAGCGGCTGTACCCAAGACGCAGCGACTCCAAATGGCTCCAGCTAGCAGCAATGTAGTTCAACCTGGCGGCAGCGAGAAGCAAATGATGCGGGTTGCCAACCCACAGCAGGTAAGTTTTTAATTTTCTGAAAGGTGTATGCCTGCCGTTTTAAACATCGGTAACCTAACTTGCTCGTATTCCTTAGACTCCTCTGAGATTCCGACTTCGAATTGCGTACATGTTGTCGTCCACTGGACAAAAAGTAGAAAAAATTGCAGAATTTGGACCGTTCCCTGACACTGCTTACTGATTTAACTGCCATTCCCTCAAACACATAAAGACATTTTACCCTAAAAACCAAGGGATGGAAATAAAACTAACAAAATGAAAACATTCTTTTACAATATAATTTCTATCGAGCCTTGCCATACATCAAATTTAACATACAGGTACATTGGGTTTCTACTCTCAAAGGTTTGGGAGAGTGGTATATATTTTTATTTATGTATATAAACGCAGCATATGTTCATGAAAAGGTTAGCGTTTGAGATTTTTGTTTTTCGCGTATGTTAATGTTTTCTGCATATGGTTGGTTGTAACAACACACAAATAATGAAGGCATGGGGGTTCCATAAGTGTGAAAGCATGGGTAATACAAGAGTTAGGGGGTTCTACAAAAAAGATATTCAAACACGCGTCTTGGCTTATGCTGATCCACCACGGAGACGCAACACCAAGTGAAGAGTGGACTCTTTTTGGATGTTGTAGTCTGAGAGAGTACGGCCATCCTCAAGTTGCTTACCAGCAAAGATGAGACGTTGTTGGTCCGGAGGAATACCCTCCTTATCTTGGATCTTTTGCTTGACATTATCAATGGTGTCAGAAGACTCAACCTCCAGGGTGATGGTCTTTCCGGTCAAGGTCTTGACGAAGATTTGCATACCACCACGAAGACGGAGCACCAAATGGAGAGTAGACTCTTTTTGGATGTTGTAGTCTGACAAAGTACGACCGTCCTCAAGCTGCTTACCAGCAAAGATGAGACGTTGTTGGTCCGGAGGAATACCTTCCTTATCTTGAATCTTTTGCTTCACATTGTCGATAGTATCGGATGACTCCACTTCCAAAGTGATGGTCTTGCCAGTCAAGGTCTTGACGAAGATTTGCATACCACCACGAAGTCGCAACACCAAATGGAGAGTAGACTCTTTTTGGATGTTGTAGTCTGACAAAGTACGACCATCCTCAAGTTGCTTACCAGCAAAGATGAGACGTTGTTGGTCCGGAGGAATACCCTCCTTATCTTGGATCTTTTGCTTGACATTATCAATGGTGTCAGAAGACTCAACCTCCAGGGTGATGGTCTTTCCGGTCAAGGTCTTGACGAAGATTTGCATACCACCACGAAGACGGAGCACCAAATGGAGAGTAGATTCCTTTTGGATGTTATAATCTGAAAGGGTGCGGCCATCCTCAAGCTGCTTACCAGCAAAGATGAGACGTTGTTGGTCCGGAGGAATACCTTCCTTATCTTGAATCTTTTGCTTGACATTATCAATGGTGTCAGAAGACTCCACTTCCAAGGTAATGGTCTTGCCAGTTAAGGTCTTGACAAAGATTTGCATGATGGATATGTAATTAACGTTCTAGATTGAGAGACAATTAGCACAGAAGCCAAAGGACAAAGTTCAAGAGGGGATAAGAAGCGTACCTTTTTCGTTAAAGAAAAGAGCAGCTGCGATTGACAAAACTGGGTTTCTTTTATAATGCTTGGCTAAACCGGCCGGCCGCTGACATCATTGGATTTAGACTAGGTTCCCTAAACTAACCTTCTCTTACAAAAAACAAGTATGTAGCATGCCAAATAAGCCAGTCAAGACCAGTATTCTAGCAACAAACATACAATGGATCAGATCAATATTCCTTTAGAAATTCGTATCGTTCGCTACAACCATCTGTTCCTGGCATAATAATTTTTTTCCCAAAAGGAACAGCTGAATCATCATCATCATCATCGCCACCACCAAGGTAGTACAACGGTTCAAGTTCCTGAATAAGGCTACAGCCTCGCTTCCCCAAAAAACAAGGATCAGATTTATATCTGTCCTGATATCTCTAATGGACAATACAGTAATAGCTCTTAACCATGTCGTATATCTAACATGGCGAGCTTTAATTTGGACATCTTTGACAAACAAACAGACAACGGTAGATTGCTCATATTAAAGGATTCACAAACTAATTAGGCGCAATCCTCGTCATGCTGACCGTGGCTTATTCGAACGACATGAAAAAATAGTGTAACGCTGTGTTCTCGTATCCAAAAAGGCAGTGTCCTACCTGCCTGCGAATGAGTCTGCGTGATTCCAGCCCCCACTGAGCAAACCCAAAGAAGTATTGTAACAACAAACTTTTTGCCAACCATGTAAGAGTACCTGATAAACACCAGATTCGTCAGATTGGTGTGACCTTACTGTTATAATGTTGTACCTGAAAATGACGTTTGTGATGTTTAACTGACTTGTACTTTACCATGGTTACACTATTCACTTGTGAGCATCATGCAATAATATTTGGCCATTACGACGAAATAATTATGGCCATATTGTGTGTTTCCCGAGACTGATCTTGTTTCTGGCTCACGCAAATGTACTTGCTACATTCACATTTATAATAATTATGCTCAATATGTTACTGATCTTGGTATTTAGCAGTCTTTGGCTTTTATTATAGGTCTTCCACATAAGTGATGATTTAGCCTGTAGTCTAAAGGTGACAGCGCCATACCGAGCTCCGTCCACCCCTGAAGACGCCAATGATGGATCAATCAGGGCCGTGCTTGCGTTGCTATTGTTTTCTGTCCACACTTCTAAGTTAACATGCATATTCAACAAACAAGACATGACCAAAAGTTGTGGCTTGACTATCTTGAGATCGAGTTTTTCAAAGATGCCGCCCATTTTCGCTGCTATATACACCATACATGTATTCTCCTGGTGAACACAATGACAATAGTGCAGTTGCGTTTCACCTTGACTGACTGTATCCTCTATATGCATCATTTTGTACATTGATATGCAACATAAATTTAAATCGGCCACATTTACGTCACGTATCTAATGCTGATTCACACGCAGATCAATATTCAATTTTCACTTTCGTAAATCACCTCCTTTACCATTCCAAAACTCTCTTTTCTTGTCGCTTGCAACTTGTTGACTATGTGCGTATTAGAGCGGGAGCGGCAATTGTTGTAGTCGAGCAATCAATAGTTTCGGCAACGAATTGTATTATATCAAGCTAATGCTGCGCAGCATACTAAAGGAAGGTACAATTTTCTAATGCGCGCAGTGCTTGCCGCGTCTCGTACAGTGATTATAAGCTAAGTGTCCAGAAGGATCCTGAGAATACTTGTTTGTAATTACTTTTCATCAAAAGTCTAGCCAATCAAAGTCTCAGCTTGATTGAATCTCTAATGCGTGGAAGCTCGGTCCCCGATTTCCCGCCTATTGCGTTATTCTTCACGGACTAATTCTGGCCGAGTTCTACCTTTGTGTGGCGAAGTATAAAACTAGAGCAAAAAATGGATTTATCTTTTAACTACTTAAACACAAACAATATGTCCAAAAATACCATTCTAGTTACTACAGCCACGGGAAACGTCGGTGGCCATGTTGCCACGCTTTTGTTGGAACACGGCTTCAACGTCAATGCTCTGGTCAGAAATCCTGACTCCGAAGCTGCCCAGAAGCTTAAGGCACAAGGAGTTACATTGTTCAAAGGCGACTTTGACGATGTTCCCTCCATTGAAGCTGCGGCTGAAGGAGTTTATGGCGTATTTATCAACGCTGTTCCTAGCAACAATGATGAATTCAAGCATAACAGCAATATTATTACTGCTGCTAAATCAGCTGGTGCCAAAATCGTTGTCTACATGAGCGTAGTGATGGCTGACCGCAAAGACCAGTTTCCCGGTTACGGACCTGAGAATCCGGCTTACACCTACTGGGAAGCTAAAGCTGGCACTGAGAAAAACGTTCAAGAAGCTGGATTCGACCATTGGACCATCATTCGACCTGCCATGTTCCTCTCAAATTTCCACTCATACATTGCCAACTTTGTTTGGCCACAGCTGCAAAAGGAGCACAAGCTCGTATACCCTTCGTTAAATACTGAGGGAACTTTTCCCCTGGTTGATTTGTTGGACATTGGCAAGTTCTGCGCTGCTCCATTTTGGGACACCAAAGCTTTCGACAAACAGATGATTGATTTGAGGACAGAGGATATGACCTTGACTCAATTGGCAGAAATAATGACCAAAACCACAGGGATTCCCATTAAAGCCGAGTATATCACTCGTGAAGAAGCTACAACCAGAGGTATTCCCGAACGCGCCACCTCATGGGCAGATTTCAGAGCCAGCATTGGCTACCAGGTCGATGTTGAACATCTCAAGAAATTCCCCATCAAGCTCAGTTCAGTCGAAGCATATTTGGAGAGAAACAAAGACCGAGTCATTCAATACTTGTCTCAGTAACTGAAGTCGTATGCAATACCCCACGACTTAGCATGGCATTCATTTCACTTTTATTTTATTTTTTCCATACTCTTGAGATTAATCAATAAATTCAATTATAATTTGGTATGAACATGATTGATTGCTATACTTGCTTTTATGAATACTATACACTCATTGGTCATTCCGGGCCATTACAAAATCGACGTGCTGATGTGGTGTATTCAGAATAACTGTGATTACTGCCATCAAGCTCAGTCTGCGTTAGGCGCTAATGATAATTAGGGAAAACCTGTACTGTCCGCTTCTGTTGTTGTTTGTCCATATATCATATTATAAGTAAATAACAACACTGAATATTGAAATAAAGAAATTTTGCTAACTGGATCTGCCGATCTTAATTGGTTTTTAATAAGATTGCTTTCTGTTGCTTGGTTATACAATGATCTTCCACTGGTATGCGCAGATAAAGACAATATTACAACTACATATGCTGAGACTCACCATACCCATTGTTATAGTTTGACATGCAACAAAACTGACCTTAAGCCCATTGTTGTTTGCCACGTATTTTGGCTGATCATAATTACTAAATTTAATTTCCAGATTCGACCTCAAAATGCGAATCAGTCCTTTTACACATACAATTACATTCAATTTCTACTGGAAACCTGATGAGACTGTTGTAGAACAAGGGCGATCTACATTTTATTGTTCTTTCTTCAAAAAAACTCATGTCTACATGTACAACGATTGAAATTATTCACTTGCAAGAATACTGCGCAATCAAACACGACACGTAATGGTCTGATGCGCGCAATAGCTCGCCGTAAGAATTATTCAGCCATTCATGGCGAGTTTTCCATAAGTGTCCAAATTTGCTTCCTTGCATTTGATTTTAGCTTTCAGCATGGGTTTGTCAGGCTGAATGAATTTCTAATTCGCTGGAGTTCGTTAGCCGTCATTGCCGGAGATTGCGTTATGCTCCTTCGGTCAATAATTAGCCGCTATCAGCATGGTCTCAAGGACTATATAATTAGATCAAACCAGGCACTTTTCAACTATGCAAACAAGAACAATCATGTCCAAAAATACCATTCTAGTTACTACAGCTACAGGAAACGTCGGTGGCCATATCGTCACACTTTTGTTGGAACAAGGCTTTAACGTCAATGCTCTGGTCAGAAATCCTGACTCCGAGGCTGCCCAGAAGCTTAAGGCACAAGGAGTTACATTGTTCAAAGGCGACTTTGACGATGTTCCCTCCATTGAAGCTGCGGCTGAAGGAGTTTATGGCGTATTTATTAACACTGTTCCTAACTTTGCCAACATGGATGAATACAAGCATAACAGCAATATTATTACTGCTGCTAAAAAAGCTGGTGCCAAAATTGCTGTCTATATGAGCGTAGTAATGACTGATATCAAAGACCAATTCCCCGGCTACGGACCCGAAAACCCGTCTTACAACTACTGGAAGCTAAAGCTCGAACTGAGAAGGATGTTCAAGAAGCTGGATTCGACCATTGGACCATCATTCGACCTGCCATGTTCCTTTCCAATTTCCATACTCGCCTTGCCAGCTATATGTGGCCACTCTTACAAAAGGAACACAAATTTGTATACTCCCCACTTGACCTCAATTATGTATTTTCCGTGGTCGATACGTTGGATGTCGGCAAATTCTGCGCTGCTCCATTCTGGGACACTAAGACTTTTGACAAGCAGATGATTGATTTGAGAACAGAAGATGTGGCCTTGAGTAAATTGGCAGAAATAATGACCAAAGCCACAGGAATTCCCATTAACGCCGAGTTAGTTTCTCGTGAAGAGGCTAAAACTAAAGGAGTTCCTGACGCCGCCTATCAGTGGGAAGATTGGCAAGTTGCTACCGGTTACAAGATTGATACTGAGCGCCTCAAGTCTTTCCCTATCAAGCTCAGTTCAACTGAAGCATACTTTGATAGAAACAAAGACAAAGCCATCCAGTTCTTGTCTCAGTAAATGGGAGCACAATCAATACTTCACAAACATGGCGATATATCTTCATATTTTTTCTGTGGATATATTAATATCACTTAAATAAACCACTTTACTTCATATACAAAATGACCCGTGACATGCTATGCTTACTTGTAAGCTCCCCTTGGAGCCATTCCGGCAAAACTTTGTACGTATTTATAGTCGCAATTCGACAACATCAAGATGTGATATGAAATTCAGATGCTGAAGAAAACATGTTGTACGCTTTATTTAATCAAGACTTGCAGAATTGCTAACTTTTTGACCATATACTTGCTTTAAACAATATCTTGCTTTTTAAACTAGGTGCTGATGCATCATTATATATTAAATGTGCAAATATGTCTAAACCAGTATAAAAAAAGTGGCACACTTTTTAGCTTTTGTCCCGAGGCACTCTAAGTCACTCCATCTCGGGTACCAGTCTACTGGTGACAATATATGTATTGGTCATTGTGGATGTACCTACTAGTAGCGAGCATCGCTGATCCGAGAAGTATAAGTGAGATTGCTAGGCATGGTAAGATCTACTGCTGAAAGAAAGCCCATAAACATATTTTTTTCGCTTAATACCGCCGAGTTCCTCTGTGCCACTGTGCTGTGCCTGTAAAGGAAAAATAGTGATGCGAAAATTCGCACCATTTCCAGGTGAACATAAAGTTGTACAGTCACAAAGACTTATTTTCAACATTTCTATGATGAGAAGAAGTGTGTATTCAGATTTTTAGAATACCCTATTTTTAGCAATACCAATTCATTTGACATAATGGCGTACATCAATTTTGAATGGCAAAAATTCAGCTGAAGTGCCAAGTCCCAAGCTAAACCACTCTCCTGATCACCAATTTCCTGCTGAACAGATGTCACTATTGGTTCACTACTTCGTTTTTTGACATCTTTATACTGAATGGATTGCGCCGCACATGGCTCCTACTTTTGGCAAAGTGGTACCTGAAGATGATATTGTTTGTTTGTGGAAGACGGATTTGGGGGAGTCAGCCTTTTTGATAAGCCAGGTTCAACTCTAAAGGAAATACACGCGGGCCGGATCCAATAGTATTGCATTGATCCTGGGACCAACATCACTGATCCACAAAAGGGAAAAAGATCTGTGCTTCTACTTTGTTTCCTTTCATCTTTTTTCTTCAGCAACCAGCGTTTTCCCTGTCATGACTATTACTGTTGCCAGTCCGAAATATGTGTTGTTCTTAGCCATTATCTTCTTTTTCTTATTCTCATTGGCTACATTCATATGGGCATCAACCATAGCTGTATATTTCAGACCTATTGTGAAGTATGATCATAACGGTGAAAAGTTTCTCGCCTATCTGCCGCATTCTGGTTTATCAAATCAGCGAAACGAACTGGAAAACGCACTGATGCTAGCCATCTATCTCAACCGGACGTTGATTGTGCCGCCAGCATTTTTGGGCAAGTTGCCAGGATGGCATCCTGGAAACAGTATGGACCAAGACATGACCCGAAAAACGGAACCGCAGTCATGGTGGTATCGATGTAATGATAAATATGCAATAAACGATGGTCCATGTAACGAGAAAACCGACTACCTAACAGTTCCATGGGAGTTCCTTCACGAAGATATGATCGAACTAGATATCCCCATGCGCCACATTCGACACGTTTCCACTAAAAAAATTCAGAAACTACTCTCACTGGATGACAGCGAGATTTATCAACAGCAGGATAAATCCATGTACAGCTGGGTCTTATGTGACAAGCCTAGAGATCAATGTCCTCCAGTCAGGGTTGGCGGAGGAAATAAGTACGATGACCAGTGGGTGATCGAAGACTTACAAAAGATCCCTCATACTCTGATACAATTACAAGGAATGTTTGGAAGTAATCGTGTTGGAGTTAGTGGGCAAGAGCACTTGGAACTAAGAACCAAGGTTCAAGAGGCATTGACGTACAAGAATCCCATAATAGATGCTGTGACGGCAAACATAGTAAATGAAATGGGCGGAAAGCACAGTTATCTGGCTGTTCATGTTCGAATGGGTAACCGTCAGTTTTTGGGAAATTTGCAAAACACTATTGCTCAGGAGATAGCTTTTCTAGAGCACGAATTGGCCAAGATGGAGTGTAAACAGCCTTCTAGTACAAATTGTACTAGCCCACTTAAGATATACTTGGCCACGGATGCCAGAAACCCTCGAACAAACGCAGATCTTGCGCCTTTGTTTGAACGGTTTCCCGACGCTGCCATCTTGGACGATTTTAGCCATCTTTTGTCACCTTTGGAACAAGCAGCGGAAGTTGCTCAGCCACCTCAAGAGTCTGTAGCGCGATTCATGCTTCCTATTATCGAGTCTATGGTATCTGCCCACGCCAAAGCATTCATGGGCACACCAGGATCAACCTATTCGAGATACATTGCAAGACTCCACTCTGTCTACCAGTCATCTAAATACAGCGACTGAAGCATGCGTGTACCTCATAGATTTACATAAGGCCTAACACCTCAACCTGTACATAATTGTGGGATGCCTATACAATAAAATAAACCTTGTATTTATGAATTTCATGACTCTATCAAATTTTAACTTTCGTCCTTTATGCTTCGATACACTACAATTATGCCCAACTGCTTCGCGTCCTTTAGCTGCCGCCGCACCCGCTACTCGCTCTCAATAATTATCCACGGCCGGAGATGAAATAAACGCTGATCAGGTTGAAGATCTGTATTTTTGACTGACTCTGACAAATTACCCACGTGACCTGTCAAGCACGCAGTCACAGATAGTTTATTTCCAAGTTTTTTTTTGCTGCTGGAGCAGTTGGGCAGTCAACACACCTCCAACAAAACACAATGCTGGTGCTGCATGGAACAGCAGCACTTTCGGATTTCAAGGCAAATGCTTTGCTAAAGTCCATTCAGCCCAAGGTCGCTTCCATTTCGGGCGTCACTGCTTCTTTCGTCCATTTTGTCGAGCTAAAGGACGAAGCGGCTGGCTTGCCTTCCGAACTCAGACAGGTTTTGGATAACTTGTTGAGCTATGGATCCAACTTGAGCTCCGAGGAGACTTCCGGAGAGGTGAATGCCATTGAGAATTTTCTGGCTGGAGGTCCTAGCTTGAGCGAAGCTGGATCTGCCGTTTTGGTTATCCCCAGACAAGGCACTATCTCCCCATGGTCATCCAAGGCCACGAACATTGCCCATCTGTGCAGTCTTCAAAACCATGTCAAGCGTATTGAACGAGGTGTTGTCTTTTTGGTCTCCAAGAACGACAAGACTCCTTTGACCAAGGCCGAGTTGGACACATTTGCTGATTCACTTCACGATAGAATGACTCAGGCTATTTTGGACTCCATTCCTCCCTCTGAGGCCATCTTCAAACATGGTTCTCCTGCTCCTCTTACCGTTGTCGATTTGCTCGGCCAGAGCAGCAGCATTGAAGAGGCTCGAGAGAAATTGATCCAAGCTAACACCAAGTTGGGTCTTGCCTTGGCTACTGATGAAATTGATTATCTGATTGATGCTTTCGTTGGCCAACAAGATGCCTTGCGTCGTAACCCTACTGATGTCGAATTGTTCATGTTTGCTCAAGTCAATTCTGAGCATTGTAGACACAAGATTTTCGGTGCTGACTGGACTATTGATGGTGAACTCAAGCCACATTCATTGTTTGGCATGATCAGAAACACCCACAAATTGCACCCTCAGTACACTTTATCTGCTTACTCTGACAACGCCGCTGTTATTCAAGGTTGCAAGGGTACTCGATTTGCTCCCGATCGCAGCAAGCAGTACGCATACGACCACTATGAAGAAGATGTTCATATGCTTTGCAAGGTAAATATCTTAATATTGGGTTGTGTTTAGCTGGCAGTGACAGCATACCTTTGTGACAAAGTTGACTCACTTTTGTACCACCATAGGTTGAGACTCACAATCACCCTACTGCTGTATCTCCCTTCCCCGGTGCTGCTACTGGATCAGGTGGTGAGATTCGTGATGAAGGTGCTGTAGGTCAAGGCTCTAAACCCAAGGCCGGTCTTGTCGGTTTCTCGGTGAGCAACTTGCTCATCCCTGGACATCACCAGCCCTGGGAAACCGATTTCGGTAAGCCTGGACATGTCGCTTCTGCCCTTGATATCATGATCGAAGGACCCCTTGGTGGAGCTGCTTTCAACAACGAATTTGGTCGTCCTGCTCTCACCGGTTATTTCCGTACTTTTGCTGAAGAAGTACCAAGCAGCAACGGTACTGAAGTCCGTGGCTATCATAAGCCTATTATGATTGCTGGTGGTCTTGGTACCGTCCGACCTGCTCACGTGCTGAAGAAACCCATCACCCCTAACGCACATTTGGTTGTTCTCGGTGGTCCTTCCATGCTTATTGGTCTTGGAGGTGGTGCAGCCAGTTCCATGGCTTCTGGCCAAAGCAGCGCTGATTTGGATTTCGCTTCAGTGCAAAGAGACAACCCTGAGATGGAACGTCGTGCTCAACAGGTCATTGACTTCTGCGTCGCTTTGGGTGACGACACCCCTATTCAATCTATTCACGATGTTGGTGCTGGTGGTCTTTCCAACGCCTTGCCCGAAATTGTCCACGATTCTGGATTAGGTGCCGAGATTGAGCTGAGAGATGTTCCTTGCGATGATCCTGGTATGTCCCCTATGGAGATCTGGTGTAACGAGTCTCAGGAACGTTATGTTCTCGCTATTAGCCCTGAAAAGGCCGACATTTTCAAGGATATATGCGAAAGAGAACGTTGCCCATATGCTATTGTTGGCACTGCCACCAAGGAAGAGAAGTTGATCGTCAAGGATCGTTTGCTTGGTAGCCACCCTATCGATCTTCCCATGTCTGTCTTATTCGGAAAGCCACCCAAGATGTCTCGCAAGACCACCACTGTCACTCCCGACTTTGTCAAGTTCGATTCATCTTTGACTTCATACGTGCAAGGTGATGTTATCAAGGAATCCGTTAAGCGTGTTCTTTCATTGCCTGCTGTTGCATCAAAGTCGTTCTTGGTTACCATCGGTGATCGCTCTATCACCGCTTTGGTTGCTCGTGACCAATTTGTTGGTCCCTGGCAAGTACCAGTGGCTGATGTCGCTGTCACCATCACTTCTCATGGTCAAGATATCAAGACTGGTGAGGCGATGGCTATGGGCGAACGCACACCTTTGGCCTTGTTGTCTCATGCTGCTTCTGCTCGCATGGCTGTTGCTGAATGCTTGACTAACTTGGTTGCTGCCAATGTTCAAGATATCAGTTATGTCCGTATGTCTGCCAATTGGATGAGTGCCGCCAACCATGATGGTGAAGGCGCTGGCCTTTATGAAGCTGTTCAAGCTATTGGTATGGAGCTTTGCCCTGCTCTTGGTATTGCCATTCCCGTCGGAAAGGACTCCATGTCTATGAAGATGAAGTGGAACGAAGACGATAAGCAAAAGGAAGTCACTGCTCCTATGTCACTCATCATCACTGGCTTCGCTACTGTGGTGGATGTTCACAAGACCCTGACTCCTCAACTTCAGAACATTGAAAACAGTGTGTTGGTGTTTATTGATTTGGCTAGTGGCAAGCAACGTTTGGGAGGTTCTGCCCTGGCTCAAGTCTACAAGCAAATTGGTCATGAGGCACCAGACGTTGAAGATGCCGCTTTACTCAAGAGCTTTTTCAACACCATGCAATCCATTCGTCATAACAAGAATGATAAGGAATGTCCTATTTTGGCTTACCATGATCGCTCTGACGGTGGTTTGTTCACCACTATCGCTGAAATGGCCTTCACTGGTCATGTCGGTGTTCAGGTTGATCTGGAAAACCTCGTCCAAAACGACGATATCGTTTCTGCTCTGTTCAACGAGGAATTAGGTGCTGTTGTGCAGATCAAGGAAAGTGACTTGAACCAAGTCATTCAAGCGTTTGAAGCTGGTGGTGTACCCAAGTCGGCTTTGCATACTATTGGCAACGTCACTCCTCACAATGAAAAGGATACTGTCCAATTTGTGTACAAGGGCCAAGCTGTGTTCGCTGATGAACGCATCCAACTTCAACGCGTTTGGTCAGAAACCTCGTATTTGATGCAATCCTTGAGAGACAACTCCAAATGCGCTCAACAAGAGTATGATAGCATTTTGGATGCCCAAGATCCTGGTCTGAGCTATCAATTGACTTTCAATCCTGCTGAAAACCCAACTCAGGGTCTTCAAGCCCGTCCTAGAGTAGCCATTCTGCGAGATCAAGGTGTCAATGGACAAATTGAAATGGCTTTTGCTTTCCATTTGGCTGGCTTTGAAGCTGTGGATGTTCATATGTCCGATATTCTTACTGGCAAGGTAACCTTGAAGGACTTTGTGGGCATCGCTGCTTGTGGTGGTTTCTCATATGGTGATGTTCTTGGAGCTGGATCTGGCTGGGCTAAATCCATCTTATTGGACAAGCATGCACGCCAAGAGTTTTCTGATTTCTTCAATGAACGTCAAGATACATTTGCTCTTGGTGTTTGTAACGGTTGTCAGTTCTTGACTCAATTGTATGAATTGATCCCTGGTGCTCAATGCTGGCCCAACTTCAAGCGCAACGAGAGTGAACAATTTGAGGCTCGTACTACTATGATCCGTGTTGCCGAAACCAACTCCATTTTCTTGCAAGGCATGCAAGGATCTAGCTTGCCTATTCCTGTTGCCCATGGTGAAGGCCGTGCTGAGTTCCGATCGTCCGGTGATTATGAACAATTTATGTCCAGCCAACTTACTGCTGTTCAATACATTGATAACTATGGTCAAGCTACTCAACAATATCCTTTCAATCCCAATGGCTCTCCTAGTGCTATCTCAGCTGTGACCACGCCCAACGGACGTGTGCTTGCTCTCATGCCTCATCCTGAGCGTGCTGTCCTCAAGGAGAGCAACTCTTGGTACCCTGCCAACGAGCAATGGGGCCAAGTCGGACCTTGGTTGCGTATGTTCCGCAACGCTCGTGTTTGGGTTGAGCGTGTCACCAATCACAGCGTTTGAACGTCTTTAACAGGATAATGGTTTTCCCATTATAGAAGTTTCTTGGCTTGCCCGACAAATTTTATTAGTTTCCTTTTTGCCTTTTTTATATACTTTCATTTTCTCAACATCACACAAAGACTCGCTCGGTTTTTTTAGATGTGTAATTTTTTCCCTTAAACAAAATATCCAAGTTGTAACATGATCCAGCGTGCGTTTTTGAGATTTCAGACATGAGTCACTTGGCAATGATGGACCCAGACTTTGTACTATAGAAATCACGTATGAAAATCACTAGTTGGTGATCTGATTTACTCTCCAAAAGGGGGGCTAAAAAGTCAACTCCCAGGATTTGTTATCCAGCCATTGGTGCCACAAAAGTCTACGCTTAGCTGGAAAAACCCAAAGTGGAAAATTTAATAAACAGCAAAAAGTGCACTGCCTTTAAGGCTGTGCTCGCTTTTTTACTCCTTTCGTCTCTTCCCTTTCCTTTATGCTCACCGACGAGTCTCAGCCATTACTTCGGCCGGCTCCAGTGCCTCGCCAAGATTCTGGTAATGCTTTGATGTGACCGAGATTTGAATGAATCTCAAAATAAAACATTAATTAATTATTGGTTTATCTAACACGCTTAACCGCAGACCGGAGCAGCCGCTCGTCGACAGTGCTCCCTGCTCCAGGAACAGCCAGAGCGCAACGTTGGAGTCTTCGGCGCCACGCTGTTTGGGTAGCGCCATTGGGCATTGCCACCATCATACTATTCATTGCCCTTATTTCCGTCCTGACTCTATTCGTTGAGCGACAGTGGGGTAAGTGTCTATTTTAAGCCAAGAGAAATTATCCTATGGTAGCAACCCAAAGTTGTTAATCGTTCTGTCAAAAGCCCATTTAGGTGATTTACCATTGGATGACGATCCAGTACTGGCAAGACTGCACACGTCCAACATTGTTCGACATTTGGAGGCACTGTACAATATTGCCCGGCAACATGATAATTCTCGCAGTGTAAAGACAGGTTACAACGCGTCGGCTGCGTATGTTATGCAAGAGTTGCGTGACCGAGCTCGATGTGATATTCAGGTTCACCACTTTCAGGTCCCTATTTGGGATCAAATGGGCGAACCTACTCTTGTCGGTAATTTTGCAGACAGCACAAAAGTGTCTTTTCAGGATTCCAAAGATTTTTGGAGTGAGTTGAACAATCTGCCTAGTTTAACATATGCTTTTCAAAATCATAGCAAAACTCTGATCAATTGCAAAAATTTTGTAGGCATGCGTTATGGCGGACAATCCGCTTCCCTCACCAACCAAACTGTCGTCCATATCCCTAACTATGGCTGCCATATCTCTGATTTTGCCAGCGTCGCCAACAAGGTTGCGCTAATAGAAGAGCCTGAGTCTAGTCGGGCATGCAGTGTTTGGGATGCAGCATGGAACGCTGAACAAGCTAATGCTACAGCCGTTATTTTTTATAACTCTCCTTCTCGTACCTCATTACTTTTTAATCGCGTGCGCATCACCGACTGGAAGAAAGGCGACCCGCTCATGACTATACCCGTCCTAGCATCAACTCGCACAGTTGGACTTATTTTGGAAGGCGCTATAAATCATGTTCGACTCCATATCACTACCAAGACTCAGATCACCATTGAAGATACCCATAATACCCTTTGCGTTGGTCGAGTCGGCAATGATAGTCAAAGAATTGTTATTGGCGCACATTTGGATTCTGTACCTGCAGGTCCGGGACTTGTTGACAATGGCTCGGGTTCGTCAAGCCTACTAGAGATGGCCATCATATTATCTGAAGCCCATCAACACTTTGTCCCTCACAGCAAACTAGTGTTTGCCTTTTGGGGAGCTGAGGAAATCGGCCTTTTGGGTTCGCGTGAGTGGGTTAGATCCACTCGACGAGACTCGCCTCGTGAATGGAACAAGATTGCAGCCAATATCAATCTAGATACCCTTGCTAGTCCCAATTTCATCAGTTTAATTCACAACGGCCAAGATGCTCCAGAACCCGTTCGCAACGCATCCATTCAAATCCAAAAAGCCTTTGAGACATTTTACAATTTGGAAAAATTGCCTTACAAAATAACATCCATGACTGCTGGCAGTGACTTCCTACCTTTCCTTTTAAACGATATTCCCAGCGGTACGTTATCTCCATTGATCAATGCTTAACGCATGTGCGAAAATATGTAGCTGCTTTTTTACAAAGACATCTAATTATTTTATTCAATTTCATGCTTGACAGGCGGCGTTCTAACTGGAGCAAACGAACGCAAGAGCGAATCTGAACGACGCAAGCATGGAGGGTTGGCCAATGCACCGTTGGATCCATGCTATCATCAATCGTGTGATACTCTAGAAAACATCTCACAAGACGCTCTGACTATTGTAAGCTGGAAAAAAAAATTGTTTATCAAAACATCCCTATCTATGGGTTGATACTAATCTCACCGTTTCTACGTTTAGACATCACGGGCGGCGCTGTTTGTTATCTCTCGCTTGGCCCATCATCCGGATCTATTGTCCTACTTGTCCGGCCAGTCTGATTTAACGGCATGATGATTTGCGCCTATTTCTTGCAGCATTTCTTGTTTTGTTTTGTTTTTCTTTTTCTTTTTCTTGTTCACATTCATCATTTTTTAAAAAAAGAAGATAAAGAAATTATAATTGTAATTACATTTTTTGTCAAACGTTCGATTTACCAAATCACTTGCTCCTCTTGAAAATTTTCATTCCCCTCTTTTCCTCTCTCTATCTATAATCGCAATGGTAAGAAACGAGGCATATGTCACGCTGCTTGTGACCGACTCGTATGCGCCTGGTGCCTTGGTAGTGGCCAATACCCTCAGAGAATATGGCACTACCCGTGAGATTGCGGTCATGGTGACCAGCAACATCACCGAACAGACTCGAGATCTGTTGAAATTGTCGTTTGATCGCATCATTGACATTGACAAGAAGGATTCAGGGCAACTCAATGAACTGTCCCTGCTAGGAAGGCCAGAACTGGGCGTGACATGGAGCAAGTTAGCGGTGTGGCAGCTGGATTATGATAAGGTGGTGTTTCTGGATGCCGACGTTTTGCCCTTGCGACTGGTGGATGAGTTATTTGACCGCCCCGAGTTTAGCGCTGCCCCCGATGCAGGGTGGCCAGATTGCTTTAATTCAGGTGTGTTTGTTGCTGTGCCTAACGCGGAGACGTACAAGGAGCTCTGTGCGTTGGCCACCAGTAAAGGATCATTTGATGGTGGCGATCAGGGTCTTTTGAATACCTACTTCTCATCGTGGGCCACCAGCGCTCCTGAGCATCGACTGCCCTTTACTTATAACACCACGCCTACTGCCGTGTACAGGTGAGTTGTCTTTTTTATGGCTATCAGATGGAATCAGATGGGAAGAGGTTGCGCCTTGGTTGAGCCATCAGCTTCCCGGGACAAGGCCAACAAATGGGAAGTGCATTATTTTCTTTATTTGGACTGTACCACTGACGCACGTATCTATCAAAATCTTTTTTCATATAATTTCTTCGGTCTTCTTCATAAAGTTATGTGCCGGCTTACCGCGTCAATCGTGACAAGGTTGCTATAGCCCATTTTATTGGCACATTGAAGCCATGGCATGTCCAACAACCATTTTCTTCCGGCCACCATAGCTCGTCTCAAGAAGAAAAATTGGATCTGGTGCAACAATGGTGGCTTACTTATAATAGATATTATGGCACTAAGCCAACCACCGAGACCGCTCCGTTGCCAGAGACCGTGACTGTGGCTGCTAACGATGAATCAGTTGCCGCCAATGCCAGCAGCACCAACCCCAATACCAGCAGCTCAGCGTCACAACCGCCTAAATTACCTGTGTTTGATCCAGCAGTACCCCCTAACTCAAAGGTTAAGCCGGTGTTCCCTTGGGAACAGAACCGTTCTGAAATCTGTACGCGGGTTTGGTACGATTGAAGTATCGCTTTCGCCAAACACTAGACAATAGATCTCTGATAGGTCTGCTTAATGCCGGGCCTCTGTTGTAGGTCAGCTCGACACTCCTCTGCTGCTTTTTTCAAATTTGTTTTTTTCTGTATAGATACAAAACACTGTAATACTCAATGATGGATAACTTTTTCTTTGTCCTTATCTGTTCTATTTCATTTTTTTACTATCATCTTTTACCACCATCTTTTACCATCATTCTTTACTATTATAACGTACTTTTTTTCTTTTTTTAAACCTCTCGTTTCACTTGTCTGTTTCATTCACTCAGCCATATTGGCTTTCGCACTTTCTCTTAAAAAGCCATTGGCTCTATCCTCGTGTAAGGATCCTCATGCGAGAAGCTTGTTTTCGGGGGTTTTTTTTATTTTACATGGCAATAAACGGGATTCTCACATAATAGGGATTATTACAAGTTGAACATAGGAAGTGGACTATACAGTTGGGGCTCTATGGAAAAATCACTGCATACATGCTAATAATATGTCGTGCATACATGCAAAAATATGGCCACTCATGGCTCTGGAGCATGCTGCACTTGGACACCCGGGAGACCATACACACCAAAGCCTGATGCTTTGGCCATTTGGGCAAACCCTTCGGTATCAATGGCGCGTCGATATGGAAATGGTGGGTATATGACGCCGGTTCGATGAACATGCGCTTTGCTCAATGAGAAACACGAACCAATACCGTCCAGCGGAATTTTGGCATGCCGATCTGCCGTCGTAGGCATATCGATCAGCAACAGCCTATGCGTTTGAAGTTGCCAGAATCCTACAGGAGGTTTAGTCATGGACGCTGGAATAACGGAATAGACCCAATATCGCTACACGTTGTTCCGATATCTTACCTTCAAGCAGCACAAAATCCTGTTGAAAATCTTCGACCAACACATTGGATACTTCTGTTTCTCGCCAATTGCTTTTGTCAAATCCCCAAAGTAGTCCATCGGAGCGTTGTACCATGCAGTTAGGAACCACCACGTCAACGTCGGCGTCCATGAGTTGTTCGATAATATTGCTCGGTACGTAATGTACGTTATTATCTAGGGCCAAGATCCATTTATGTTCGTCTCGTAACGCTGATTTAATTAGATAATTGCGAGCACGCGCCAACGCTGATCGTATTAATGGCTGCAACTCGTAAACAGAGTCTTTGTCATCGCCGAGGCTGGTGCTGATGGTTTTAGCATACGCCGAGACTGACCGAAATTTATTCTTGTTATGAAGCAGCATATGCTCAAGAAGTGCCTTGGATCCCGAAGTGGGGTCAGTCAACATGAACGCAAGGTCCAGTTTGTCTAGTGGGTAGCTGAGCGAACTCAGGAGCGACAGCAATGCTGGAATGGTTTTGAGTTCGTCGGTTTTGATCAAAATTGTGACCAGAACGAGATCATTGTGTGCTGCTGCATCCGTAATGGTCAAATCGTTCATATTCTTGAATATGGGGGGTTGGGGGGCATTGGGTGTAGTCGTGGAGCATCTCTGTTCATCTGATGACGCCGGGGACAATGTCGAGAGCAGGGCAGTAATCGAGATGATGAGTGCCAACCCCAGGATTGCCCAATGTCTTTTAGACAATACAAAGGCACCTATCATAGAGATACGATGCAACTCTTCTCACAGAATAACAGTTTACGAGATGCTTTATATTACGAGAGAGAGTTGTAAGAGGAGGGAAGCAAAATAAAAAATACCAAGGTAAGGCAAAAATACGAAAATGTCTAATTCGGCTATAGCTTTGATCCCGCTTTGGGGTTTTTCATCGGTGACTGGTTCTGCCTGCAAACCGCTAAACTTTAAGCTTGAGTTCGAGGAAATGAAGGTCCTTGACCAGTAATTTGTCTGGCCATACGAACTCTATGCGCTCTCCAGTCTCTCTAAATCCAAGCTTATTGTACCACTTAAGAATGTCCTCTCGGTTTTCTAGCACATGCACCATGGCATAGTCTAGCTTCAAATCTTCCTTGATCACTCGAATGGCCTCACGGATGAGCTTGCCTCCAATACCACCAGATTGGTGAGCTGGGCTGACACTGAAGAACCCAATTTCCGCCTCCTTGCCATCTGCTGCAGGTTGGACCTGAACAGTTCCTACCACTTGCTCTCCGTTTTCGCCAGGGAGTAGTGCCAGTAACAAGACGTTAGGTGATCGGTTTTTGGTTATATGAGTTTCGACTTCCTGCATGGTGGCTCTCTCTCCTGACACTATTTTGGATTCAGTGGTCCAACCGCCCTCTACAACAATTCAGGTCAGGGCTAAAGTCATTTTATAAGGTGTCGTGGCCAGCCAGGCAATCCCTTGTCATCTAGCCACTTATTATCTTACCTGATCTATAAGCCGCATTGACTACCTTGTGTATGGTGTCTTTGATCTTAATGTCGTCTGGGACGCATTCTCGAATAAAAACTTGCGGCTGGGTAGTTGCGACCATAATTCTGACTTGTGGAAGTTTAAAGAATAGAGTGGTTCCGACTGGCCGGACGTACAAAATTTTATACTTGTTTCGGTAAAACCTGGTTTTCCCAGCAACAGTGAGTCACTTTTTCGCTTGCAGTCTGCTAAGCCATACTAGCAGCCAAGCCCTTTATATGAAGGCATAATACTAGGGTTGTAAGAAACAAAATAAGAAAGATAAAGCTTGATTATTTAGTATAGAGAAAATGCTATATATTCGGTGATATTCTCATAAGAAAGTGGGTACAGTGAGCCATTTAGTAATCAAAGGTGGGGCTAATTTTTTTAAAGCCTGGCTATGAGAATGTGAGAAATCAGCTCAGGAACGTGAATGTTATTTTGAGATATATATACAAATATGAGAAGACAAGCACTAGTTTGAGTCGTAAGGTGCGTGGCTATAAATGCTATGTCCGTCATCAAAATGATATCGGGCTGTTTCTTCTAATTCGCGAAGAAACGTGCCTCTTGATGGTACTCTTGTGGATTCTGCAACCCAATCGGCAAGCAAACAGCAAATTAATATTAAATTATCTGGTCAACGCTACGGTCATACAACCAGCTAAAGATGAGCTTACCATATGTATTGTGTTTATCAATGCTGTAAATGATCTGAGATAACTCAGTGTTAGTACATAAAATCACTTGATTACGCTGTGGAATCAATTGCTATTGCTTACATCGGGGTATATGGCTGTAGAAACTACAATATTCAACTTTAAGTCTCTTGAAGACCTAATACGAAACTTTTCCAACTCGGCACCTTCATCGGATGATAGCCTACAGTTAAAGAGGGAGCATCCACTTGGGAGGGAGCTAGAAATCAAAACCTACCAGATGTGGTCACCGTAACGGATGGTGACATAACGTCTTTCAACAGTTGTTCAGCTTCAAATCTGGAATGCTCTTTTAGAACGTTTAGCATCTCTTCACGACTGGGCAAGCATGTCACACTTCCGTTCGAGCGATTTGGGTTGATAATCTTCTCAAAGTTGACAGATATTCGCTTGATGGATACACCTGGTTGGTATCCAAAGTTCTCTACCCATTGATGTTCTTCTTTGGCCTTGGTCTCCGCTTTGATCATCAAGTTACCGAATGAAGCGCAATCTGCGCACACAGCTAGCTGCTGAAACGTTTGAATAAGAACTGTCTGGACAGCTTGTCCGCGAGCTCCATCTTGACATTTATCACGCAGATCCATCAATAATTTCACTGTTCCATTTAGAAGGCGCGGCATATTTAACAGAGTAATAAGCAATCCTTGGAGGGCCAATAGATCCGACGGTACCCCTTTCTCAAGTTGGCCATACTCATTTACAGTTCGCAATAGTATTTCCATGAACTTTGTCCAGTCATTGTCTGTAACCGATATTTGTTCCAGGTAGCATATCAACATGAGAGCAAAGTCGACTCGGATGCTAGGGTCTGCATCGAGTAACAAATTTAGATTGGGCAGAATAATTACAGCAGGCACCAACCTGAACTGACGATTTTTCTCATCAGAATTCAGTAGTATGCCCCGGTTCTTCTTCATGATTTGCTTCATAGCTGTGATCAAGCATTGCCGAAGTTCCAGGGAAGCACGGCTAGAGATCAACTGAAACAACACGCCCAGTGTATCTTGGATCTGCTGGTCATAGTAGATAGTGCCCGCCGTGGATCCTATACAAGCTGTTAATCGTAATTTGATCATGTGTTTGGCAACCTCTTTATGACGATTCGAATCCTCCAACGTTTCATGAGATAGCCATGCATCTAAAATATGAATAATTGAAGTGACGGCCTCGATGACATGAAATTCAGGAATCTCAACTTGTTCGTCTAGCAGGATGCTACTTAGCGCAGACGCACAAGTTGCACTAGTACTGAATGACGAATCTGCCGTAGTTGATTTCGGCTGTATCTTTTCCATATACAAAACCATCTCGCTAATGAATATCTTTCTGTGCTCTGCTTTGATAGCCCGGACGAGGCACTTGTATATCTCCACACCATAAAGTGGAGGCCACCATTTTTCATTGGTATCCATAAAGCTTAAACATGAAAATGATGAACAATTCAATCTCGACCACGACGTAAACATATTTCCCTCGATGCTCACCTGAAGGTGGATTGGATCAGCTGCCGCACCCGTTGAGTATGGTAAACTTTGCCACATGCATCCAGAATCATCAAGGCAAGCATTCGTGTCTCATTAGGTACCGTTACAGGCGTGGTGCCTGAAGTCCAGAAAGATCCACTGGATTCAGTGGAGAAGCTAGCAGTATCGCTGGTGATAAATTTTTCTCATTAGGGATGATTGCTCATAAATGCTGTGCATAACGTAATCCTTACATAGTACTTTCTTTGCGCGATCCAGAATCCTTTGGACTAAAGGATTTTGTATGAGAGGGGATCTATCAAGGGCGAAGAATGTTTGAATCTAAAAATCTTTGGGAAATAGATGAACTATATGGTTTGACACTGTACCTCCAGGTTCCATAGCGCTGCTGGAAGCACTAAGGCTTCTAGTTCTGTAGCTATTCCTCTTAGATACCCTGAACCATTCAAATTTTGGAAGATCCTAGACGAGGCCACAGTGCGTATTCCTCGAAGTCCCACTAGCCGGGTTTGTAATGTACCATCTCCTTCCATTCCGCCTCCTTGACTCATTTCACTGTAAATTGTAACAAGCTGCTGGTATAAGTCTGTTAATTCTCGATCGACACTCAGAAGCTCTCCATCGAAATATGCACTAAAATGATCAAACTGCAATACGTTACAACAGCAATATGTTAAATCAGTTTAGCCAATAAACATTAGATCCTTTGATGAGGACATGGATGTCTTACTGTATCTGCCGTAGCGGCTGTAACCTCCATATCGCTCGAAGTTGTCAACAGTATGAGCATCCTGGTTATATTTTCAGCAAACAAATTGAGGTTGTTGTGTGCTTTCATAATGAGCTCATTGATTAATCTTAGCATCAGCACAATGTTGCTTTTTTCAGTAATATGTTGTCTAACGTTTTAATTTACATCATTCTAACAGGGCCAATTTGGAACTCAAATTGAAATTACCTAGTACGACGGTTTCTCAGATCTTCTGTCAATTTGTGCTCCATGAACGAAGCTACCTTAGGTAACTTGTTAGGTTTGGACGTGACATAGAATATTAGATACGATACATTGGCGGTTTTGAGTTCTATATTCTTGGCTCTGTCTGGAAAACAATTAAGCACCAGTAAAGCATGATGTGCCTGCAAACTAACTCAGCCAATCAGTTTACAAGTCGTAAAGCAAAGCTGGTGCCCTTATATCACCTCAAAGGCTTTGCTCACCTGCGATGTAGACTGGGATATCAGGCGCCCAGGAAGGAACACAAACAATAAAATTATAGAATATAATAGGATTCAGAACGTAGTAATGTCAGTCATTATGCTCATGCACACACATAACATTCCAATGGTGCCTTACGGATAACGCAAATTGGCCGAAGACAGCATTTGGGAGAAACCAGACCACAAAAAGTAAAGACCAATAACCCAGGCTGCAAACAGCAGCAGCCAACCATATATTTTATATAAAATCTCTGTTTGTTTGTATGTACTATCACCAGATATCGGCACCTCTTCGGTCTGTGATCCCGATACTCTACTGCAACAGCAAAATTTATTTTACAAATAGTAGCACTTGACTTTTTCATAAAAGGTTTCTTGGCTAATAAGCTTAATATGTACTTCATTAAGAAGAATACATCGTTCACTAAAAAACACCTACTCCTGCTTTGCTATTATACTTGACCTTCTCCTAAATTGTCATAGTTGTTTAGACACGATAGACAACTCAGGCTTATATTCCCTCGTTCGATACCAGAAAGGGGGCAAGTTGGAGGGCGGGGCAGTGCAAAAAATAGCATCTAGTGCTCCTAGGACCAGGTGTTTTTTCTTTTTTGCCCCTATTCTATGCTGTTGCCCTGTCTCCTGCTATACTACTCCTTGCTGGTTCAGAGCAATGGTCAGACAGTTTTGATCATTTGAAAGGGTGGCCATCAAGAACAATTGGCTCCTCTTGGTTACACGTTTTCATAAGCCTTGCCTCTTTGTCTTCTATTGCCTCTTTTTTTCTGCTTTTGACCATCTAATTTTCTTTTCTTTATATACAATCAACCTTGTCTTGTGTTTACATCTACACAACATACGTGGAGCAAATCATTTGTCTGGACTATACAAACACAGTAACAGCAGATAAAACTCTGTATACAATTATTCATTAGCTCAACCTTGCGATGTCAGCCAGCTTCTTTTTGCAATAATTCGTCATTTCCAGTCATTCAAAACTGTTCGCTTGTCCAACAACAACAACGTCTTATTATATCATTAATTATTTACAAACCTTACATATACCATGGAGATCGACGCGGATATCATGGCGCTTTATCAAGCGCACACCGCCATAATAGAGCCGGAGTCTGAAAATATTAAGGCTCCTGAACCTGCTCCAGAAGCAGACATCGTAGTTACAGTAGAAGCCATTCCTGTTCACCAAGAAGTGAAAGTAAAGCGACAGAGAACTTTGGTTAAACCAGAAAGAGAGCGTATCAATGTCAACCATCCTCAATACCATTATCGAAAGAGAGCTCAGCTACAAGCAGCACAAATCAATCCAAGCAACACAGGAAACGGGCCGACGATTTCACCAAAGCTGACCAAATTAGGAAGAGGCACTAGCATTCTGGGTCGTGAAGAAAAGGCATCACCACATGACAGATCAAATATTGAATCTGATACAAGTTCGATCCGAAGTCACGACGCAGGACAGTTAAAACCTAGGTTTGATGCCTGGAAGCTTTACTGCAAGCTCATCACTTGTTGCTTCCCTACACCGTTCCTCGTACTGATAGGTAAGTACCAACACCGTATATCTTTCGAGCAATTATTACATACAATATCTGATCACAATTTATAATAGGCAAAAAAGACCCTGCTTCTCAATCAGCATGGCGAGAAAAAATCAGCTTCATCAGCTGTATTCTCGTCATCATGGGCATGGTTGGTTTCTTAACCTTTGGCTTCACTGAAATCGTTTGTCCTACACCTCCACTATCCTTCCACGTTTCAGAATTGAATAATGGATATGTTTCCATAGATGGCTGGGCATACATGCTTGCATCATGGACTGACCACCCACCTATTCCTGGAATGACAAACGCAGCCTCTAACATCATGTACGAGCCTGTCTCTGCTGGTGGCAAGGATGCTACATTTCTTTTCCAGAATGTCAATCAGCACTGTCTCGACGTTATCAATCCAAAGCCTGGAACAAACGTTGGCCAGCAAGGAAATCAAGTGCAAGCCTATTTCCCTTGCCAACTGTTTGATCCCAACTCCTCAGTGGTCCCTGACTCTGCCGCCTTCAATAACCAAACAGGTTGCCATTTTTCTTCTGCCGCTCGGCAAATGTATCAAAGCTTCCAGACTCAAGGTGTACCCAAGCTAACTGGAGGTTATGACAAAGCTGGTCGCATATACTATAACTGGAAAGAAGTTGCTGATAGTAACCATCTTTTGATCTACAATGGGTAAGCTGGCAATATGATTTATCACTGATGAATTAAAGATTCGGAGATGTTCTATTTAAAACAGACAATGGGCATACTAAAACAATGAACTTGCAAATCCAGGGACGTTCTAAATATAGGACTTCTCAAATCACTGCCAAGAAATCTCTTTGACATTCCTCAAGGAGGGCTTATAGATACACTTCTGTCCAACGCAACAGAGTATATTGGCACTGATGTTTCTTACTTAGCCACTGGCTACCGTTCACCAAATGGTGTCTCTTGGAAAAAAGAGGCTGATTGTCTTTCAGATGTGATCCGCGTTGGTATGGTTGATACCCTTACTTTTGGATGTGTCATCTCCAACATTGTTCTCTATATTTCCTTGGTCGTCATCTTGGGTGTCATTATTGTCAAGTTCAGTCTTGCTGTAGCATTCGGATGGTTTCTTTCATGGAAACTTGGAAACTTCAAGGATGGCCAGTCTTATGCTGATCGGATGAAGCGCGAACAAGAAATCGAGAACTGGACGGCTGGAATCTATACACCTGCCAATGTTGGTCGTTCACCATACTTGTATCCTCTAAATCCTCCAAGGAAAAAGTCCATCATACCTCACACTTCTCGATTTACCAAGCCTGATCCTATCAAAATGAAGTATGGAAATACTTCTGAGCTTTCGGCTCAAAATATGTGGAGAAGACCATCTAGTGCGACCGTATCCACTATTTATGGCTCTACGTTCACATCACCGTTTTCTTCAACGGTTGGAACCAACTCTACGTCACCTTCCACCATATACAATCCCAAAGACTTTAATCATTCTCGCAGACAAAGCGAACTGACTTTTCCTCTCAGCCGACGCTCATCCATATCCGTTGCCACAAACTCTCCTTACTCTCCTTTTGGTGATTCAAAATGCCCTCTACCAATGTCAAAGCATATTGTGGCACAGCCTGAGATGACATATAAGCCTTTCAATTTTTCTCTGGCTCATACTATATGTCTGATCACTGCCTACTCCGAAGGCATTCAGGGTCTACGAACAACATTGGACTCTGTTGCCACTACTGACTACCCCAACTCACACAAGCTCCTTGTTGTTATTTGTGATGGTGTTATTACTGGTTCTGGCAACGAAATGTCCACGCCTGACATTTGCTTATCTATGATGAGAGACTGCATTGTTCCTAAAGACGAGGTGCAGCCTTATTCATATGTGGCCATTGCTGACGGAGCCAAACGTCACAATATGGCCAAGGTATATGCTGGCTTCTATCGCTACGACAACAGCACAGTATCGCCAACCCAGCAGCAGCGCGTTCCAATGATCTTAATAGTCAAATGCGGCACAGAAGCCGAAAAGGGAGACAAGAAGCCCGGAAATCGTGGAAAGCGAGATTCTCAGATTATCCTCATGTCTTTCTTGCAGAAGGTCATGTTTGATGAACGTATGACGCATCTGGATTATGAGCTGTTTAATAGTATTTGGCGAGTTGCCGGTATCACGCCAGACAAGTACGAGACAATGCTCATGGTGGATGCTGATACCAAAATCTTCCCGGATTCATTATCTCGGTTGATGTCCTGCATGGTCAAAGACCCCGATATTGCTGGTCTTTGTGGAGAAACCAAAATTGGAAATAAGACTGACAGTTGGGTTTCCATGATGCAAGGTATGAACATGAACATCATACCTATTACTTGAATTTTGCGCTTGTTATTAACATATTGTCATCCTGCTTTTCAGTATTTGAATATTATATCTCTCATCATCAGTCCAAGGCGTTTGAATCTATTTTTGGAGGTGTAACATGTCTTCCAGGCTGCTTTTGCATGTATCGCATCAAGGCGCCAAAGGGTCCTAATGGCTATTGGGTTCCAATTTTGGCTAATCCAGACATTGTTGAGCATTACTCCGAAAACGTAGTGGATACCCTACACAAGAAGAACCTTTTGCTGTTGGGTGAAGATCGCTACCTATCTACATTGATGCTCAAGACCTTTCCCAAGCGTAAAATGGTGTTTGTCCCTCAAGCTGTGTGCAAAACCGTGGTACCCGACACGTTCTCTGTATTGCTATCGCAACGACGAAGATGGATCAACTCCACTATTCACAATTTGATGGAATTGGTTCTAGTACAAGATCTTTGCGGTACATTTTGCTTTTCTATGCAATTTGTGGTATTCATGGAGCTTGTTGGCACATTGGCTCTTCCAGCTGCCATTTCGTTCACACTATATCTCATTATCCTGGCTTGCGTTGGTCAACCAGCCATTATACCATTGATCTTGCTTGCTATCATTCTTGGATTACCTGCTGTTCTGATTGTTATGACCAGCCGTAAGTTAGTGTACGTTGGATGGATGCTGGTAAGTTTCTATTTTGGACTTGCATAAAACTGTTACTTTTTGCTAACAAATTGCACCCCCTTAACCATAGATCTATCTTCTGTCCCTTCCCCTTTGGAACTTTGTACTACCAGTATATGCTTTCTGGCATTTTGACGATTTTACTTGGGGTGAAACTCGAAAGGTCAAAGGCGAGGGTAGAGAAGTACATGGTGAGAAGGAGGGAACATTTGACAGCTCCCAAATTGAAATGCGCAAATGGAGCGAGTTCGAAAGAGACCGCAAAGGTCTTGAAATTCAATTGGATCTAGAATATCGTGAGATGGAGCTTAAGGAGGCAGAAGAAGCGAAACTACAACAAGAAGCTGAGAAAATAAATCAGCAAGACCAGCAACAGGCTTTAAATGCTGAGCTTGCAGCTCAGGCTGCACTTATTGTTGTAGCGAACGAAGCTGAGCAGCCTTCCTCCCCACAAACTCCCACTGACCCTACTCCACCTCCTCCGCCGCCAGCGGAAGAAAGCTGGGAAGCCATGGCTGCAGCTGGCATGGCATGGAGTGAATTGATCTAAATCAAATTTTGTAATTAAAAGAAGCACCAACTGTACCGTAGCATAATTTAGCTACAGAGAATCATCAGACAATAAATATTCATGCATATCTATATCGCATGTTAAACACAAATGCCGAAGGGCTAGCATTTAATGATCATGCACCCTTTATCCGGTGTTGTGTTGATCTAGCTTCAAGGGATAATGAGAAGTTATTGATACTTGACACTTACGTCGCATACTATCATGTCAAGCATGGAAGTTACAAGCATCCTAAATTTTTTTTTTGTGCCCTTGGGCTATTTCCGTTTAATATCTCCTGTTTGAGGTGGCCCTGTATTCGCCGGCAATTTTTCTGGCATGAGCACTATCGGCCGATAAAAAAGCGACAGCACATCTATGATGCAGATGCTGTATGACTTTCAAAATGATTTATACATGATACGTTTAAACGTGCTTGGGAGACTTTTGGACCAATCTATCATGATCAAACAATTTTAATTGACACGGATCGCTGTGTATAGTAACTACAATATTTAATTTCGTCGTTTTATTTACAACCAAAGAAAGTTAAGAAATAGGTATGCGTTGCGTTTCTCAAGTTTCCATGTACTGGTGTGCGTTATCTAACATGGTTGGTTGGATGACCTTAAATACTTTTAGGACTTGCCCTGTGCTCCTAAGCGCAAAAAAAGTGTTAGCTTGCATAAGGATACCACCTGTGCAATAATTATGCCATTAAAGACTTTCCATGATTTCTATTTTTCTACGCAGATCATATGCGCGTGTTTGTGGGGTTCAGTAGAAACCTGGCGGTTCATCATTTAGCGAGCTCGTATATATTCTCATGATTTTTCTCACTGGGTTTCAGAGAGCCATTAAAAAAATTTCACTGCTCCTACAAAATCTCCCGTTTTTTGGTGGATAACCCCGTTTATTCAACGCAAATGCAATCCTATCACTTCAAATCCCTTTGACTGCCACAAATGGTCATATGCAGTATCATTTGTAAATTGTGCGGGAAGCCTGGTAATCTTAGAATTAGTCAAAGAAGAAGATTCGATAAAGTCTAATGTCAGTGCCCTCATGAACGCCTAGTTCAAATCGTCCGGAACAAAGTGGTTTTTGATTCATGCAATGCTATAATAGGCACATCTAAAGTAACGGTTTTTTGGCGCTCACGATTGCTAGGCATAGCATGTTATTTGTAACATGCCGCATATTACGAATACTTGATGTTGTTTTGGAAAAAAAAAATGACGACCCCGCAATATATAAGACCATGGATATTATTTTCATATATATTTCATAATCTTCGCTTTGTTGCCAATCAACTTAGTAATTAGTTGTCCTATATATCTCGTATATTTCAAAATATCCCATTCTGTCTACGTCCTTAAATCTCTTTTGTCTTTTCTCTACTTTGTCAATACTTTTTTCATCACCAGAGTCAAGTTTTTTCTTCTTCCCATTATCTCCGCCTCATCGACTTTTCATTGCGCCTACTACTAGTGCCTGTCACTTTGCGCCTCTCATAACTACAATAGCTTGTAATATTAATTTTCTATCATGTCTGGAACTGAAGACCCCGAAAAAAAGCAAGAACTTGTCGAAGAGCAAGAACATCATGAACATGAAGATGAAATATCCCCCGAACTAGAAGCATTGATTCAGACTAATCCTACGACGGGATTAACATCTTCTGAAGTCGAAGAGCGTCTAGTAAAATTCGGCAGAAATGAATTACCTGAAAAGAAGACTAACCCTTTTATCAAGTTCCTGTTATACTTTACTGGTCCCATTGCTTACTTGATTGAAATTGCCTGCATTATCGCTGCTGTTGTCGGCGACTGGATTGATTTTGGTATTATCCTAGCTCTTCTCCTCATTAATGCCTTTATTGGTTTTATTGAGGAAGCTAAGGCCGAATCGGCTTTGGATGCTCTGCGACAAACTTTGGCTCTCAAGACTCGATGCTGGAGAGACAGCCAGCTTCAAGAAATTGATGTTATTGAACTTGTGCCAGGCGATGTCATTGTCCTTCGGCTTGGTGATATTGTTCCTGCTGATGCTAGGTTGCTCGGAATTGGCGTCACCGGTGAAGCAACCGAAGGTGATCTTCAAATCGATCAATCGGCACTTACCGGAGAATCACTACCCGTCAGCAAGAACAAGGGTTCAACCGTCTATTCATCTTCCATTGTTAAACAAGGTCAACAATTAGCCGTGGTTACCAAGACTGGCGAAAACACTTTTATTGGACGAGCTGCCAATTTGATTGCCATTACCTCAGAAGAGGGCCATTTCCAAAAAATTATCGGAAAGATTGGTAACGTTCTCATTTGGTCCACCGTGGTGCTGGTTGTCATTATTTTTGTCTATCAGATGGTCCGCTTCCGTGGCACTGCCGAAGGCAACTGGAAGAATGTACTGGAAAATTGTCTTGTTTTGACCGTCGCTGCTATCCCAGTAGGACTTCCAACGGTTATGTCTGTCACCATGGCTCTCGGTGCAAAGCAACTTGCCAAGAAACAAGTTATTGTTAAACGATTGACTGCCGTTGAAGAAATGGCGTCTGTTTCTGTACTTTGCTCCGATAAGACTGGTACTTTGACTTTGAACGAGTTGACCTTTGATGAGCCTTATTTAGAAAAAGGTTATACTTCGGATGATATTTTGCTTTATTCCTACTTGGCTGCCGAGCCTGGTGCCAATGATCCCATTGAAAGCGCTGTTCGTAAGGCTGCAGAAAACTCTTTGCCGGCTTTGCAGTCTCGTAAGGAAGGATCACATGATGTGCCCGGATACAAGGTTACCAGTTTCCTGCCTTTCAACCCTACCACCAAAATGACTCAAGCCACTGTAGCAAATTTGGAAACTCAAGATGTCTTCAAGGTTGCCAAAGGAGCTCCCCAAGTTATCATCAACCTTGTCGGTGGTAATGATGATGCTGTCCGTGCTGTCAATGCTCTTGCTAAGCGTGGTCTCCGCGCACTTGGTGTCGCTCGCACTATCCCTGGTAACATCGAGGTCTATCAACTAGTCGGTATGATTGCCCTATTGGATCCTCCTCGTCCTGATTCTGGTGAAACCATTAGAGATTGTAACCATATGGGTGTCGACGTAAAGATGATCACTGGTGATCAATTGATCATTGCTAAGGAAGTTGCCAGCCGTTTAGGAATGGGCCGTGTTATTCTTGACGCCAACCATCTTGTTGATCCTTCCAAGAGCGAGGAAGAAGTCACTGAGCACTGTGAAAGAGCTGATGGTTTTGCTCAAGTTATTCCCGAACACAAATACAGAGTCGTGGAACTTTTGCAAAAGAAGGGATTCCTGGTTGGTATGACTGGTAAGTACACTGACCTCCTTAATTCTTTGCGCTACGGAAAGGATGGAACTCTGATCTTATATTTTGTGCTATATCAGGTGATGGTGTCAACGACGCACCTGCCTTGAAAAAGGCGAATGTCGGTATCGCCGTTCATGGCTGCACAGACGCTGCTCGCTCAGCCGCAGATATTGTGTTGTTAGCTCCTGGTCTTTCCACTATTGTTGATGGCATTAAGACCTCTCGAGCCATCTTCCAACGTCTTCGATCTTATGCCTTATACCGTATCACTTCTACCATTCACTTCTTGCTGTTCATGTTCATCATCACTCTTGTAGAGGATTGGAATATGCCCGCAGTTCTTCTTATTATGATTTGCGTATTGGTAAGTCGAGTTAAAAATTTTGGCGTTTTCAACTGCTCTCAAATCTGACTTTCATCATATGCAGAACGATGCTGCGACACTTGTCATTTCGGTCGATAATACCCAAATTTCTGATCGTCCTGACAAATGGAGAATTGGACAGCTGATGACTCTTTCTTGCTTGTTGGCTATTTGCCTGGCTGCATTGTCATTTGCCACCTTTTACGTTGCCCGTGACGTTTTCCATGTTGATAATGATGTGCTTCACTCTATTATGTATCTGCATATCAGTTCAGCTCCACATTTCGTCATCTTTTCCACGCGTGTGCCAGGATACTGGTGGGAACAACCGCCCCATTGGCTCTTTACTATTTGTATCCTCGGCACCCAAGTTGTCGCTTTGTTCTTCTCGGTTTATGGTATCTTTGGTCCCAGAGAGCACGTAGCTCCATGCGGATGGCCATGGGGTCTCGCTGTGCTTGGTATTTCTCTTGTTTACTTTATGTTGCTCGATGTGGTAAGTGACATGCCTTGATCTAATTGATAAAGCGAATGAAAATAGTCCTAAGAACTCTTCCTTGTCAGATCAAAGTCTGGGTGTTCCGCGTTTGGAACTTCAAGCTTACAGCTTTCTTGATCCCAACTCCAGCGAGAAAGAGAAAGTTGGCAAACAGACAAGAAGATGCCATCAAGCATCAAGAGGTCAAAGAATCATGGCATAAAGTCTACAAAGTGGTGGAGACGTATCGTGTTGCACACGCTTTTAACCGACAAACAACCTCGGAAGCATAATATCCCACAAGCCAAAAACAAACAAATAACATATCGATTACTACTACATACGACTTATATTGCAGTCAAGCTTACCATTCATGATCAAGTCTGCGGAAGCTATATTTCCTTTAGATGTTAATCAATGAGATTCTGGGCATACTATCCCGGAAATCTCGATTGTCCCAAACTTTTTTTAGTAAAGCAAACAAATGAAACAACCAGCATAATCAGTGTATTTGAAAAAGTGTTTATATGTAAGTTTATATATTTATAATATGGATCATAGTATGGGAAAGAATATGACTTGAGCCAAGGCATATGAGATAGGGAGCTAAGGTAATTTATCTTCCGTTTGGTTGATGGAGATTTTTTTTTTTTTTTTGTGATTTATAAGATGTGATGCACGGACGATTTACGCCGATAAGGCGCATTGGAGTCCAGTAGGGTAGAGGCAAATCCAAAGTGCTACGTTCAACAGTTGAAGTAAGGTAGTCGCTAGTTTTATTAGTTACTAGCTACCTTATCTTGAACATACGCCTTGGCTTGATCTCGTCCCTTGGTAGCCTTATCACGATAAATTTTTAGTGTCTCTTGCCAAGATAGGAGGACAGGACGAAGAATTTGATCTTGAGACTGGTGTACGACATTCTTTGTCTTTTGTAGAACATCACCTTCCGGATTTTTATATTCTGCATAGATGATATTGTATTCTGTCTGAGCCGATTCCAACACGGGGTCAACAACGTGGGTTTGAACGGCAGGCGGCAAAACGGATTTCACTGCTAGTGTAGTCTGCCATGCCTTGTCACCTAATACAAACAATGCATGTTGTGTGTTTTCAGTTGCACGAGCTGGTGTTTTTTTGAGATGATCATATGTTACCGAAACGCGATAGCTGACACGTTTCGGTAGACTATCTGCGATACGGTAAATTTTCACAACCGGGGTGATATTTTGCTGTTTGCTAGTGCCATTCGCATTCGGCTTATCTCGTGGAAGATAAGTATCCAACAACACCTCCAAGTAGTCAACAGGTTTCGAAAGATACCCGTTGAAACGGGAATAAGCAGCTTGAGCAGGTGCAGTGACTTGCGATACTACCTGATCCGTGGGCTGAGCAATCAAGGGGACGTTTGTTTCGATTCTATCCAAAATACCGTTTCCAAGATTATTCAACTTGGCTACAGGTGGTCCCAACTGGTTATGGTATTGTTGATAATAGCGATCACTGATAGACTCAATACTTTGTCTACCATGATCGACATAGCCAGCAATCGTACGAGTGGCTGGATGTTTATCAGCAATTTGCTGCACACCAGTAATACTGTCTCGAACTAGTGGTAAGGCTGTAAAGCGTTGAAAAAAAGATGGAGGAGTTTCGGGTTGATCCAGCGATTTCTCGGGAGCTAGGACATCAAACTGATTTTTGTTTGGTCCGTCGCGAACTTCTACCTCTCGTGGAGCAGATGAATCGACGCTATGATTTTCCATATCCAACTCGTGCGAACAAAGGTGAAGGAACAAAGATAAGGAAAGGGAAACAACAAGCTAGGAAAAGTAATTTAAAAACCCTTTTATATCATATTGAAAGCTACCACAGCCAAACATCATAGGCATGTGAAAGGCGACCTTACGCCCCGGCTTATGCCTTTAACAAGCCTCACGCCGTGAACTCTAGTAGTAGTTTGTGCATAATGTATAAATAAAGCGTGGGCAGTTATCACTGCGTTCTAATCATGGCGAGCGAATTCATGCTAAATAAAAAAATGGTTCATTATCATGGTATTTTGTAAACCCCAAGAATATGTTTCTTCGTATTCGCTTGGCGTTCAATTTGGCTAGATAAGTTTAAAGCTACAAACAAAAATGGGGCTCGCTTTTTCGCCCTTTCAGTATCGTTGCGTCCAATAACTGGCGCTAGCCATGACATTATCTTGTTTCTCTTGGGTTATCTAGAACCAATTTTTGTTTTCCATGACAAGATTAATAAGGTAGACATATAAGAAAATAAAGCTGATAATAATAAGTACCTCGGTTTGGATTTGTCGATGAACAGCACAGAGGTAATCGACATAGGACATTTGTTCATTATTCTTGTCTTCAACCAATAAATTGGCAAAATCCAGCTCCATATCAAGCTGCTGTCGTACAATGCGGATGGGCATATACCACGCACGTTGCCCTTGTATGGCCCCAAGAAATTTTCTCAGCTGGATGCTCTCCGTGCTATCGATATGAGGCAAACCCTGCTAAAATGATATAGCAAATGCATAGTTACATTATGTTAAAACTCCTTCTATTGCAAACTTTGATAATACAATGTTTGAAAATACGATGGGAAAACATTACCTGTCTCGGATCGATATGTTGGGGATCGCCCACACCAAACACTGCTTGGAGATAGTGTGGAGGAAGATCTCGGCCAAGCCAAATATAGAGATACTGGCCGTTTTCTAACATTACGACAAACAATTAATTGACCAGGGTTCGAAATATAAAAAGACATAACAGGATAGCGAGTGCCATACCTAGCAAGTAAGCTTCGTCTCTACGCAATCGTTCGTAGGAAACTCTCATAGCTGGCGGTAATTTAATACTTCCCGTTTCATCGAGTTCGCCAATCTAAATTACCCCAACATTCCAATTTTTCATGGTCAGGTTAGTTTTTGGTTACGAATGAATGCTGCTGCGGTCGACCGGTACTTACGTCTGCCTCTAAGTGACAAAGAGGAAACATGCGAGGATATAACAGCGTCATTTGCTCCAAGATACCTAAGCTCTTGGTATATCTCATATTATACACCCGGGTATCGATATCAAGGTTAGAGCTGGATCTAAGTGGCAAAGACTTGAGCATGGTCACGGTATAAAGTGGAAAGAGTTTAAAAGAATCTGGCAAGATCAGTTGTCCTGGTGAGCTAGAGTATGCGCAGTGCTTTCGATAGGCAGCCAAAATCTTGACGCATTTAACCGTCAGCTCATCACGCAATTGCTGTGTGGATTTTGTGCCTGCTAGTGAGACGGCTGCAACAAACCAATTAGGTCTAAAGTAACTCTGTACGGTGATCGCAAAAACATTGGTATACCTTGTCTCATAAACAAGCTGATAGTGACATCCATATGAGCGTTTCGGAAAAGATTTGCGATATTGTCAGTCACTGGTAAGCTCAAATTGATGACACGCACCCGTCGCTCGCCGCTGGCCGTGGTGTAAAGCATAGCGCATTGAAAGGATGCTTCTAGCTTGGTATCAAGTTTCTCGTCGTGTTTGATAACAAATGCAATAGATTTGTCTTCATCGATACCAGCCAATTCGATATCTGTGGTGTTCTTCATGGTGAAGTTTCCAAACTGGTCATGAACAGTCAGGCCTGCAAACAAGCATTGTTGAAAAGTTTAAGCAAATTTTTATCAACGGTCTTGAGGAATGGAGTAAATTTACTTACCGTTTGAGCAGCGGATTCTTAGAACACCATTGTAACCAGTTTCTCTCATCAGACTATGCCTCATGTCAAAGGCCAATTTAGCTCCATCTCTGTTGTGGTTAAAATTGGGGAAATAGTGGACATCGCCGCCTGTTAAGGTAGCCAATAATCCCATCGTAGTTATATCCATGTGCGCTTGCAGCGGGAATAACCACAAGTCGACCGACACCCCAGCTTCAACAAGTTCATTTCCCCATTTCTGATAATTGCTATCTTGTGGTGTCAAGAGCGTCTTTTCCTCTTCGTTTGTCCGTTTGCTTTGCTCTCGCACTCGCAAAGTTCCGGCTCCCTTCGTCGGTAAAACGCTTTGAAGAACTATAAGCTTTCCTCCGCACTCCTTCTGTTGGCGAATCATCATTAGAAAAATGCTCAAAGTTGGCCGGCCCAAACACTTTGTGGAAAAAGCTTACCATGCTACTATGAGCGCTGTTCACGAGCGGACCTAACACGGCAACCGAGTTCCTGTTCTCAGCATAGAAGGCAGGCAGATTTGACAGTAAATCCGTGATCACCTCTCTGTATCACGTTGAATTATTAAATGTCCCATTCATTAGTAAATGTCGATACGGTCGTTCAAATTTGAGCTGAAATGCTACTTACCTTGATTCTTCAGGGTGCACAAACAGCCCCTCGTTAAGCGGTACGAAAACATCCTCTATATCAGGCACGACCATCAATTGTGCCTGCTCCAAGCCAGCCTGATATTATCACCGCATCAATAATGTTACTCTCGATACTAACCACTTATGTATGCGTAGGTTACCTTCAGATTATAAAAATGAATAGTACTGTCGAATGTCATTATACCAATTTTCGCTCCCTTTGGTAAACGATCTGGTGAAGTTTCATCGTATAAGATGTCATTCAGAGTTTTACAGAAAGTAGTGAGCATTCCGCTTTGTGATGAGTTCCATGACACATCAATGGCAAAAAGATAGTGCAAAGGCTGTGGAGGTTTTGCCCAATAATCCTCTGGAACGATATATTCCACGATTCCATCTCGCAACTCGGGCCGATATTCATAATCGGTACGTCTGCCTGACATATCAAGGTTACAGAAATATTCATCGGGAACTGATTTCAGATTTTTGCAGCTATTAGTAGGAATGCCGTTGACAATAATTGGACAAAGAAACATGAAATATACCATCACTATCGAAGCCACAAAGGTTACAAACAAACTTTCTTCCTCCATCTATAAACATGCACCATGGATTCAGATAACCTTTGCATCGCCGACATCTAACCGGTCCCTCTTTTTGCATTTCAACAACGGGTATAGGTTCTTCATCATGACGAAGCTTGGCCAAGGGCTGAACAACCAGAGCCATGGGAAGATGAGATTGTTCTAGTAATGATTCAGAAGCCGGCATTTGTGTGGTATTTACGCGCATAAATCTTGGATTACAATTGCCTAAATAGACGTTTACTACCGTTGTCCAATGATCTTTTGCCTTGTCACACCTTCAAAAAACCTTACCTTGATCTACGACTCGTACATGTGTGGAGGATAGTGGAATCGAGGTTTTCGAGCACGTTCCATATTCTTTCCCTTCAAATAGCTGCTGATCCTGTTCTTGAACTTGGACTGGACTGGGGATCTGATTGGGATCTATGCGGGATTTTGGCTGACTTGGCAAAGGCTCTGGCGGCCGTGTGGTCGGTGCACCTGGCGATGGATATCCCATTGTTTGAGCCGACTTCATATCAGGTCTCGGTACGTTTGGAAATCCTTGTGCAATAGGGCTCACCATACCTGGTCTAGCCACTGTTGGTCTGACGGGGCCACCAGAAGACAAGCCGTCTGGATGGAATACTCTCTTTGCCCTAGCACCCCTTGGTCTCGGTGACTAAATAGATAGAGTTAGAAACGTACAATAGCTAGGATAAATGGTTACGATTGCTTGACATTACATTAGAATGCAGAGACATGTTCTCCATTTGATGTTGCAGTACATTATCGGGTGACTGAGGAGGAGGAGGAGGAGGAGGAGGAGGACGGTGTGGGCGAATCATATTCGAAGACGGTGGTGGTCTTGCTTGGCTGTGAAATTGTGTGGGTGGGGCTACATCAAAAAAAAAAAAAAATCCAGTTAGCCATGGGGCATTCAGCCATTTGAAAGTATTGAAATGAACCTACTTGTAGGTGGACGAGCATATTGGCCTTGAGGAGGTGGCCGAACTGGATAATGCTGCATTTGTCCTGCTCTGCTCTGGGTTGGTAAGCGATTCGAGCACGAAGCCTAAATTTTGATATGCTGGGAGCGGGAATCAAAGTTTTTCAAGCACAGTGTTAAAAAAAATAAAGATCGCACAGTCTCTTAAATTTGTAATCTTTTCGCTCTTGTTAACAACCAAATTCTAATCAATGACAAGCAAAAAGCAGCAAAGTACTCCTGCCGAAGAGGAAGAGGAAGAAGAGGAACTCTGCTTCATCTGCACTGAGCCCGTCGCAACGTTTGCCGTGGCTGAATGCAACCATAGAACTTGTCACATTTGCTCCTTGCGTTTGAGAGCTCTATACAAGACGAGAAATTGCGCTTACTGCAAGGTATGTCCAGTGTGATATGGCTGCCACTATGTATAAGCCAGTAAACTAATATGTTATACTCTCAGACCGAGCAGAAGAGCGTCATATTCACCAAGGATCCTAAGAAACTGTTCCAAGAATATACCCAAGACGATACACCACTCGTAGACAAGCACCTAAACATTCGCTTTGAAGACCAGCAAACATTCCAAGACTCCATGATCTTACTACAATTCAACTGTCCTGAACCAACATGTGAGGTAAATTGTCCTGGAGGATGGTCTGAGTTGAAGAGACACGTCAAGAAAGAGCATGAACGATTACTTTGGTGAGTACCACGCAGATCATTCAATGATAAACAAACTGATCGCTAAATATTATTTGATTATCTAGCGACTTGTGTACCAGATACAAAAAGATTTTTGTGCACGAACAAACTCTATTCCAACCAAGCGACTTGAAAAAGCACTACAGATTTGGCGACAAAGCTATTAATAAGGAGGATGATTCAGGATTCAAAGGGCATCCTGAATGTGCCTTTTGCAGGAGTGCATTTTATGGCGATGATGAGCTGTTTGAACATTGTCGTGATAAGCACGAGCAATGTCATATTTGTGTGCGTCGAGGAAAGCGTCATGAATATTATGCAAATTATGACCAGCTGGTACGTATCAATTTACTGAGGATCGTATGATATACTTTGCACATACCTAACCTTAGCTGTAGGCTGAACATTTCAACCGGGATCATTATATGTGTCAATGGCGTGATTGTCTCGATAAAAAGTTTATCGTATTTGAGTCTGATATTGATCTAAAAGCGCATGAGGTGAAGTCAAAACAAGATGTGATGGCATACCATACATACAGACTAACACTATTCATGTTAGGTGGAGGTTCACGGAAGCTCTGGTGGGAGAGTTCAGAGAGCACGACAGATGGAAGCACGGAAAGTGGACGTAACATTTGAGTATTCGGGAGGAAGGCAATCTCGCAATGACCGAAACAAAAGAGATAATCAACGAGAAACTTCACAAAAGGACTCAGCTGACAAATCACGCTCGCAAGAAGAATTTCCTCAAATTGGAGCCGAGAGCAGCCGCATGCAACAACTTAATATTGGAAGCACTCAACCCAACGAAGACACCAGAAACAAATCAAAGTCGAAGTCGACGAAAGGAATGAAGAAACCAGCAGGGTTTGGAAGTCTTTCCCAAGGCAATGACTGGCCGGAGCTAGGACAGAAGGCAACTCCACCTGCCATTGGTACCACCAATAAACCGCAAGTTGATGCTCCTGTTGAAACAGTTCAAAAACACACGGCACTTTTGGACAAACTTGCCGAATATGTGAATGGCGATCAGGCTAGAGTCGAGCGATTTCGTCAACTCACCTCCTCCTACAGAAAGTCAAATATAGATGGCAAATCGTACATAGACCAAGTTTTCAAGCTGCTCAATTCCAATATGGATCAAGCGTCTCGCATTATTCGTGGTGTTGAAGAATTGTTGGATGACACTAGCAAAAAAGCCGAAATTGTTAGATATTGGAGGGACAAGCGAACGTCTGTGAGTAATGAATACCATTAGTCATGTCTACTTTACTATTGCTTGCATACATACTAATCATACGATTCTCGGCAGCTTGAAAGTTTTCCGTCGCTTGCGCCATCAACAGCTGCACAAAAGACGTCTGTTAGTAATCCTTCCCAGCGTGTTTTAGTCATTAAAAGTGGCAACACTCGACGAGGAGGTACCAAAACCAAAACGAGTAAAACGAACGTTTGGGACAAAGTTGCCCATGCCGCAGCTGCCACACCTAAAGCATCACACATAACACCGCCTTCCTCCAGACCAGAATCACCGGCGAGAAGCGCAAATATGTCTAGAACGCCATGGTCCACAGGTGGAGCACAAACTACCAGTAGACCTTCAGCATCATCAAGCAGCGGACCGACAGTACGTAGAGTGGAGAATGACTTTCCGTCTTTGCCGCCTGCGCCACCAAAGAATCAACTTATCGTGGAGATGCGCCGCTCCAACAGCGCTGGGGACCCCGCTACACGTGGATGGGGCAAAGAACCCGACAGTGGAGAAGAGGCTACTGGAGAAGATGAACCTAAGCCTGTCGGGAAAAAGGGCAAAAAGAAGGGGAAGCAGGTGCTTTTCCGTGTTGGGCTGTAAACTGATTGCTATGATAGAAGAATGTAATATACTTAGAATCATAGTGCATGTTTCGGCATTGATAGAAATGGAACCCCTTTGGCACTGGCTGTCAAGCTATATAATTAACATTATAAAATGGATTGCTATTAAGCGTAAACAATTTAGATAATAAAAGTTGTATAGACAAATTTTTGTTTGGTACAAGCACCGAATTTTCCGAAGGAACAATTTGACGAGTTTCTCCTGAACAAGGCTTTGCAAGGTCGTGATATAAGCGCGAACACCTTGATAAATTTCCTTGAGTCCAGCCATTCCTTCAGGGGCATTAGTGAAAATAATGTCCAGTGAAGAGCTTCCATAAACTTGCTACCAGCTGTAGCAAACTTGGCGGATTACAAAGAAAAGCAGGTTGCAACAACATCATTGATGTAGTAGCTCAATTCGCAGGGTAGTAGAGCCAGAAAGAGTTAGAGATAGCAGCTCTTGCTATGGTTTCGAGAAGAAGAAGGTCTAGTATTTTACATGACGTTGAATACAGCAATGTAAATGATAGCCATCACGTTCAAAACTTGTCTTGATTCTCACACTGCAATAAAGGTTAAGATTGGACGGAAGTTTGCAACAAACCCTTCAAATTTGATTTCGGGGGAATTCTGACTTTAAAATTGGAGGTGCTGTTCAGGAGAAGTTTACTTTCTTTATCAAACATAACATAATACATTGAAAACATTGTAATTTTGTTGCCAGTATCACTTACTTCTCATTACCGTGCCATGTACTACCTTTTGCTCTTAGCCAAAATATATTTCCAGACGCACTTGGTCAGCCGGAATGGTTTGGAGAAACAAAATAATATAGCACTATATTATTCTACGAATCAAAAAAACAATAACATTAGAAATTTCATTTAACAACCGTAAAATCTCACCGGCCATTTGTGAACCATGGTAGTACCTGGATGAAATTCTAGGCAGTGGAATATCTTCACTCCTCTCACTGCGAGCCTCTTTTCGTTGTCATCAGAAGATATGAAAAGTTGGATTTACTTGCTTTACTCAAACCAATTGCAAAGTAGTCCCACAGTAATCCCAGAGATTTCACATATCTATTTTTCTTGAAAGTTAATAATCGCCATTACAGCCTGAAACATCACCTACATTATACCTAGGTTATATTGTTTTAGCTAAGGAGTTCGCCTGCAATTTTGATAATAAGATTTCAACATTTAGAACGGACAGTTTAATATCATTGCACAAAAGTGATGATCAATCTTATTTTGAAGGTATAGAATCGAGACTTTCAGAATGCACCTCTTGTATCATTTTCCTATGTGTCGTTACCATGATCATAAACTTATCTTCTTCGTATACCTTTACGATGACTGTGCTATGTTGTTACATGGCATGTATCCACCGAACGGATATTATCATTACTATCTTTTTAATCTAGATCGTGTGATGATATGGACATCTCTCATATAAATACCACGACTACGAAGCAGATAACAAACTTTATTACCCAGTACAGAAGTAGCCTCTTCTCTCAAGCAGCCTTCTCAAAATGCGCATCAAATTCAACATTGCTACTGCCATCGTTGGTATCTTGTCCGTTGCAAGCCTTGCAGCTGCCAGTGCGTATTATAATAAATGATAGTGTTTGAGAAAATGATAATAACCATTCGCACTTTCGCAGGGGATTACAATCGTTTGAACATTTCGGATGCAGCTGTTCTCTTCATCGATCATCAAGTCGGTTTATTCAACCTGGTTCAAGACCATAACCCAGACTCTTTCAAGAACGCCATTTTGGCTGTTGCTGATACCGCAAAATTCTTTGGCTTGGAGACAATCTTGACGACCTCCCGTGAAGACGGTCCTAACGGTCCTATGATTCCAGAGCTCAAGGAGAAATTCCCAGGTGCACCTTATATTGCTAGACCAGGACAAATCAATGCTTGGGATGATCCCGAATTTGTCAAAGCCGTCAAAGCTACAGGAAAGAAGCAGCTCATCATTTCCGGTATTGTGACTGATGTATGTGTTACCTTCGTCTCCATGTCTGCCAAAGCTGCTGGCTATGACGTGTTTGTTGTTACCGACGCTTCTGGTACCTTCAATGAAGAAATCAGATATGCTTCATGGTCAAGAATGGAAGCTAATGGTATCCAACTCATGAACTTCTTTTCTGTTGCTTGTGAGTTGGCTCGTGACTGGCGCATGGATCTTACCGGCCTTGCAAATTTATTCGGTTCCCACATGCCTACTTACAAGGCCCTCATGGACGGATACGCCGGAGCTGTTGCTTCAGCCCAAAAGTAAATTTGTTGCTCTACTAAGCAGTAATTCTTTTAAAGCATTTGTTTTTATTTTGAGTTTAGTTTGCGGTTTTCAGTTGTGATTTGCATTTTTAGTTTTAGTTCACGGTTTTTAGTAGACAAATAAAGCTGTCGTCATTAACCGATATTCTACAATGTAATCGATAATTTAATATCGGCGTATGGAGCCATCAAGTTGGATTGCGCTCAGTCAGAAGTTATACAGCCTGAACGCGGACGCCAGATAAGCATATCAATTTTGCATATATAAATGCGTACAAAGGATGAATTTGAAAAGCACCAATAACTACTTCTATATTAAATTTCGTTGACCGATTTGTCACCAAAAGTCGACTTGCAGTAAAAATGGCGCAAGTCTTTAAAAAAGTATAAATGCTGCGAAGAGGGAGTACACTCAGTGTAGCATTACAGGTACCTACCACTACCTGGTCAAGCTAACGTGTACTTCTGAAATAATCCGCAACGTACGAGTACTTAAAACGTCGATATTAAGGTTGATATCGTTGTCAGTCGGTAGGTTGAAAATATTGATTTTTGATTGACATAAATAATACCAATTGCCGCTGTTGGAAATCGCCTCTGAATACAAAATCTCTGTATCTTGCATCTCAATGATTTTTGAACTCACAGTCATGTAGAAATATGAGCAAAAGTGCAAACATCTGACAACCTCAAGACAATTTGTGCAAATCTTCCTGTCACAATAGTAACTGCCGGCGAATTATGAATTTCAGAAACTGGATCTTTGTGTTTGCCTTAAAGTGAGCGTTGTAAAAATCCATATATCTCATTACTTGAATAACATTGACCCAGATTCACACATGCAATTATGTATTGAGGCATTGTCGCTAAGAGTGATACAAAATACAATATTGTAAGCGATTGAGAACAGTAACTCATATGATAAGTTACGAATGGTCTCGATTGAAGATTTGAACAAGCCAAAGATTTATACATTCTCTTTAAATAAGAGGATATAATTAGAATTTGAAATTGGCTCACGGCATAAGAAAGCATAGATAAACATGCACTAAGCCTGCTTCAAGATCAGCCAATCTTTGCATATATCTGCAGCTTCTTTTTAATCCCTTCTCTTACGTGATTGGAGACGACATCGTTACATCATCATCCTGAAGCATTAAGAGGAAGCAATATAAGCCAACCAAATATATAACCAATCTATAATTACGTCTAGGAGTTCATATTAGAATAGTATATGGCGAAATGCTCCACAGTCCTTCCCACCAAGGGTGGATGGATGACTTAATTGATAATGATAGGGGAGAGGAGAAGCGAGCACATAAATCCGAAACCCAGCAACAACATAAATCACAACTCCCATATAAGATAGAACCTAACACGTAAGACCTAGGGTACAGGGTTAAGAATGCACGCTGTAGACCATACAATGTAGGCTTTAGGAGTCAGACCAAGAATTTAAGATTTAGAATTTAGGGCTTAACATTAAGGACATACAATTTAAGATATAAGGTCAAGATTGAGAACATAGAGTTTACCGTTTAGTATTTAAGCTTGAGGATTTAGCATTAAGCTATAGGACTCAGACTATAAACTTTAGAATATAGGGCGAAAGATGTAAGTTTAAGATATACACTATAGGATTTAAAGCGTAGAGTGGAGGATAGAGGATTTAGAAACCAAGGCATAGACTTTAGAATTTAGGATAGGACGCAGAACTTAGGATATGAAAGTTTAGGATTTAAGCTATACAATATAGGAGGTAGAATATAGAGTTTACGAGACAGGATATAAGGTTTAGGATTTAAGATTTACGGTTTAGGATGGAGGGTTAAGGGTTGAGGGCTTATGATATAGGGTTTAGGATTTAGCGTTTAGGATTTAGATTGTAGGGTTTAGGATTTAGGATTTAAGGTTTAGCTTTAGGATTTAGGGTTTTAGGGTTTAGGGTTTAGGGTTTAGGGTTTAGGGTTTAGGGTTTAGGGTTTAGGGTTTAGGGTTTAGGGTTTAGGGTTTAGGGTTTAGGGTTTAGGGTTTAGGGTTTAGGGTTTAGGGTTTAGGGT